>VZRL01003987.1:32914-148906 GCA_013397895.1 Origma solitaria | reverse complement strand
GGGCCGTGCGCAGCCCGGCAACCCTCGGCGACAGCTGTCGGGGAGAAATCCCGCGGCGAGTGCTCCTGCAAGAGCACAGTGAGAAGGCAAGCCTTTGGAAGGCCCCTGGACATGTTGGAACAAAATGAAGGCACCCCCACGTATTTACAAAGTGTAGAAGTCCTGGCTCCGTTTGTTGTGCACCTATTTCTACAGAGTTGGTGTGAGTGTCCAGAGCCTTCCCCAGCGCTGCCTTTTTGTCAGCACAGGAGAATGCCGCAAATCTGGTCACCCCTGTGACTGTCCCTGGCAGCTGGGACAGCAGGCTCTCAGGCACAGCAAGTACAGCTGCTCTCAGCCATACTGCCCGAGCTGGGCTGGGCACACACAATGGGGACATGGGGGTGCCCGGGAAACATCTCTGTGAGATAAATTGAACGCTCATGTGGAGTGTGTGCCACTGTTTGGGAGCCTCTGCCACCAGAGCCAGCCAGGACCGAAGAGGAGGGCATTAAGTGTCAGCACTTCTGCCTTGCCCACCAGTCCTGGTCATTCCTTCTCCCTGTGTCTTGCCAGCGCTGATCTCATGCCCAAGGCTCCTCTCTAACCAGTGGGTGCCATTTCTCTGTCAGGGTGCCGAGAGATATTTGTTTGGGATTATGGATTTTGGCTATGCTGTTGATTTGATTTTATAATTCTTCTACAAGAGCTTGAAGCAGAGGCAGAGGGACATTTTCCAATCAGCCTCACCAAGAAAATACCACAACAAGCTATCGTCTCAGTTCAATAGCTGCACATGTGCCAAAAACTGTGTGATTAAATCATTGTGAAAGATGTCAAAAAAGGGAGATGCACACTGAGAATAGCAGGTTCTGGGTTTATGCCCACATGCAGCTGTCCCATCTTAAATGTGTCCTTGTTCTGCCTTTATGGTGTCTTTGCAGGAGCCAGTTAATTGCATTGTAAGGCTTGTAGGTCATGGAGTTACGGAGAAGCCAGAGTTTGATACAGCAAGCCAGAGTGACAACCTGATGCTAAAGGAGGAAGAAAGTCCCGGGGAGGCAGCCTCAGCATGAACCTCTGGAGATGGCCTGGAGGCACAACAGCAAGTCCTGGCTTGGCCCCAGTTTGCACAGTGGAGAAGTGAGAGCCATACTCTGCTTTTTCCTCTGTGCTGCTTCCCATGGCTTCTCGGCACATGGCTCCAGTGCAGTGAGCTGCATACACTGAAGGGGTCTGGGTGAAAAATGAGTCCCACAAGCTCTTCCCTCCTCCTGGCCTCGGAGTGGGGTCTTGGTTTGTTTTGCGTCCTTCCACTCTGCGGGGTACAATAAGAGCCTTAAGGGGTCTCAAAATGCAGATTGATGCACAGTTATGTCTTTTTTCTGTGCCCTAACAGATCTCCTGGGAAGCCCCTCTGTCCCTTGCCTTCCGAGCCCCAGTGTCCTCCCAGAGGAAGGAGCATTTTGCTTTCAGAGGACAAGAGCCATCCCAGCAGGCTTCACATCCCCTGATGCTTCTCTGAGTGAAGGAATTTGCTTGCGAGCCATATCTGTAACTTGCCATGAGCTAGACAAGATGCTGTCTCCTGAGGTCCAGCACCATTTCAAGGGAGAAGCCCCATCCTAATTCAGAAAGGGAGAAGGCTTCTTCTTCAGAAGCCCACAGACTTCCTTGTCCCCTGGAGTGGTGAAAGGTGGGGACATTCAGAGTGCCCTGTAAGATGCTTCTGTTTTTTAGTGCCGCTGGAAGGGTTCAGATGTACAAGAGGCTGAGGGTCTCTGGGGAGGGTGGGATATTTTTATCTGTCACTTGACTGATGTTTGCTGTCATGTAGAGAGAGTTTGTTATTCTTTGCTGTATGGCTTATATTCTTTTAGGAACAGCAAAAGCTCCAAGTCTGGGATAGGTGCTTTTCCTGCATTCACATAGGAATAACAGTAATAATAACAATAATAATAGTAGATTAGTAACTTCAGAGAAATACTCAGTGTTTCACCAGAATGCCCCATCTTCTTCAGCAGAGCTGCTTCATTTTAAAAAGACAGTCTTGTGTCAGCCTTTATGAAAAAGGAAAAATTAGATTATGCAACTGGCATTACAGACCAGCAATTTGCCTATTGTGAACTTGTGTAGCCCTTGAGAACAGTAGTTTTTGGCCCAAAATCAGCACATAACTTAGGCATATGCTTAACTTTAAGCATTGAGAATAGTCATACTGAAATCGGGGGGAGTGTTCACATGTTTACAGTTAAATCTCAATCCAAATGCTTTGCTGAATTTCATCCTACTGGGAACTGAGAATGCTAATACAGTTTTCAGAGCCTGACCCTGCAGAATATTAAATACAGCTGAGCTCTCTAATTCCCACTGAAGTTAATGGAATTGAGGGTACTTGGCATTCCTTGGGTGTGTGCAGCCCAGCATAGAATCAAAGCCCAACTGCAGCCACCAACCTTGAGCCTCCTGAAATACAAGAATGATGCTCCTTAATTGCAGATCAGATACGACCTGCCAAACATAGAGAGCACCATCTTAAAGAGGATGTTTCACCAGGAGCTTTTGGAATCCAAAAGACTCCAGTTACATACATGACAAAAATACATTGTATGACTGCAAGAAGTGAAAAGAGGGTGTAGAGGTGACCTTGGAGGGTCTCAGCAACATGTGGTTTTGGCCATGTTCATTAATTATGGTCAGAATGTGATACTTCAGAGTCACGTAGAAGCACTGCTCCCTGACTTGCCTTGGTATTTGTTAATTTGCCAATTTCTCATAGCTGTTGAAGTGAAGTTTTGACATGGGATTTGGAAAAGGAAAGCAGACCTGGCTGAAAGGACTGTATTTTATAGATTTTATTTTTATGTTTATATTTTTACTGGTTTGCATGTCATATTATTTTTATATTTCTTATTGGAAATCGCAATTCTGATGAGGAAAAGCTCAAAAAGCTTTCAAACCACAAGCTCAACCGCATACTTAATGCTTTTAAAACAGCCTGCGAAACAGTCCATCGATTTTTGGCAATCAAAAATTGTTGTTGAACATTTTAAATATTGGTAAGAATTGAGTAAAAATGTATTCATGTTTTGTCACTTATTTTTCTCCAACCATTTCAGAATACTGGCTGAAACTGTTGACAACCCTCCTGAAAGCAGTAATTTTCTGTTTTTCTTTAATTGCAACTAAATAACATACAGGATTTTCGGCCAGGAATAGAGGTTTGGATGGCTTTGCAGGTTGGTTTGGGCTGGGGAATCACAAGGAGGTTGTCTGGCACAAGGAAGGCTGCAGTGGATGGCATGAGGGACAAGAGAAGCAGTTTAAGGGTTTGATGGGGAAGAGGGTTTGACAGTAAAGAAAGAAACTGAGGAATTCAAAGAGGCATTGAGTTGCTCAGATTAGAGCAGTAGCAAAAACAATGATTCTGGCAGCTCCACTGGAGGCTATGGAATAATTTTATCAGGATGACTTTACAACTGAGGGGACAGCTTCTCAGAAGTGGATATTTTCTGTAGCAAAAAGAAAAGACTTAATTTAGGGTTAGCTTGATTGACTCAATTTTATTTTTTTTTCATTAAAACAATGAAAACCATTTCATTTTTTAAAAAGTTCCGATAAAAGCATGGTGTATCACTTAGGGGAAAAGAATGGGATGTGGAGCATATATCTCCCACTGTGTAATCAGCCATCAGCACACCAGGTTGCATGGTAGAGAAATGGGGATCCTTTTGGTGCCTGGTGGGAGCTGTAGGACAACGATGAAACTCTGCTCTCTGTTCCTTTCTGGGTGAGGTCCCTTGCTATACAATATATATTTCTCAGTGCACTCTACATGCTCTTCCCATTGTACCAAGCAGTAGAGGCAGTAAAGACCATGTGACACTGAAGTGCATTTTCCTATGAATTTTGACTCAGAGCAAGCAGAATCTGCAACAGAAAGGTAACATGCCAGCAGCCTGACATTGATTCTACTCTAAATAAAGCCTGCCAAGTAAATAAAGTAAAATTCAATGTTTAGAATTTAGCAACTAAAAATGCTGAAAAGTTTTGCCTGAATATGTAGAACTTCAAATGTTAGTGTTCCTGAGGAGATGCTTTTAAAATTTGAGCCATTTGTCCTGTTTTGGATGAAAATGAGCATTGGAATTTTCAGCTGGAAATTTTGCATTTCAGTCAAGTCTGAGCTAAACTGATGGGAAAAGAAATGGCAGGTCCTGATAATGAAGATATGAGGTGAAGAAAACTGGATGAAAATTTTAGTAGACTACACGGAAAATCTGCATGATTTAAAAATTGCAGAGGAAAGTACATCGCAGCTTAGGTAATATTCTTGTATTATAGCCAAGAGAAAAATGGGAAATGGCCAAAAATTCTCACCACTCTTGAAATTGCATAGCAAAATCATGTTAAAAACAGAGAGTGAGAGCTGTCCTGGAAAAAAAACTGATACATGTTTCATTCAGGCTGATACTGGGATCTGGAGGAGGCTCAGAGCAGAAGGCTGGGATGTGTGATGGTGTGAAGGGAAGCTGGGCTGAAAAAGGCATCTGAAGAAATCAGATCTGAAGTCATGGGAGCAGGATGAATGCCCCAGAGAGGTGGGAAAAAAAAGGAGAAATGTGACACTGTGACCCTTTCCTCCTTTCCCATAGATCATTCTTTAATACAGATGGGCCTGACCTTCCTCCTGGGATTTCAGCAAAGCACAGAGCAGTGTGGCATGTGGGTCCTGTGGCACTTCGGAGAGATTTGCACCTCTTACTGCTGTAAACATCCCCAAATATCTCAAATTCAGTTCCAAGATCTCTGCTGAAGGCAGCTGACCATGTAGCCCAATTTGTTTGTACCTCACAGATTTAGTATTCTCAATGGAAAGCACAAACAGCTGATCCTGCACTTAATGAGTGTGGGTAGAGCAGCCTGGGGGTGCACAGCAGCATTGCTTGAGTGGGATCTCTTTCCCTGGGCGTTCTCATTCCCTCTCTCATATGTCCTGGGAATGCTCTGTTCCTCCCAGACCCCATGATGACCGAAATGCCACAAGACAAGAAAGGATATTTGCACTCGCCTGTGCACTGTTGCCCTCTGCTTCTCCAAACTGCAGGGGCCACCTTACAATAATACTTATATAGAGCTATATATTTTCTTAGTATTGGACAAATATTAACTAATTAATACCCAGGACTCCTGTCGCCCATTCTGCTAGACTCTACCAGCCTCAGGCAAGTCATTTAACCTCTGTTTGTCTTACCTCTCCCATCTGCTGTGTATTGTTTTTAATTGTCCTCTGAGAAGCCAAGCAAGTTGAATGAGATTTCAGACATGTAAAAATAACTTGCAAAGGATAATGTGGAATGGCCTGGCTAAACTCCTTTTACATCCTTTGGAAATCCAGGCTATATTTTAGTATCACCACTATGGCTGGACTAGGCATTTGGCAGATCTCATTCATATGTGACCTCAAAGGGGGGAAAATGAAGTTTTGGCCAAGTGTACTTCAAATCATTGGAGGGGGTAAAAGAGACAGTATTTAGCATGAGACATAAATACTAAAGGGAGGGGGGTTACTTCACCTGTGCTGGTCTACAAAGGAGTGGATCCAGAGTTCTCCATGAGATGTTCCGGAGTTCTATGTGGGTCATATTGTGTGCTTCTCGAGCAGCCCTCACTCCCTGGAAGAGACAGTGAGAAAAGCAGTAAGGCTCTGGGGAGTATCTTGACAGAGAACCAGTCTCAGAGCAGAAAAAAGTGCTTAGATTCTAAGTTGTGCACTTACCTTTGGCCCTAACCTAGCTACAGCTTGGACCCCTGAGCCTGCTCTTTATGCTTCGGAGGAGCAAAGCTGGTGGAATGTCAGTGATCATTGTGCTCACCTCTGTTGTGAGTACAGGATCTGAATGGGAGCTTGAGGCTTTGCCACTGGTCGTAGATGAGGGAGGTCATGAGATCAGTCTTGCACTTTGGCCCTCCTGGTCCAGAGATGTATTTCACTGGACCATATGTACCGTGACAAAGTTGCAGATGGTCTGTGATGGTCTAAATCAGGTTTTCCAGGCACAGATTGCTGGGAGGAGAGGTGTAACTGTGAAATTTGGTCAACAGTGGTGAAGCTATTGGTGGAGACATGGCATCAGCTTTCCCAGGAACATCTCATGGTAGCTCATGGTAGCGCAATGTGATTCCAAAAGCTCTACTGATAAGATTGACGGACCCTGCAATATCAGACATGAGCCCCTCCTTCTCCCTCCTCTCTTCGTGCAAGACACAGTGGATGGAAGCCCTTGTGATGGTAAATTGCTATAGCAGCTCTGTACGACTGGGGAGCTTTCCTCCAGCAGGGATCCCCACCTGCCTGGGCCTCCAGATTGCTTTGCACTGCTGGTTGACTTTGCTCAGCGTTCACAGACTGGGAGATCTAATCTGTGTCAGAGGAGCCCATTAGAAGGACATGCTGTTGCCTCTCTCAAGGCAGAAATATTACAAAATGTTCCGAGCAGGTTTTGTTTGCTTCACCTGACTTTCCACTTAAGTGGAGCTTGCTTCTTACCATTCTCTTGAAGAAGAGAGCTCGAGAGTCCTTTGTGCAGGCAGTGTCACTTTTTCAAAAGCTCAGCTTTTCCAACACTGTTATTAAAAACTAGGAATGCAAAACTTTGCACTAAACCCCATTTCTGACTGAATGAAATATTTTTCACTGATTTAAGTGGCCTTAGGAGGTTTTTACAACTTGTATTTTTAAATGGAGGGATGAACATGCAGAAGAGCCTTGACCCATCAAAGTGAAAGTACCTTATGTAGAATGTTGCAGGCTCCATTCAGGACATAAGGGGGCAAGTTCATACACAGACATTCACAAAGCTGGTTTTACTTTTTTAATGAAGATGGAAAACTGGCTCTTTTATTGTGGAGTTTCTAAACTGGGTCATTGCAAGTCTATGTGTAGCATTGCAGGCTGTTCCTGTGCATAATCAATATGCATGTGAGAAAAGTTCTGAAATTTCAGCTTTCACAATGTGGTGAATTCTTGAAAGTATGGGAAATCTGTGTTTAAATCAGGGCTGCGTTAGACTGTGTTTACAGCTGTTAATATAAACAAGGAAACCTAGCTACAGAGCTCACAGCATGACTGCAACATCATGTTTTTGTTACACTGACTGAAAACTATGCATAATAATCAGCAGATTATTTGGTATTTATATTAAAGTATGGATTCAGTTATAAACCTCTGAAGATGGATATTGAATTAAGGCTCCTTAACTCTGTCATCTTTTTGCAAATACCTAATAGTTAATTGTTGCTTATTCTTGCTTAGGGCAAATCTGAAGTGGTTACAATTAAGCAGTGAAACACTGTAATCAAGAATAAAACTGAACCTTAGCTCAGCTCAGTGAGTGTGCTAAGCATGGGAAGAGGAGACTGACTAGGAAGGCATGCATTAGACACACATATTATTAAAACAACTTTTCTTTATGTATACAACTTTCAGGGTGCCTACTGCTTTTTGCTGGGTGAAATAAAAAAATCAGCCATGGAATCTCTATTGGGCTGAGAGGGATTGGTTTGAAAGATTTATATTCTTTTTAGACAGTGAAATAGGCTTTAGTCTTTCAAAATGCATGGCTTCTCTAAAGCTTCTATGCAAACATTTTTGGGGAAAAATACATCCAGTGCAGCTCCATTCCCTCTGTCCCAAACAAACAGTAAAATACTCTGGGAAGAAGCAGAAAGGTAATGAGGATATTTCAAAATTATTTCTGGCATACACGTGACCTAATTTTAAGCTTGTGGGGTTTAGCAGAGCTTTTGTTTGAATGTAACACTTTGGCAGGAAAATGAGGCTGAGCAGAGGTGTTGAAATAGCACAAGAAAGCTGGAAAAGCTGCCTCTGAACAGCCCTGGAGAGCACATGCTATGTAGTTACATGTCCTTAGCTGGTTTTACATGTCCTTGTTCGGTTTTACTCCTTGTGCTTCCCAGTGAAAAACCCAGTTTGCAAATACTTCATACAATTATGACAGACGAGGGCCACAAGGTGCTCACTGTCCTTCTGCGTGGGGCTGTGATCCCAGGGTGTTTTAAGCATGTGCCTTGTGTCACCTGTGTGAGAAGCTCCTGTGTTTGTAACCAACTCTTCTAAGGCTTGTAGGACCAAAGCCTTCTTGTGTCTCAATAGTTTTCAAGGTTATCTTGCAGAGTTCATAATTGAAAAACCTGCCTTTCCATCAATCTTTTTTAATGTATTGTCCTGGTTTTGTGAAAACTAAGGGTTCCTCCTTGCTTTGTGGCCTCGCCCTTCCAGCTCCATAACCACCCCAAAGTGTTCAGAGACAAGGGGGACTTTCTTGCCTGCCAGCTCACTGTTAGCTGTGGCATGTAGCACAGCAGTGGGGGCTGCTGAGGAGGGGCAGGGACCCACCAAGCAGAAAGTGTTGACTTCGTGGCCAGGGTTAGATGGAAGTCAAGAGGAGATGCGTGCTGGAGGGAAGGGTAGGGTGGTTTGTGCACAAAGGGCTGTGTGAGAAGGTAAGACCAGATGCCTAAGCTGACTGGGCTTTTTAGCCCTTGATCAATCTCAGTGATTTATTCAGTGTCCTGTGACTGAAGAGCAGCTCTTTGCCCACTCATTGAGGCCCAGACCACTATCAGAATGGGCTTCTGACACAGGGACCTTCTGAGGAAGGTGCCGAATTTGCAGTCACATTTCACAGTCAAGCTGCTCTTTAAGAGCAGTGAGAAAACCTCAGTGCATCTCGAGATGCAGCATTGTTAAACAGCCTTGGCATCCAAATAAACACGTTGCTTTTTACTTCATTCTCCCCTGGCTACCCCAGGTTTTGCTATGCCCAAATCTTTTCTTCATGACTGCTGCTGACCTTGCTTCCTCCTCAGTGACTATCTGGTTGAGGAGGGGTGTCCTAGGAGCTGGTGAGACCTGGAAAACCCAGATTCCCCCATGCTTTGACTGGGATTGTCTTCCATGACCTTTGCCAAGACACTCCCTCCACCTACTGCTTCTGTCTGACATTGATAAAAACAAAGAACATATTTATCTAATAAATGGTCTTTTGAGGATGAAATATAGCAATGACTGCAAGAGTCTCTGTTGCTGTGTGGTGAAGACTATTTAAGTGTTTGGATAAAAGGCAGCTTTTTGTGAAGGTTCTCCTGGTGGCTGCCTCACTTACTGCCCTTTGACTGAGCAAGCCCAAACATCCACATTTTCTGAATGAAAGAATAACAGTAGAAGTCTCTGGAGGGAGTGAAAAGGTGAAAACCTCCATAGGACACTCTGCAGAAGTACTTGCTTTGCTCTAAAAGTATGGATTGAAAAATACAGGACTTCTGGAGAGATCAGACTATGTCCTTTCTGTCCTCAGAAACAAGGATCCCCATACACTCCAGCAAAGCATATCCTTGTCCCCCTCTATCTTTTATTACCCCAAACATTGGCTATATTTGGTTTAGAAGCCAATTTTTAACTGAATTGAGAAAGGCCTCATGTGAAGGCAGCTCTGCTATTCTAAACCAGGCTCGAGCATAACCAGTTTCAGTGTGCTGCTCTGACTTGCCTACTCCAACACTTTCATACAGACCTGGCTGCCTCTGTGGAGGATGCTGATATGAAAGCACAGGGATGGCAAGCATTGCTCCAATCCCCAGTCCTGGCGTGCCAGAGCCGGGAGCTGCAGCCGTGTAATCACCCCTCTGCAGCATGCACATCTGAAAGCGGTCAGCTACCAAATCCTCTTGTGAACCCTGCCCAAAAAATTGAAACCTTTTTTTTTCTGAAATAGGCAAAGTCTTATGACTTTTTGCAATGATTTCCCCACACCCCCCCCCTAAATTTTTTGGCTGGAGCCTAGTCACTAAATCTAACCCAAATTCAAAAATAGCTTTGGCTGTCAGTGGGGAGGGAAAGGCCTGACTCCAGTGTGATGTTCCAAAAATGTGGGCTTTTGTGTGAGCTTAAGTAGGGGGAGGTTGGTTTGGGTTTTTAATAGTCTACCAAACCTCATCCTGTCCTGACACTGGAGCTTTACTTGGAGCTGTTTCTCCTTTGCTGGTGTTGTATACCCAAGAGTTTTGACAAGATGTTAATAGTGTACTCAGTGTGTGCTTGGTTCACAGCAATTTTTGCTCATTGACATCTGAGATGCTTTCTAAATGAGCCTTCCAAGTAGGCTCTTCATGACTAAGATTTGAATATTTCCCACTATACTTTTTTTTTCAACAGATGACTTCAATGCAGAGGGAAAATCTTTTCTGTGTCCAAACTGCCAACTAAAGTAGAGGGGGGAACAGTTTTTTATTTGCTTTTTAGCTTTAAAAGATAGTTTAATTTGACTCTTTCGATTACAACAAGTCTCTCTCTTTTTCAAATCCCAGAATTTCCTTTTCTAAAATTCTTTCATTCTGCAAATATCCATATTTGGACTTTCTTAGCCAGGTTATTTTAACCAAAGTTGAAACCATAGGTTATTTTTAAAATCTTGGGTGCATGATCTAACAAGGATATTGTACCTTCCATTTGGATAGCCAGAAATTCTGTGCTCATTCCTAATTCTCCAGGGCAAAAGCAAGGAGAGCATCAGCCTTCAGCAGGATAAAGGGTGAGAGCCTAAACTTTTCCTTTGTGAACAATCTCTTGATTTGTACCATTAACTTCTGTGGAGTCACTTCCAAAGAGCAGTCTTAATTGCTATGAGCTGGGGCAGCCATATCTGGTCTTAAAGGAAGCAGGGACACTCTCTGAGTACATTAATGGGGTTATAAAAGTTGTCTCCAGGAAGGAGAGAACAAGTGTGATGAATTGAGTTAGCAGGAAATGGAGCCAGCCACAATAGTTCTGGGAGACCTGTTCGTGGTCTCCCTCTCAAACCATAACCAACTGCAGCCAAGCGTGACTTCACTATTGTTTTTGAGGTAGCCCTGGTGAATTTTTTATAAGCCTGGTGATAGGATTCCTTGGCATGCAGCCTGGACTCTGCTGCTTCTTTTGTAGGAGGGGGACTGTTGGGTTTTCCCTGCTGTCTCCTGCTGCAGAAGTTGAACTCAGTTGCTACGGCACACTGAAAGCACCCTGGAAATAGAAGGTTTTTTCCCCTCTATGTGGCTGTTGAAATTAGCCAGAGCCCTGAACTACCCTACCACTGAGTTTGCATGTGCATTCCACCCAAGCAGGACTTTGCACATGTGGAGCAGTTCATCACCACGAGCACACCACTGCAGCCAGCAACAGCTCCCATGAAGGGAAGGATGGGATTTTTTCTCTGTGGGAAGTGGGAAAAGCAGTGCAAGGGAGACTGGCAGTGTGACCAAAATCACATGAAGAGTCTGTGTTGGAGTAGAGCTCGGAAGGCACACATCCTCGGCTGAGTAACAGAGGACTGACAACCCCTGTGCCTCTTGCTCTTCTCCTTCTTAATTCCTGATTAGGATGGAGCCTGTGGAGCCTGAACATGGCTGTCTGTGTTGTGGAGATTCTCTTCTACCTGCAAGCTGGAGTGAGACCTTCATGATTGGCAATGGTGATGGCTTTTGCAGTCTTCGCTGGCTGGATTTGGTGAGCCATAGAGGTCTGTCATCACTCTGTCACCTTGAACTGGTGACTGACTTTGAATGAGAGGGAGTAGTTTATATCCACTTACCCACTGACACACAGAGCAATAAAGCCATCAAGCTTTAAAAAGAAAGGAAGCCAAGTTTCTCCTGCTTCTCTGTAGGTACTGCAAATCCTTCTGTGCCTGTAGAGTTGATCCTGTCTCCTCTGCTGATAACATGTGTCTGCTGATGCCATCCACCCCAACCAAGGCTGCTCTGCAATTCCTGTTTATTTGACTTGCTTATAAAGTAACGTGTCAATTTGAAAATCATTAGGTATTCCTACCAGGAGTCAAAGACCACATTCAGAGTGGATTACACGCATGTTTCTTAAAAGTGTTAATGTGCTAATCTGCTGGTTACTTGATCCAGGCAAAATGCCATGATATTCCACATGAGCAAAATACCACAGTTCTTGGAGATTTCATATAAATATTACCCACTGTGTTTCCACATTTGAAGTGTTATACTTGTCTATTAAAATCAACAAGCTGGAACTAGTATCTGGAAATAAGTGATATTACTATTTTATTTATGAACTTCAGATTCAGATTCTTTTTAATAAAATATCTTACAAATAAGGAACAGAACATGAATCTTGCTGTTATTTCATGTATTCTGTGTAAATATTTCAACTATGCCTTGCAGCAATAAAAGCATATTATATACACTCCGCATTACCATTGTGACCAATAATGTTTGACTTACTGCACTGTATTTAGTCCAAAATCAAAAGAGAGTCGGGGCAACACCATGGCTGTTTTAACAGTATGCTGCAAGTAAGGCATGCAATGAATAAGGCCTCACACTAAATAAGAGCTTGTTCTGTATGAAGTTGCTTGGATTATAGAGTACTCTTGACTCTGTTAAAGAGCAAAAATTCCTTATTTGTGCTCTGGAACAGGGGTGGGATGAGGCCACACAAACAGTAGGCAGCCTCTGCTTTTGCAATTCATAGCCTGGTCCCTGCTGTTTCTTGCAAAGCAAATACATGAATGGGAGAATACACTGACTTTTGGTACTGAGGGACCCTGCTAGTGGGTCTGCAGGTATCACCCAGACATGTCTGGAACTATCTCTGCTCGGGAACATAGGGTCACTTCTGCTTCTTTTATGCTTAAGTTGAATTATCCCTCAAAGGGCTTGTCACTATAAGGAGCAAAGCCCATTGCTGTACCAGGATTTGGCTTTCATTGCCAAATGCTTATCAAAGGAAGTATGAGGATGCATGAGGCTCCAGCACTGTGCAGTGTCTGAGAAAGACCTTCCCTCCTGTGAACATGGTGCCAATAGGGATAATTTTTTTCTTTCTTCTGTTTGCTGTCATATCAGCTAGCTCAAGGTTAAAAAGACCTCTCTATTTTCCAGCTCAACCTCGTATGGGCTTTTTTTGGTGGGATTTGGCATTTTTTTTTAGCAAAGTTTCAATGGGGCTGAATGCAGGTGTAGACACACCAGTACTTCTGAGCCTTACAATCAGGGGCATGAAATTTATGTTGGTTAGAACTAGTGGGGGGGAAAGTGTGTAGTTATTGGTCTCATAATAAACTAGTAAGCTAACACACCATATGAGCCATCTTTTCCTCCTTTTCATCTTTTTTGGAATCTTATTTTTAATTTTTATTAAAATGCCAGAGGAAAAAATATTTCTAGTTGATTTAAATTCCCTTCAAATATTTTTTCAGATCAATTCCAGCTTGCTCTTCTCCCATCGGTTTAGGCCACTGGGCTGGAAAAACCTCACATTTTCTCAGTGCTACTTCACTGACTACTATTATAGATATACCCATCATTTAAGGCTTAAGTAGAAGTTGACTTATGTGCATTCCTTGGGTATAGATTCCACTCTGTATGGCTGCCAGACACTTACATTCTTCTTATCAAGAGTATCATATGAGCCATAAGGAGACAATAGGACATATATCTTTGTATTCAATGATAGAGGCTTGGGCCTGCCCATCTGCCATCTCTTGATGTAACCCCTGCTGCAGCTGAACTTTAACAAGTGTCTTTTATTCAGGGCTTATTCAGAGTGGACATGGGATAAGAGTTACAATAGAAAACCACCTTTGGTTTAGAGACAGATGTGCAGCTAATGATGTCACAGCTGGTAAGACAACAGGCTTAGGGGATTGATAATGGCATAGAGAGCCATTATTTCGGATCATATTTTGCTCAAGATGCCAGTATGTACAGCAGAAAATTACCATCTGAGATCCATTTGTGACATCTGGCAAAGGTGATGCAATCTTATCTCCTTTCCAAGCGTGTCATGGGTCTGCAGTGTTTGACCAGCATTGCTAGCCCTGCAGGTAGCCTCGGCAGCCACAGTGAAAACACTCAGCCATTGGGCCCCTTGGCACATGCTCCTCTGCCTGCCTGCTCTGTCCAATGGCCCAGGCTCCTGTTCTCTGCAGCCACTTTAAGGTCTTGGCTTTGGTACCTAAGTAATAAGCCTGGTAGGAGACTTGCCTGCTAAATGCATGGTCTGTTAGAGGGCAACTCAGCCCGTGAAAGGAAGGGCTGTGCTGGTCTGTCTGCAGGGGTTACGGGAGGAGCCTTTGGTATCACACTGCATGCCAAGGGATCTCACGCAAATGTGTCAAATTAGGTGAGGTAAATCCAGATCTTTGTCTCGATGGCTTCAGAGTCAGTTGTTTTTCATGAACACTGCATTTATTAAAAGACACTGGGACACAGGTACAGCCAGGCTGCAATGTCAGAAACAGAAGAAGGGGATTTTATAACCCATTTTAATATCACAAGGAGCTCTTATTCATGGAAGACTGTATGCTCCAGGAAGAGCAACCCATATTTTCTTGATATTCTCCCTTTGTTCAGTTCTCTATGAACCCAACTGTTCTTTGGACACAAAATGGAAAAAGCTCTCCAAGCTCTGACTTAGATGGTGTTAGAACTTCAGCTCTCTTGAGGAAAAAAAATTAAATAGCCACACACAGACTAAAATGGTAACACAGCAAATCAGCCAAAGCTCGTCAGCGTGTAACCAAGGCTGCATTGTTCTTCCCTTCCACCCTGCCAATAATTTTTGAGTCTAAGGATATTCTGCTATAATTCATTTCCTGTGCTTAAGAAATTCTGTCCACGATGCTAGAATATCTAAATCTGGTAATTACTTCCACTGTCCCACTTGGCACAGCTCAATGCTATCTGTTTAAGCTCCCAATTAAATCTTGTAGCATAGAAGTGATGCTACACTGGTTTAGAGCATCACTAAAGTCAAGGTTAGCAGAAGACAGCTTTTTCAGATTGCCTTGGAATGATGATGTCAAGGCAGCAGCCTCGCTCAAAGCCCATTACTGACTTGTAGGAACGTTTGTCAAGGTTGTTAGTTAATATTTATTTCTGCACATCTGAGATTTGGATTGGTTTTCCAGTGCTTGGTTTTAGTGAAGTGCTAGAGAGAAATAAATGCTTTAAGATTTTCTGACTTGTATGAGAGGGTCTCTGAGCTATCAGAAATCTGTTTCAATGCAGCTGAGATGAAACAATCAAGTTTTCACACAGATATTACTCCTTAACAATGCCCTTTCCCTACAGCTATTCAATATTTAGTTTCAATTTGTAGGCCTCTTAAATTGAGTTAGTGATACAGCATAATCCTGGAGCTATCCTGTCTCTAATCCTATAACAATACATTTTGTCATTTCAAAAAATGGTCTCTCTTTCTTTTTCTTTTTCTTTTTGTTTGTCCCAAAGGCAAAGTCATGTCATGCTCCAGGAATGTGTCTATGGCAGCCAAAAGAGGAAATCCAACTAATCAAAATGTTATCAGCAATTAACAAAATAGTTAAATGATTTTTTCAGCATTTCAGAAAAAAAGAAAATAAAACACCAGGTCCAACTAAGTTTATTTAGCTGTACTAGTTTCTGGTATTCTGCCAATATTCTTTGTAATGGAGATTTAGAAGTTAATAGTATTGGAGATTAGAAATTGGTGTCAGTTACAAAACTGTGCAAAGTGATTTCTTTGCATTAAGACATAACAGCTGAAATGAATAAAATACATTTCATTCTTACTTTTTTCATTTAGCTGTAATTGCAGTTTTGGCGTGCTGGCCAAGTCTCTTTGTCCTGGCGGGATGGCCCCATTCCTCATTCAAAGAATACCAGGAAAAAAATTTTAAAAAGGAATGGAGATCATAATTCATCCTGAAAAAAACCCCAACTCAACAAACCCACCAGTCCCTTTACTTCCTTTACATGAAGCACAGAAAACCCAGATTAAAAAGCAAACAAACAAAAGGAGACTCTTGGCCTGCTCAGCACCAGAGCTGAACCTGCTCCTGGCAGCCTCGCAGCTGGTGAAGGCTGTTGTCTGCAGCGTGGCCTCGAGCGGCCACGTTATCCCCTCAGGGCTGGGGCTCTTGCCTGCCAAAACCATTGCCGCTGTCCTGAGATGCTTTGGCAGTACCAGGTCTGGCTCCTGACCTTCTCTGCATAAACCTGGAGCGGAATGTCCCCTGCCCGCCAGCAGTGACAGCCTGGAGTGCCTGCTCATCCCGCTGGGTCTGCAGAAAGCTGTGCCAGCCACGGCCCGCGTGCGAGAGAAAGGTTCGCAGCCGCTCGCGGACAGGGAGGCATAAAGATCTACGGAGGTATGTTTTCATGCTCCTCTATAGCAATTCACAGCTAGAGCTAAAAATAATACACAGCAGCCTTTAAAGTTGCCCCAAAGCCCTTAATTAAAGTTGCTGGGGGATGGGAAGGGGGTGGAATCACAGAAAACCCATTGATTAGGTTCAATAGGGCCTTGTTTTAAAAAATGGAATTTGGCGCCCCAGAGTAACCCTTTAAACGGATCTTTGTCAAGTACTTCGGTGATTCAGCACGTGCCATTCCACACTGAGGATTTATTACAAACTTAATAACATAAGTAATTTTAATGGACTGAGTGTGTCCACATGTGTGTGCATGCATACTTGTAAGGGATTATAGTTTTCCAACTACTAATTTCCTTGCAAATTAAAATGTTAATATTTGACACACACTTGAAAGCCCCCAACAACAAACAAAAGTTAAGCTGAGTTGTTAGCACACAGAGAAAGTACAGAAAACTTGCCAACATCACTGATTTCAGTTTTATATAACCAATAGCTTATAAACACTTAATTGGAATCTGTGCAAAAATGTGTTTCTAGGCTGAAACCACCTGCCATGTCCGGTTTCAAATAAATGCCACCTGCTGAGGATCAGCCTTTGACGAACATGTGGGCAAACCAGTTCTTAGGCCGGCAAAGTGCCACCCAACAGCAGAGTGAGTCTCGTCTCGCTGAGGAACTCAGGGTTTGGATCGCAGATGAAAAGAACCCCGCGCTGTAGCAGATGCAGCTGTGGTCTAGATAGGAGTGTTTTTAGTGGCTGTTTAACAAGGGCTGTCTCTTACCATGAAAGCAATCGTTAGCCATCCTTATTTACTTGTAATACCAGGTAGGGCAAGATAGAAAATTTATTTGTATTTAGGAAAAATAGTAACAGTAATGTGGCTTTAGTGATTTCTTAATGGGCTAGTAAAGCATGCTTTATATAAGTGGTTTTATGAACAAAACTTGATTTAAATGCTAATCTTCAGGTAAGAAGATTGTGACACAAAACCTAATGGCTGTGGGAAGGCCCCTTGTGTACAAGAGCAGCTTTACACAGATGTGCATGCACGGACCACTAGCAAGGGGTACATCCTGCATGCCCCAGTTGGCTTTCTGGCCACAGGCAGAGCCATCCTGGCAAGATGAGAGAGGCCCTTCAGAAAGGATCCTTTGGAGAATGTCCTTGCAGGACTCACTCGGGAGCATATCTTGCACCACAATGGCCCTATAGAACGAGAATCATCATCATCCCCTGCCATTTCCTAAATAAGACCCATAACAGAAAGTCATGTTACAGGGTCCTTTGTATCTTGGCAGTGTTTGGAATGCTGTGATTACTGATTAGGCCCCACTTATTGCTAACTACCAATGCTTTATCTTTGCATTATTCAGCAGAGTAACAAACACTGCTCTTTTACAATGCAGCACATAGCTTTCCTGGGAAGTTTATGAGCAGACTTCAGAGCTGAGTATGATTTTCAGCAATGATGAAGCTACAGTGTGAGCAGACATGAATAAAGCAGTATTTGATTTACAAACCTGTTTAGACAGAAGAGATGCTCCTCAGCTGCACTGCAGGACAATGCAGCCCTTGGCCGTGCTGAGCCGCGCGGGACCCCGTGCAGAAAGCTTTTTTGTTTCTTGCCAAAGAAAACCTTTGCCTGCTCTGAGACAGGCTGCAGCCTGGGCTCCTCAGAGAGCAAGTCACTGCTAGTGCTGGGAAGTGAGCAGCAGCAGAAGGTGGGAACGTGGTAAAGGGTTTTGTGGAGGGTTTGCTGTTCACGACCTGAAGAAATGCTGATTCTGTTGTAGCACCAGGGCCAAAGGAAAGTAGCTGGGACCCCTGGCCAGATTCGTCTGCGCCTTGAGAATGGCATCAGAGGCACCAGTCATGAGCCTGACTGGCATACATCAAATCCTGGGCACATAACAGCACTTTGCTCAGACCAGCACTGCAGCAAAATCAAATGTTACCCTCCTAACATGATGGCCCCAAATCCCTAAGTGGCTGTTTGCCATGTCCTCAGTCCCCATCAGTGGCCAGGATGGATGGAGGCACAGCTGCAGCACAGGGTGGGGAGAGTTTCCACACAGGTCAGGCGAAGGAGTATCATCTAGGCAGGGCAGGGAGGAAGGCGGGGATGTGGCAGGCAGGACATAGGATGGCATAGAAGCTCAACCACTACTCAAACAAGAGACAAAGTAACCTTGAAGGTATTCCCCCAACATCTCCTTAAGTACTAAATGAAACTTCTCTGGGAGACAGTCTCTGTCTTCTTTGACCATTATCTATTTTATCCCAGTTACATCTTCTGCTACACTAGTAAAACTTTACTTAATTATGTGAGAATATTATCAAAACACTGATTTCACTGTCGGAAAAAAAGAGATGTTTTTCTTCTTGGTATGAAATACCATGAAATTTAAACTATTTAAGTTTTGTTCTGATTTGTAATGGAAACAAACTTGAACTTGTTAAAATATGTCCAGAAATGGTAATTCCATTTTTTTTTTATCAGCTGTATTGCTAATGCTTGTTATTTTCCTGGAAATACCCAAAATATTTGCTGTATTTTTGCTAAATTCCTGCATATCTTTTTTTTCCAGAAAAATTTTTTTTATCTTAAAAGGGTGCAGAGAAGAAATAAAAAATATATCCCACCCCCATGAGTCCAAATCAAGAAAATTAGGAAACCCTACTTTTACTTGCATATTAACAGTACTTTCTGAGACAACCTCTTGGTTTTGCAAAACTTGCTGCCTGACTTTTAAACAAGTGTGGTTGTTTTCTTGTGTCCCAGACGGCAGCAGAGGGAAGTCACAGAGTTTGCCCAACAAAACCACCTTTCCCACAGGAGCAAAGGTGTTATTAGTGAGCTTGTGAAAGTACAAGAAGGCTGAGAGTTTGTGGATGTTTTGCATTAAGAAAGTTCAGAATCTTTTGTGTTATCTGCTCAGAACTTCCTGCATTGGATTCCAGCCACCAAAGCACCATTGTGCACCTTTTCTGGGTCTTGCTCCAGTGATGTCATCCTCCTGATGGTTTTTAGGTCAATCTCTGAGCTGATGCACAGCCACCAAAGTTCTCATGACATGTGCTGCATTTCCATACTCCCATGGCATGTAATACACACAAGCTAGACCCAAAATGAAAGGGAAGAAAGAGGCTCAGGGTGCTTTTCCCAGTATCAGGGGTGAGCAGGACTCTCAGAGCAGGTTTGGAGCCCCACTAGATGGCTGGGTGTGTGGAATGCCAGGAGGAAGGGCTGAGACAAAGAGAAGGGCTTGGCTGTAGTCTCCCATCTGGAGGGGAGTGGGAATGGAGGTGGGGGAGAGGCTGGGACAGGCAGACAGTGTGCAGACACCCAGGATGCAGCAGAGACCTTGACTTCTCCATTAAAGTCTTGGGGGAGGGAGGGAAGACTGGGATGCCCTTTCCTGCTGCTGCAGGGACACCTCACAATTTTGGCATGAAAGCTAAATGCCCTGGTCCCTGAGATGCTGAGGGGCTGGGTTGAGGCAAGAAGAGAGGCTGAGGGGTGAGTGGATTTCACAAACCTCCTCTTGCCCTCTATCTCTCTTGGATAAGGCTCCCAGCCTGGTTTTACTCAGCTTGCCCAGAGTAATTTCCACACCTTGAGCATTTCTCCCAAGCAAAGGAGTAGGAAGGTACCATGGTAATTGTACCATGGACTCTTTTTTAATACTGCTGGTTTGCTATATAAATTTAGGGCTGAGTCCATAAGGCTTTTCAGTCTTACAGTAAGAGACCTGGCTTTCACTCAAAGAAGGGCAATAACTCTACTTGAAGAACCCTTTACGGCTGAAGCTTCACACAGCATAAACTCGGGATTAGATGTTACAGGCAGTGCAAATGAATAGACTTGTAATGTGTCTGCTCGGGTCCCAGCTAATCCCAACAGGTGCCACACAGACATACTGCACATTAAAGATTTGTTGTGGGGATGAGAGTAAAAATAGCAAGGGGCTGGGAGAAAAAGGACATTTCAAAAGCAATTTTCCTCCTCACAGAAACATTGCACTTGCAAACAAATTTCACTCCTACACAAGATCCACATTCACTAATTTTATTTATGCTCATATGCAGTTTGGAGGAGAGTCTCAAATATGCCTATCCAGCATTGTTGGATTTAAAGAAATTAATAAAAACAACTCCAAGCAGCTGGTTGAAACAATTATGCTTTTCACAGAAAGCCTTGCAGACTGCACAGAAAGTTATGAAAATAATCCTTTCAATTAGTGTGTGGTCAGTGCACCTGCAAAGGAGACTTTTCCAAGTAAAAGTATCAACTAGTGTCAATGAGAACAATTCATGAATTCATCATGAGGGCCTTTTTCTATTACCACATTTACACAGATGTGAATCCCTGGAGTGCAGACACCAGAAGGGTAACCCTACTGTAATCCAAAGAGCATGAGAAACATGAGCTCAGATCAGGAAAGCTATTAATTTTTGTGTATATTTGACTTCAGCATCTTTTCCCCTCTTGCACACACTACATTTAATAATCATATCTATCCACCTTCCCTGCACTTCCCAGCTCTCTAGTAAGAAATAACATATTATTCCTGGTGAAAAATGACATCAGCTAGAGGACTCTAGAAGACCAAAGGGATTTACAGCTCTGTAATTTTATCACCTGTACCATAGTTGTAAATGAGTTCATCAAGCTGGTAGAATAATACTCATATTATAGTGCAGTTTTAACCCACTGGTGCTGGGTGCATGCAGCATTATTATATATTGCCCAAAGGGTCATCACAGCACAGTGACATTAGGGGGGAACAAATGAATAATTTGGAGAAAAGTGTTGAAAGAATGGGAAGTCCTAAAGCAAAGATAGCTGAGATGAAAGTAGAAGTTGCACGAAGTGTATAACATGTCTTCTTTGTCTTGATCTTTTACCATTTTCTTTTGTAATTATGCAAGAAACTCATATTTCTGTAATAACAGAGGCTTGCACCAAATGATAAGAACTCTATACACTGGATCTATAAAATGAAGAAAACCAACAAGTTTTTAGCTCAATAAACATACAGTAAATTCCTGAAACAACATAAAACATAAAGAATAGAAGAGGGGAAGACTGTGATATTTATCAGCAGCTTGTGGGCGGGGGACATTATTTTAATTAAAGTGTGTATTTTTTTACTTCTTCTGTATCTGAGTATAATATTCTAGTGTTTGCAGCATACAAAATAAAGGCCAGCAGGGTGTATGTCAAAAAGCCAGGCCACAAAGGGATTGCTCTGATATCAAAGACCTCTGCACACTTTGAACATTTAGATAAACATTAGTTTATCCAAATTGCTTTAACAGTTTTTCCCAGCAAAAAAACAAAACAAAAAAGTGGCGAGACTTTATAAAAACTGCTGTTCTTTAGATTTGACTACTATTAGCACATTTTCCTTTTAATTTTTAATGAATAACTAAGAAAAATGCCTATTGGTATGATATGATATGGTACATGCTTCCTCATGGCTTCTTTTTGTATTCCATGCAAGCAAAAGGCAAATAGAAGTGTTTATTTGTAACTTATTCTCTATTTTATGATGAGACCAGTGAGAAAGGCCCATGCAGCTGTAACGCCCATGACTGAGCTGTGCCCTGGGATTTGCTGCACCGTAAACACAGAGTCAAGGAAGCTCCTGAGCTGCTGGATGTCAGTGACACCCCCGATATTGGAAAATTGACTCCATCTCCAGGGAGGGGGTGGGATGCAGCAGGACCACGTTGTCCATATCCTAGTGAGCAGTGTGAGTGCTAGCCAAGGTGGAGATGAAGGGAATATGTAAACCACAAGTAATATTTGAAACAGTTAAATGGTATGTAGAGAGCACTGGTTAAAGGATGGTGAGCAAATCTCTCCTTCATTACTCCAGGAAAGTTAATGTGCCTGCTTCAGCATGGAGGAGACTATACCTGCTGGTGCCTTCTGGTCGAACCAGGAAAATGAGATATTAAAGTTTTTTCTTGCTTGATCTAAGAGAGCGTTTTGCTTTCAGTCAGTAGAATTCAGGAGTGTTAATGAGAGCAGGGTTTGGTCCAGAGGTTTTATTTCCCTACTTGTCTTTAGCTGGAAAAGAGGCCCAGTTTCGCAGTGCTTTGTCCCTGGAGAAGTCATTTGCACCTGTGCAGCATGTAGGCAGCCCTGCCAAATCGCAGGGAGGAGTGTTTGCAATGCCAAACGTGCCTTGCTGATTTCTTATTTAGCAATCACATCTTAGCACATTTTTCCTTCCTTCCTCCTCTGTGATGTGCCTATTCAGCTCATTTGAAAGGGGTGCTTTGCAGCATTCGAAAGCAGTTTTGCACTGCCGCAGATGCACACAGTTCTGCAAGGGCCAAGAGCAGAGCTCGTCAGCGGAGCCAAAGCACAGCATTCACTTCCAATGCATGCTGGCAAGTAATTTCTCATGGATTTCAACAAAAGATGGGATTTAACCCATCACCCTCCCTCTGCAGGATTGCCATTAAGGCCCAGGCCATGGGGGAAATGGTGAGTGCTTCCAGACTGTTAATCACTGTGTGTTTACAGTCTTGGAAACCAGAATTAAAGATCCTTGGAAATCTAAACCTGAACATTTCTGGGCCTGATTCAGTATTGTTTTGTCCCCAGAGCAGAAACCTGCCATGGTGCTTTGGCAGGGCTCTCCAGCCCTGCTGCGCAGGTGCGAATGGCTGCTCTGCTGGGGATCATCCTGAGGATCCCAACCCTCTGTATCCCAGCCAAGTGAGCGCCATCGCAGCCACTGGAGATGCGAGCTGGAAGAGCTGCTCCATCCGTGACCTCCTTTCATCGCCCTTTCGTGGCCATCTTGGGAAGCTGACTGCTGCGCTGAGATAGCTTTACACTGTTTCTTACAGCTGGTTGGAAGGGTATGGAGTTCTTTTACCTTTTTTTTTTTTTTTTTTTAAATGAAATGAGGAACCATTGAAATCTACAGTTTTCCAGAGGAGATGTGACAAAATAGATTTTAAAGTATATCACTGCAGTTCTCGAAGTATTTTATTTCAGCATTGAAAGAAACACCAGCTGGTCCTATTGTTTGACATCTAGACTAATTTCAAAATTAAAATTTGATACAGGTATTTTTGGTAAGGCAATGTTTTGAAGATACTGAAATCTGTAAATGACTCATGACAACTGAGACAGTCTGATGAGCTGGCATCTCCTACCCATGGGCCCTTCTGACTGTCCACAGAACTGCATTCCTACAGAGAAAACATCCCTTACTTCTGAAAAGTCCTGGAAAAAAAACAACACCTCTTTTCTTAGTTTAGTTCTACAGAGTTAGTCCTTTTGTTTTATTTGTATAACTGGATTCTGTAAGTATTCAATACAGCAGCTTGCCAGAGATAAAAATTCATGTCATTCTGATGCCTCAATGGGATGTCATCTCTTCTCAAAGACTGCTATTGGAATTTTTATTTTTGAAAATAATCAGATCCAGGAAAAATAAAAGGTGCTCTACTGTACATGCTGGGGAATGTGTATGTAATCCAGAAAGTCCTACAGAGGCACAAGTTTATCATTTTAGTGGCTGAATGGAAAGTTCTACTCATTTCAGGTAAAACTGAACTGAATTCAGCTTCTCCTCAAACCAGAAAATGTCAAAATACAAAGTTTGACCTTTCCCAAATGATTTCCCCTGTTTTCTTTCCATCACCTAGAGGTCAAAGCTGGATTTGATCTTACCTCACATGTAGTTTCTAGAGACGTGAAATGGTACTGTTTGATGACTACTGTGAATCCTACCCAGCTCCAGAGGAACTGCAGCTGCTCCATGGCAAAGCACAGGAGACGGGGACAGGAGGTGTCCCTCCCTCACCATCAGGCCCAGGAGGGCAACCTGGCTGTCAGCACCACCACCTGCAGCTGCCACACAGCTGTGTCTCACCCCCAGATGGACTGGAGCGAGGGTGCACCTCCTCCTCCCTGCCAGGTTCCCTCTCCACTGGGTGGGCACAGGGAGCACGGTTCACTTTCTGCCGTAACAGAGGCAGGAGGCTGGAGCAAGTCCCTGCTTTGGGAAGGGGCCACAGGTCAGGTCCTACAGCTGCTGTAAATAGTTGCAGCGCTATTTAATTCAATGCAGCCTTTATTTACATCAGCTGACCTGGCCCCACTTCTCCTGTTTTCCTGTGCTTGTTTCCTTTAAGATATATATTTTATAGCCTTGTAAAACACCACTGTATATTCCTGTATAAACTAGTAAAGATATAAGCACAATGTGATTCTGCAGTTGTTATTACAGCAGTGCCTGAAAAGGGACCCCAGTGTGCCAGGCTCTGTGTGGCTCTCTGAGTGACAGGGGGCTCGTGTCCAAAACAGGCAGGGCAAGCAGCAGGGGGAGAGAGGAGGGAATGGAACAAGAGAGGTTGGCCCAGCCAGGAGAGGAGAAGCAAGGCAGCAGGAGCCAGGGGCCAAAAGGAATGAAGCTGAGATGAAGAGCTGTGAGCCAGAGGGGCAAATGGGCTTTGGAGCACACAGCAATGAAAGGCTGAACACGGCCAGCAAGAACTGTGCAAAATACTCTGGCATCTGACTCAGCTGCTCCTGCAGCTGCTCTGCCTGTGCCAGGCTTCTTCCTGACTTTCTCTTTCCAAGGCAGGGAGTGTTGGGAATGGGGGAGTACATCGTGAGAGGAATGCGGCAAGCGCACACACTTGTATGAAGGACATTTCCCTGAAAATCTCTTCGTCCAGCCACTGAAGGGAGGAAGATGTCTCTTTAAAGCCTCAAATTTCCCTCCTTCTCCTTGTCTGCCCTCTTAACCACCTTTTAATGCTGCTTGGAGGTCCCCAGCTGCCTAAGCAAAGTATGAGAAGTAAATCCAGGCAGAGGTACTGTTTCCTGTGGGCAGTTTGACCCATCTGCCCTCCTGAGGGAAACCTTCCTTCTAACCAGAAGAAAAGGAGAATATGCAGCAAAACCATCAATCAGTCTCAGTGCTCCCGAGTGTTCAGAGGAAGAACTTACTTCAGCTGGGCAAGCTGGGCAGGATATGCAAAAGAGCAGGAGGTGAATTTTTTTAACCGTGTTATAACTGGGGTGCAACCATGGGCACCACACCAGCCTCCCAGGCTTCCCAAAGAGAAGAATTCCTGATGGGTTCTCCACAAATACGCCTGCTCACAGTCTGGCAGAGGTGAGTTTTCTGTGCCCTCGCTGTAGGGTAAGGACTGTCATTTGAAAAGACTATGGCAAATGATGAAGGGCTCGGGCTCTCTTCTATGGGCAGCAATGTTCACCAAGTTTCTTTTCTCAGATTATCTGGAGTCCAGGCCACACCTTGAGCATGGAATTTTGTCACCATATGCGACCAAAACACAGCCGTGTCCAGTCCTAGGACACCTCCTTCAGAAGAGCGGGAAAAGAGAAGAAAGTTGCTGCAGCAAGACCGACTCAGTAAGATCACAAATGGCAGAGGTGAAGGAATTTCAGAAATAAACACATACTGAATGCAGAGAAAATATTTTGAAATAAAGATTGCTTATGAATAGGGGAAGGTTAAAGGCAGTGGCTGGAAAGAAAAAATCCAAGATGAAAGTGAATAATGCAAATAAAAGGGAAACAAGAGAAGAAAATCAGTTCTCCTATAAAGAAGACTTCTACTTGCTGGGTGATAATCAGTATCTGAACTGATTAGTCAAAGCACTGTGCCTAGAGTTGCAGGTTTGAATCTGAGAAAGGTCGGGAACAATAGGGAAGGGACAAATCACAGGACAGACAGGAGGAACTGTGGTATAAAGAGAAAAGTTGTTTCTGTTGGCAAAACACATTCAAGAGCCTCATGGTGGGAGATTTCTACATGAACAAATACAGAATGTTGTGCTTCTGCTCCACTCGCTTTTGGAGCAATCCAAAAGTCCATCAGTTTTGGCCACAAAGCAGCCATGGCATAGCGCTGTTCTGGGCTTGAGTTGATTACATACATATTCTGAAGAGGATGTTTTCAGGCTCTGGGCCTTACTAACGTGACTGTGTGCCTTGCAGAGGAGAACTGAGGCAGTGCCTGATCACAGTGCAGGCACCTCTGTCTAGGCCTGGATATGTCTGTGTGCTGAGAGATCAGATGTAAAAACTTACTCACTGGAGCATCTGCTATTGACTTTAAAGAAATGCCTGTTTCTTCTTTATTCAAACGTATTTTGCTGCTGGCTTGCATACTGAAGAGCAAGGAGAGATTTTAGTTGTTCTATCAGAAAAATACTGGTTTGTCTAACCTCTTTTTTTTCAAGAAGCAGCAGCTCTGAACAAGTTTGATGATGAGAGGATTCTCAGATCTACAGGGGAGTTTCTGATCAAAACCACATCAGATTCGTGGATCTCTGGGGCTGGTGGAATGCGGGAGGCTCATTCCAACCCAGCGACTGCCTTTTCTGGACTCCTTCAGTTTGGAGCTGGTTTGCTCTGCACAAACATACATTCCTTGGCACACAAACCTTCATCCCGTCTTCCGGCACCCTTCAGGAGTACAGCCTGCATGCTCTCTGCTTGCTGCCAGACTTTCCCGTACAGCCTCTCTTCTTGGCAAGAGAGGAAAAGCAGAGTCAGGGGACAGAGAAAAAGCAGAGCAAAGGCATGTGAGTGGCAGGGCCCTCACTCCTGATCGTGGGGGCAGAAGTGCTCACTTGGTGTGGGTCCTTCCTGAGACTGTCTGCAACAGCTTGAAAGGACTACTACTTCATTATTCCCATTTTAATCTTTGACCATTTTAACAATTTTGTTTATTCCAGGCAACTACCTGTTTCATTTACACTGAATGCTTTCAGGCTAAGTGCAGGAGGTCACAACAGGACAAAAACCAAGGCAATGAGCAGAGGATGATGTGCATGGAAAATGACGATTTCAATTTATACCTTCTTCAGCTGGGATGTACCTTATCAGGGTAGGAGCAAGGGATGTAGAATCAAAGACAGGTGGTTACATTTAGTGCAAGTAATTTACTAACCTCTTGAATTTTCCTTTTTCTCCTGCTGGCATCTCAAGCATATTCCACCAGGGACTCCTATATGTTGTCAATCATCTAATGAATTTATTTGAATAAACATCTTATGTCAGCCTAAGAACCAAAAGGAAAGGATCCCAGCTCAGGAGAATAAAGTGTAAAAAGTATGTAGTGAAGCTTTCAACAGTAGTAAAAATCAGCTGTCTTCAACAAAATTGTAAGGCTCCAATAATAGACCTTGATGACAAGCGGAATTAAATAAAACATGAGTGATGAAACCCTGTAATGTTTATGGTGAGGTAGTCCAGACAGATGATTATTAACTGTTACCAAAACAGTGTCTTGGCAGTAGATGTGCAGTAACCAGGATGGAGACTGGTAACTAGTTTAAATTACTGGTGAGATCAGTTATAAGTTTCAAAGAATCCTTCTAACACAATGGAATAATAGCATGAAATCAGTAATTGCATGTGTGGGTGAATAGTGCCTGACATCATATTCAGAGGAGAGAAAAGGGGTTATTTCCCATTTCATTCTGACTTGCTGTCATATCTATTCACAGCAAACGCCTAAGGAGTAGGCTTTGGTCTCATGTTGTTTTTAGCTAAGCAGCCATGAACATGCCATGTCACACCCTGCCTGAAAAAGTAAAAAAATTGGGAAAAAATTATGATTTTTTGCTCCCTGACACACCTGGAAATAAAACATCAGTGATCCCTAGACGTAACTCACTGAGTGATTCCAGTCTGACTGAGACGCCCAAATCCATCCTCTCCTTTGGCCAGGAGCAGTGACGCCTGTCAGCCTCGGGGCTAAGTACTGAAGAAGCCTTTTGGGAGCAGGAACACCTACATCTTAGCTAGGCAGGCGTGATCCATAAAAGCTTACATCTACGCAAATGAACTGTTTCTGACCCATCACAGATCCCAAGCGCCGTCACCGCCTGCTGCAGGGGACTGCTGTTTACGTCCCTTATTGACAGGCTGTTCTTGTAAAGGCTTGGGAGTCCTCAGGGAGATCGATAGAAACTTCCAGGACTTGTTGCCCTGCTACAAAACAGTGCTTGTCTCACATGTGTTCTGCACTGCGCCTTATGTACCCCATTGCCTTAGCCTTTGTAATGCTCGGAGCCTGTGGTCTGCAGCTCCAAAACCTTTTCCCGAAGCTGATGAGGCAGTGTTTTCCAGACTCTCTTTGGCCGTACTTTCCTTTAATTGTTTTTAGGCTGTTGTTTTTCTGCTGTTATTTTCAGAGGTCTGCACCTGCAAATCCTGGCAGCGTTGTCAGGGCAGGGCCTCATGGGAAGCAGGTCCCACTGCTGTGGGATTTGACCTCCTCTCTCCCTCCTTCTTTGTCTCTTGGTTTGTGTATTTTAGTTTACATTACAGAAAACCAAATATAGTTAAGCAAAGTTAACAATAATAACAATAACAGTAATAATAAATAATAATATGCAATAATAATAAATATTCAGTAAATATCCAATAGTGTCTGTACATACCAAAACTTAAGGACCAGTCAAAATGAAACATTTGCACTTAATTAGAATGCTTCAATCAGCACAAACACTTACAAAACAGGAATGCAAGTTCATGCAGCCAAATTGCAACTTTACCCTAAACTCTTAATCGCATTCTGAGACATCCTAGCAACTAGCCCAAGTGACATGTATAGCACCAAATTAATTGAAATTTGCTTGCTCAAAAGCATCAACATCTGTCACCAAGATTTTTTAATACATCACCCTGACATCAATCCTGAAGTAAAATACATATAGCAATGTTTGTAAACCTAGCTAGTCCTTATTAGATCCAGTGCATACTTCACACTTTAACTCAAAATCCAAGCATGTTATACAAGATAGGACAGCTGAGAACAGCAAAGAACAGCCAGCCCTGTCTGTTTTCAGTACACAGTTGCATGGCCCCATCATGTTAGTTCCATACTTGGATAGGAGACTTCTCCAAAAGCCATCAAACATCCTCATGTTGACCTAGACCCACTTTCTAATTCTAATTCTTGCTGAAAACCCAGCGGTGGGCATTTTCCCTGGATAACAAAGTTTTATTGATCAGGTTTTAGCATTGCAGCTGAAAAGAACCATCTAGCTGAGAGCAGTTTTGAGTTTGGAAGCCACTGATCACACCAAAGAGACAACACAGCTGAAAATAGGATGAGGCTTCAAGTCATGTAGGTTTGTGGTTAGAGTTAAGCTTTCACTTGCCATTGAGCCAGGAACTGGAGTTGTTGCTGAATCAAGGTGGTGCTTATAAGATAGGTTTGGGGATATTACTATCAGGGTCCATCTTCTGTTTTCAGACGCAGTCCAACAGTCCTCACTGGCCTATTCTTGGGTATGGATTTAGAGCTGGCTTTCATTGGTACAGGAGGTCAGGGTTTGACTGGCATTGGACAGTAGTCCTCAGTTACTGTTTGATTCAGAAATAACTATTGAGCTATTTTAATAACTAACAAAAAGTGCCAGGGAGGCCATGGTTTTTTTGGTGTCTGGCAAGGTTTCCTGAACGAATTTTAGAATTAAGATTTATTCTAAGATTTAAAACATGGGTTTTTTCAGTTAGAATTCTACCTCCTGCCCATCACTGAGTTTATTAGATGTTGGTTTGCATTCCTCACGTTCAATCCCTTTCCCATTCAAGCAACCCACCTGGCTCAGTTAACTGGCAAACTTTCACACTACCCTGTGCAAACAATTATCTTTTTACACATGTGGTGCAAAACCACAGTCTGAACCCTCAGTCACTCACAGTCTGCCCTTGCATTCACCTGTGTGACTCAAACTGGAGCTGGACATTTTGCTGCTGAGTGTGAGGTGAGTGGCATTTTTGTGCTGCGCTCGAGCTCATGCAAGATGCACTTGGATTTGCATTTCACTGGAAAACATGTACTGTTTTTAATGTATTTTTGTGTAGATGGTGTAGGTAGGTTCTTGGTGTAGAAAATGAGGCACCCTCTGTAGATCTCCAGCAGTAACTGTGAGCTGTGGGTTGCTGTAGCCCATAACAGAGGTCCTCTGGCCCTCACTTCTGTGGCACTGTGGCACTTGCGCTGCTTTCAAGATCATTCTGTCATCAAACCATGTCTCTGCCTCCTGTCTTGCTCGTGCACACAGATGTGGACACATCTGCACTATCGCGGTTCAACCCCAGCCAGCAGCCAAGCCCCACACAGCCGCTCACTCACTCCCCCACGAGTGAGATTGGAGAGGGAATCAGAAGGGTAAAAGCCAGAGAACTTGTGGGTTGAGATAAAGACAGTTTAATAGAGAAAGCAAAAGCTGCACACACAAGCAAAGCAAAACAAGGAATGAATTCACTGCTTCCCATGGGCAGGCAGGTGTTCAGCCATCTCCAGGAGAGCAGGGCCCCATCATGGAACCATGTAATCATCACTTGGGGAGACAAATGCCATCATTCCAAATGTCCCCTCCTCTTCATTTTTTCTCCACAATGTGTTCTGAGCATGATCCTATATGGTCTGGAATATCCCTTTGGCCAGTTTGGGTCACCTGTCCCAGCTGTGTCTCCTCCCAACCTCCCATGCACCTCCAGCTGCCTCCCCAACGTGGCAGCACAAAAAGCAGAAATGGCCTTGGCTCTGTGTGAGCCCTGCTCAGCAATAATAAAAAAAACAAACTCTACATTATCAACCCTGTGTTCAGCACAAATCCAAAACAGCCCCATGCCAGCCACTGTGAAGAAAATTCACTCTACCCCAGCTAAAACCAGCAGATGCAAGAACTAACCTTCTGTTCTTGGGCAAGCTGAGATGGATCACACAGCCCTTGGCTGACCCTCTAAGTGTGGGTGGATCCATCCCAGTATTTCATTTCAGTAGCACAGTGAAATGAGCATCCTTCATTTTTCCTGCTTCTCAAGGTGTCTACAGAATAATTTACCAGCCTATCACCTGACTGGTGAAAAGCTTTAGTCCACTGCTGTTCCTATATTCAAAAGTGTTCAAACAGCACAGAAAGACTTCCCCAGCACAGTGTTAAGTACAGGCCAAATTCACATCAAATTGATCACTGCATGACAATAACGATGTCACATGCACACAGCTTTCATTAAGTGGTAGGAAGAACTACTTAATTTGCAATATATATTTTCTTGTTGCTGCTAGAGACCCTGAGTTATGTTCTTTTGCATGTACAGTCTGTGTTGCCAGAGAGCCCCCAGCAGCCCCCTGGCCCACAGCTGCCTATCATTTATTCCACACTCAAAGTATGAATTAGCATTCTACTCCAATTTTAAAGCTGTTCATCATTACAATAAATTGGATGAATAAACAACACATTGGACAAACTCATGTCTTTAAAAATTGTTAGGTACTGTAGGGTTGAATCTTCTCTGTCGTCTTGTTTTTTCTGTATATTGGTTTTTTTCCTTTTGATCTTTGTCGTAGGTCCTTTCTTTCCTTATTTAATACCCGTCCCCACTCTCAAAGGGCTCAGAGTTTTCCTTGTCCCAGAAAGCAAAGGACAAGACATCAAATCCAGATCTCTTGGAAAAGAGCATAATGCACAAACCACAGGAGCAATGGGTGTTCTGAGAGCATCGTTTCAACGTTAACTTTGTCCCCCACTTTGATGCTTTCCCGTATGCTCTCTTGAAACATGGTGAATCTCTGTTAAAGGCTCTACCTTCTGGTTTTATCCCATGTACAAGGCAGTTCCTGTAGCCTTGTAAAAGTTAGCAGTACAGGATAATAGAAAAAGTATGGAGAAGGCTTTCAGTCTAGAGGAGAAATTAGAGTTGACAACCAACATGCCACCCACTTCCTATTAAAAGATAGTGGTTATTTGCTAAAGCCCTGAGGATTAAATCCTAGCATTACCTTTTATATCAGCTTTAACAAACATCTCCCACAAATCACAAGCAGATCTTCAGATAAATTAGAGTAATTCCCTATGAAAATTGCAAACAGTGTTTCTCTCCAAGTGAAGAAATTGTCACAGTGCAAGGAAGGTTTCACTTCTTTCTGTGCCCTCACATCCCTTCATTTTTTTTCCTGCTTGATGTAATCCTTGTCAGATTGTCAAATAACATTTGCACAGTCAGTCCTGGAGACGAGTCAAAAGGCTTTTTAACAAATTGCTGAGCCTAGATGAAAGGGCCATGGGTTGATCTGCCAGGTTCCCAGGGAAGACACAATCCTCTCACTACTAAACTGCTGTATATTTTTGAGAGGGATCATTCTTCACCTGCTGCTGGGCACCCAAATGTTGTACCAGAGCCTTTTCTTTGCTTTAAGATACGTGGCTGCCACATTTCACATCCACAGAGATACTCTTGTAATCCCCCCAAGGTGGCAGGACTGTGGAAGTAGTCCCTGGCCCCGTGAGAGTCCTGTGAGCAGGGCTTGGCACTGCCTGGCAGAAGGTGGGCTGACATCAGCCCAGCCTGATGAAGAGCATGCCAGCAGCTATGCAGGCTGGACAATCCCATGCCAGTGCTCAAGGCTGTGTTTGTTTCAGAGTTACAGTGCAAGAGCTCAGTCTTAGCCACTGGTGAGGATGATCAAACAGGATGGGAAAACCTGGACTCTGCCTCTCACCATCCTAGTTTTTAAGGAGATCAAAGCCATCCCAGCCACACTGGCCGGATGTGGCGGGGCAGCCCTGTGCTGCCTCCGCCCCCCTGGGTGAACTCTTTGCTGGCCCACATTGACTCCGCCCTGGGATTGTGGGGGGCGTGCCCAGGACCCTGACTCCACCCCTCTCTTCTAGAAAGTTCTGTTCAGTTATGTATCCTAGTGGTTGATTTGAATCGTACCACACCCCTATTATGTAACTATTGGTTCATGCTCTTGTCCCCACCTCTTCCCTCTTCCCCTATTGGTTACCCTACCCCCATATAAGCCGGCGCAAGGAGTGTTGTAATGGCTCTTCCTCTCCTCCCTCTCCCCCTCCCGAACACCTAACCTGTTACCCATAATAAAGGGGAGATAGGAGAGGAATCCCCTCCTGCTAGCCCTTCGCCTCTTCGATGTCACTTATTTATTTTTCGACTACTACAGCCGGAGACTGCCCTGAGGAGCAGGGCTTCCTGCTCCTTCCTAACACCTAACCCAAAAGCCCTCATAAAGCAGCCCTGAGGTATCAGAATTTCCAGTACTGTCAATATAGGCAGAAAGGAGACCCATTTTGGCATCATGACTTGCTTCCTGGGAGCCTTCAAAAGCATCCATCTCTACTGGCCATAGGGAGAAGGCTCCTCTTTGGCTGAGGAGCAGAAGGTTACCTTTGCTGACCTGGAAGTGAAGTAGCTACTGCTGAATACATGGAAGCTGCACACCACTATTTTCCAAAACCGGGCTGCAATGGCAGGCTGATGCCTGATGCTGTCTTACCACACTCCAGAGCTCCTTTGCCTATAAAATACTTTGCAGGAGACTCCCAGGGGGGTGGGGATATAAAATCGGAATGAAAGATGGGAAGAATCATAAATAGGAGGGTAGGTCAGATGCCAAAGCATAGTGAGGCTGGTGACAAAATGACTGTTCCCATGTGTAAGCACAGCTCTCTGTAACACAGCAAACTTCCAGCTTTTTTCAAATGGTGGAAAGTCTGAGAATGGCATCAGCTCAGCCATGAGAAATTTGGGACATGCTGTGTTTGGTGAGCAGCACCTGGAAGTGATTGGCAATCACGCACAGTGAAAGGCAGGGTTGGCCTGAGAATTATTTCCCACCAGTTCAGATCCAAGATGCAAGTTCTCTTTCCGAGTCCTCAAAGAAGCAGCTGCATTAACTTGCTCCAGCAGAGATGCTTCAGAAATTATACATAAAGGCATCTCATGGCAATATGTTCGTCCCTTGCTTTGCCAGCTTTGAGGAGCACCATGATTTGAAGAGCGACCGGCTGTGAGATTGGAATCACACCCTTGGCCAAAAGAGACTGTTATCAGTAAGGTGAAGCTATTCTTCTCTTACCTGCTGCCTGGTCCCTAGCTCTTGTGGAGGAATGATGAAAGAATTGTTCTGAGCTCAGACTCACAGATCACGATCCAAGGCTGTCCGTGACTTCTGAGTCAGTTCTGGAGCAGGCACTTCTGCTCCACCTTACTGCAATTTGTCAACAGAACTGCCATGACTATGTTTCTAGGAGCAGTTGTGGAAAGGGTTTAAACAAGAAGTAAAGAAAGTTTAGGCACTACTAAGTTCTAGTGTGGTTTTCATTTTCTGATGCAAGCTTTTGCCAAAATACGTGAGCTGCTTCATCCAAAAAAAACCAGTTTGGCCCACATTTTCAGAGTAGCAGATTGGACAGTGGCAGGGATTTAAGAGACTGGAAGAAACCTGGAAGCAGAGAGATGACAGACTAATTATTCATAAATTGTCCATCTAAGTATTTATCTGTGGATTTGCCCAATAACCTAAGTGTTCATACTCTTTCCAAATACACCTATTATGACTCTTTCTAAAGGGATATGTAGTCTTTTCAAGACAAAAGAGCAATAACATCCTGCTTTTTTTCAGGAAAATATCTTGAAATATGTTTCTGTTTCTCTTCTGTACCCTGCCCTTCTTTTCTTCTAGTATGTCATATTGTTTTTATAAAAGAATCTGTAAACAGCATCCCTGGATTTAATTCGTACATATTACTAGAAAAAAAAGGATGCAACAGTACTAACCTGTAGTAACAGGGACACCTGGAGTCTGGAAGGCCCCTGTTTTGATGGGAAGAACAGGTATCATGAAGCAGCTTTCCCACCATGTGAGGAGTCTGTTTCACATAATTTCTCTTTGTTCAGATTTGTCTCAAAGTGGCCAGATTCTTGCTAACTGAGAAAATCAAACTGAAAATCATTCTTACCTCTCTCTTTAATACAGCAGCAACTGAAAGTGGGGATATATGCACAAAGAAACCTTCCATTTCTTCTTCTTCTTCTTTTTTTTTTAAATTCCTTTTTAATCAAAGCCATGCTTTGGGGTATTTTGCTTATATGACTTGAGGTTTTTAACCCTTTGAAATATGTAAGAGTGGAAAAGAGGGAACACTGGAGTTTTCGTAACTTTTCCATTTCCATACTTTCTTAGTTACATTGCTGCTGTTCTTTTAAAGTGGTTTGCTCAGCAAAATATATTCTTTTTCAAAACCTTATGTTTGAAAAAAACAGTCTTTTTTCCCCCCCCTAACATTCCTTCTTTCTTTTCCTAGTTTGCATTAGCAGGGATAAAGGCTTTGCTGAAGGAACAAAACTCTCCGTCAGAGCCGTGCAAGTGAAAGGGGCCACATGAGTGAAATGGACTGGAACCTGGAACATCCTTTTCATGCTGGTATAGTTAAAACTGGCCTCAAAAGAAGGGCTTTTCATCACTTAAGCAAGCAAGGCAGATGGAATAAGCTCAGGAATCTCACCAACTTCTTAGTGGTGCCAGGTTCACTTAACTAGTCCTTCAAGTAGAACCACACATTAGCAACTTTGAATTTTCTTCCATTTCCTTGTCCTTACTTTGTGGCTGAGAACTTCTTGCCAGACCCACAAAAGTATTTAGGTGGCCATTTCCCATATAAGTGTCCAACTTGACAAAGTGAAATCAAAACCTTTTGAATCTTGACGAGCTATATCCTTCCTTTCCTTTGTTATTGTGAACTGCATTTGGGTTTTATGGCATTTATTTTTCAGAAGAGGATAAAACATTTTATCACTTATGAAAATGTGGTTACAATTTGTATGCAGCTCTATAGAATATTACTTGGAGGTGTAACTCTTGCCATGCCATTTTCTGAATAGTCTATTTACTAAGTGTTAATGTGAGTCCCAGCAGGGTGCAGTTAGTAAACTTATGGGTGTTTAGAAGCATTACACTAAAGGCTGTATTAGATGCCTGAGCCTGCAATTAGAAAACATGTAACTAATGCTTGCTCATGAAAATCTTTTCTATTGTCTGAGGTGTTTGGATGCAGCAGCTTTGAATTGAGGGCAGTTAGGCTGTTGCCCTTTTCAGACCCTGCACACAAGTGGCTATAGACACGTATGTACTTACACGTATGTGTATATATATACACACACACACACACACACATATGTGCATCTAGGTATGCATGTGTGTACTCAGAAATGCATACAGAAAAAGAAATGCATACAGAAACCCAAATTTGGTTCAAACTCCCTAGCTGTAGTTCTGCCGCATTACTCAGCAGAAGAGTTTGGGATGATTTATCCTGCAGGAAATGCCTGCACTGCTATTGCTCTGGCTGCTTCTGCAACTGTGCTCTCAATCCCAGATTCACCATGTCTAACTTATGCCACCTGAAAATGAGGAGCCAGGCATTGACTGAGATGAGTGACCCCCTTGTTTAAATGCAGAGAGAACTCAAACTCATGCTTAGACACCTGGACTTTCGGCTGCTGCAGTTTTGTGAGATTAGTCCTATTCCCAACAGCATCTCTGAGGTCCCACTGAAAATCTTTGCTGAAGCTGGATTGGAACCAGGATTCCCAAGGGCAAACTGGCAGCCAAGCCCCTGAACCAGCTTTTCTTTCACATAAAATGGATGTGTACGTTTCAAGCTGTAGTTATTCTTGTAGTCAAATTCTTGATTTTCTTAATTTACGCTGAGATTAGTTTAAAATTAATTTAAATCCATGGCCCTGCAATAGTTTGTCTTAATCTACATAGCTGTAGAAAACAGAAATAAAAACAAAATCAGCAAGGTCTACTTTTTAAGTTTTTCTGACCTTAAGTTCCTGAGTTATGTCTGAAACACTCTTTGCCATATCTTGATTACACTGCTTCATGATGTACATATATAAGGCTTGTCTTTACTCTAGAAGATAAACTAAAAAGGGTGGGAAAATCTAACTATAGTGAACTTCTCTGCACTAATTTGTCACTAACTTTTATGCAGGCCTTCTCAATATGCACCACACCTGTTGGCTTCATGGGCTGGAATCTGGGGTTATTAACACTGAGAAATAAACCCAGCTGCTGTTCTGTTTCACTGACCTCCTCTTTATCAAATGTTATTTTGCAGCTTTTGCTATTACTGTCTATGAGTGATACAAAGCGAACAAGAACTCTCGCATCCTCATGGATATAGTGTATTTCTAATCTCAGATGTAACATCTTTCCAGTGTCACGAGTCATTTGCTGTCCCCAACTCTCCTTACTTCCTAGCCTGCAGATAGAGAATCTGCAGAAGGGGCATATGAAGGCATAAGAGGAAAGGCTGACAGTAAGGATCATCCAGCAGATTAAATATATAAAATAAATCTGTAGAGCAGATCAAAAGGATATTTCAGAACAGTATTTGTAAAATTACATGTTTTTAATTAAAACCGTAATTGAGGAAATAGTTTTTATTTAAGAAATGTCAGTATTTACTTAGACAGCAGCAGGAGAGAGTCTGCCAAGAATGCCTAGATTTTGCTTGGTATTGGACTTAATACTGCAACAGACCTAAATTTAATATTTTTTAAGGGTAGGGGGCATGGGGGGTGGAGATCAGCAAAGAAGGAAACCCTCAAAGCTTTGATCTTTCATAGTGTTTCTTGAGTAATCTACTACCTGTTGAAACTACATAAACTTGTATTTTTAAGTGGAAAAAGGACACTATGTGAATATGTTTGTCTGTGATGGCATTTTGTGGAAATGTGGGATTTGTGGTTCAGTCAAAGTGTTTGGAGCTATTTCTGTGGATGGCACCAGCTGCTTCTGTGCCAGTCTGGCACTGGAAGGGGTCTGCACCAGCAAAGAGCTCACTAAGAGCAGTGTTTGTCCCTCTTCTCATCCCAGCACTGCTACAACTACACAGTGAGCCAAAAAGGAGAACAAGACTGTCTAAACAAGCCTGACAGCAGGGGCAAGGATGGAAGCAGATAGGTCAGTCTCGGCAGAAATGCACAGAATCCTTGCTATGTCTTAGTTAATGCAAGACATTTGTGTCTCAAGGAGATTTGCTTGGCTGGAACTTTAGATATAATCGCAAACAAACAAACAAACAGAATAAACAAAATACAAAAAGCCCCATCACCAAAAGAAATTGAGCTCACTTATCGTAACTGGGGAATTACAAAGTGCAATATTTTCCAGACTCCAGGCTAGGAAAATGTGTTGCTGTTTTTCCCCCTGAAATCTCCAGGGACATCAAGAGAATCAGCAGAAAGCAGCCTGGTTTTGTCTTAAAACCAGTGGCAAGGGTTCCCTGGTAGGCAGTGTTTCTAAGCCCTGCTAGTATTTCTCAGGACAGGTAGCAAAGCTTGCAACAGATCAATTAGTTTTCATTGCAAAAGCCCAGAGTGTACCTCAGGGAACACGATACCATTTTCCTTTTTATTTCTTAACCAGCATTACTTGGGATAGACTTTTATGTCTTTTGATGGGTGAATGCAAGTAAAATGATCAGATACTAAATATCAGGCACACATATCTATTTGGAAATGCCTTTAGAAGTTTTTTATTACTCCAGGCAATAATATAAGGGTGAATTAAATTGAACTTCTGCAATCAAAGAAGGTTTAATCATATTTTTAAGTAAACTCAGTAGGTTATGCACTATCTCTGCAGGTGCAAAAGGATTCCAACTGCCAAAAAGCCATAGGTTTTAGTGATTGATTTTCCTGTAAACAAACTGGAAAATGAAGCTACTGTAGTGACCTTGGGATTTCCACCTATAGACATTTTATAAATATTTGGTGATACCTAAATTGTACTTTGAACACATGTTTATTATAATATACGTTACTAAAATGAAAAACAGAATAAACTCCAATTACTTCCTAAACATTTTGCCTGATAAATCTGGAACACGTTAAAAATATTTTAGGAATAATTGAAACATTTCACACATTCAGCATTGATGCAGCATTCTTGTTTATATCTAAACCATCTGTGAGCTACCCGGTGCTTGTCAGATGGGCACTGTGAAAAGAGTCCGCTGATTTTCTGGGAATTGTTCTGGCTGAGAAAGCATTTGACCAGTGTAACTGCACAGGTCACGATTTATTAGCCAAAGCAGCACGTCACAGCACACAGGCAGGTATCCAACATGAATCTCTCCTCAGAAAGCTGCATGCAGCCCCTACTGTTTTCCCCTGGAACCTAATCCAGAAAACATGACTTGAGGGAGGATCCAGCAGAGGAGTTTCATGATCTTCTGCTGTTTCATGGAAATGCTTTTGGAAGCTATTTTTCTGGGGTAATCCATCATGAAATAATCATGGAATAAATGTGTCTTATATAAAGATTCAACTATTCTTTCCTTGGCTTCTCTATCCACTGCAGTGGTCACTACAACAGTGGTCCTACTTCTGCCTTACACAGACAGAATATCTCCTTCCCATTCCCAGACATCTCCTCTGTATTTCTGATTATCATATTAGCCCTTTTAACCACAAAACTATTTTATGAATTCATGGATAATTGATTATTTCTAACAATTTCCACAACCCTTTTCTGCTTTCTGTGATGTAGTGTCCCATCCTGTAAACGTAGCTTGTACACTTACTAAATATGAACCTGTATTTGGCTGCATTTGGTTACACCCAGTTTCTGAAGTGAGCCAGATCACCTTCACTCACAGGAGTACTGTCATCTTTACTGCTCTCAAATCTCTGTCATCTGAAAAATGTATTACCAATCATTTATGGGGTATTTGTGATTTAAATAATGATTGTGTTGGGTGGAAAGGAGAAAGGGGTGGTTTCCCCTCCAGAAAGTTGGCACGCATTGATAATTGCCCACAAAATATCTATGTTGAAGTCTGGCAGGTTACTTCTAAAAATGCTATTTCTTGGAATTTTACAATCAGTTAACTGGTTTGTCAGACTTTCATTTGTTTGAAATTATTTTTCTGTGAATAAAATCAGGTTGACTTGACAAGCTCCAGCTTCCCCAAATCACAGTACTTGGCAGAGATTTTAACCTCTGTCTTCAGTATCCACCATTTCCTGTGTGGCACTCTAAAATCAAAGCTAGGCTAGTCAGCTTACATTTATTTGGGTTGTCCCTCTCACTTTTTAAAAAGTTTTAAATTACATACATAGCATTCGCTACCCACCTAAAGAAAAAGTAAGGTCCTTAGCTGCTCCTCAAGACATCTTGGGGACAGTTAATCCAGCATTACTGAATTGAGCAGAGCTAAGCAGATTTGCATTCTCCCAGTTTACTGTTAGATCAGAAAACATTTCATCAGCATCATATGATACTCATTCTTCTTCCAGCTTTGATCCACCAGAACAGAAATACTTATTGAATGCATCTGTCTCATAACGTCTCATTACTAGAAGTTTAACCATCAACATTTAGTAATGGACTCACAGAAGTTCCTTTCATACCTCATGTAAATTTATGGAAGGCGTTTCTTGTTTTATGGGGGTTTGCCTTCTTTTCCCCTATGCAATGTATGGGGGGAGAAGCAGCTGGTTGGGATAGCTCAGGCTGGGAAGGCTGTAAGGAGGCAGAGCTTATATGAACCAGGCAAAACAACCCAAACACCTGGGAGCTACTGCCATAGGGAATCTTCTGAAGGAAGTTTCGGACAGAACAGTCTTAGGACCTGATGCCAACTGTAAGGCTCTTGTAACTCACTTTCAAAAATACCTTTTTTCTCCTAGTGAGCTGCCTAGGTGCTTTCCTCCTGATCACGCTACCTGAGCCAGGACACCGGATCCCTGTGTTCCCATGAGGCTGCTGCTCATGTTGGTGAAGTCCTGACATCAGCAGAAGAATGATGATGCAAAAGAATGCCACTGTCTTGGAAAAGAAGAGCCAGACAGACCATTACCTCATCTCATCCAAGCTCTTGTGCTCAGCAGACCATGATGCCTCACCCAAACAGGCTGTCTCAGCTGCAGCCAGCACAGGTAGTCATCCTGCTGCCGGCTCACACCAGCCTCTCAGTCCTACAGAGGTGCTGCAGCCCCCAGAGATTTGTTAGGAAAGCCAAGGCTTTGTTGGCTGTCATTAGGGCATGGAGATCAAGACACGGCTGAAGCAGAGGGAGAAGGACCAAGAATGTGTCTGTGAAGACTGCTGGGGCATGAACAGTGCTTGCCCCAAGCTTGAGACATCCCAGCGCTGGCACCACAGCACCTGGTGCCAGTTCCTGGGGAGGTTGCCACGCTCTGGTGTGGTGCTCCAGACAATCCCTCATGGAGGTTTTGGTGAGGTGCCACTTGCAGTCAGTGCAAACCTCCCCTGAAGCAGCTTTTCCGAGCAGCCTTGGGTCTCTCTGCAGTGTGGCACAAGCAGGGGCAGGTGCAAGATGCCCAGGGTGGAGCACACAGTGCCATGGCTTTTTCCACATTTTCGGTGGCAGTGCCTCTGCAGTCACCCCTTCCACTAGAGCCTCACCAGGACATGCTCTGTGACCCAGCAATGAACCACCTCCCTAGGTCAGGTTCCCTGTACAGAATTGAGCTGCAAGAGATAAAATAAACCCAAATCCACCCATCTGGTGCTCGCTGCAGGACCTCTGCCAGCATGGAGTTCCACTGGGATCCAGGCCTTACATGTTATATTTTCTGCAGATATTCTTACAATTAAAAACAGGACTACAAAGGAATCTGGGAGGGAGCTCTTGGCAGCATGTTGAAAGCCCCTGAATAATTTTTTAAAAGAAGATTAATGTAACTGTTGCTGGTACCTCTAGGGAAAAGAACAGCTCCATTTTGCAGCAGGCTGTAATTTGTAAATTGAATCTAATACTGCCACATAAATAATACTGCAGAGATTAAATCTGGAGAAAGGTGTGAAATGAGAGAACTACAGCATCTAAGAAGCAAATGCAGCAAACACTTTTACAGTCACTGCAGAGCTGAATGTATTAACAAACATTTCTATTGTTCAAGTCCGCTCTCTGCTAAATGAGAATAACATGCACTTTATATCACAGGGAAAGTGCCAAATATTGCAAATTTTTCTCCTATTTCCTCAGAGCTAGCCTCTTTGGTCTTCATGCTGCAGTCTTGTGTTATCATTCCGAGAAAACTTTTGTGTCTTCAATGTATTCTCTATAAACTGTGAAAACTCCAACTTCATATGAAAGCTTTGTATTTTTCCTGTCTGGAATAGAGTTCATGAAGCTACCAGAATGCATATGTGCATGAAAACATTACTGTCTCTTAGAAAAATAAGTGAAATGTAAAAATGTCCAATTTCGATCTTTAATCCCCTGGCACTATGTGACATCCAGCAGCCTGTGCACAAGCCTGGTCCCAGACCGTGAGGTTTTATTGGTATTTAGAACAGTCTTGTTACACGTTGCTCACTCTAAGTAGTTATATTTACTAGAACTTGTAACTAGTAAAGGAAAAAAATAGACTGTGTGTGCTGTTAAAGTGGTTAAAACAGTATTTTTCTGAGGTATTAGCTCAAATTTCATCAAAGGGAACATTTCACAGGCAAGTATTCCTCCATTGAGGAATGGTCTATAGGTTTCTCTTATCCGTCACCTCTGTCCTCATACCTTCAGGCAGATTTCTCATTTGGTACAACAGGGTAGCAGCTGGGTCACCTCCCTTGCTATGAGTTGTGCTAAAGACTGATCCCCTGCTCTGCTCCAACCCACCCAATGTCCATAAAAAGAGAGGAAGGACATAAGCATTCGCTGTGAAGTGACCAAATGTAGTTTTCCACCTTTGTCATGGACACTGCCTTGACTCAGAGTAGTCTGTCACTGGGAGTAGAGTGATGAGTGAGTTGAATGTTGTACTCTTCATTCTATTAAGTCAAACAGACCATCTGCATTCAATAAGTCACAAAAAGTCCAAAAGTTTCATAGGTCTTTGCCTTGTTTTGGGCAGCTGCCATGTTCTGGTTGCATTTTTTACTCCTGTCAAGATGTTTTTCAATGCATAGCAGTTTAGGTTTTCTGATTAGAAATGCTTGTGTGGTGTCAGCCTCAAAAAACTCAAATTTGATAAGAAATGTGGATGCGTGTGAAAAAATTGAAAAATTTCCAACCTGGAACAGAACATTTCTACAACTCCAGAAATTCACTCTACCTATACTTTTCTTTTTCCTTTTTTTTTTTTTTTAAGGGCTGAAAGAGAAGCACTTTCCAAGCCAGCCAAAGAGCTGCCAGTGTTCATTGCAGTATGGGTATTATTGTGGAAGATCAGAAAAGAGAGAGAGACTTTCTAAATGCACATATTATTTAACACCTCAGAGGATGTCCAATCTGCCGCAACATATATTTCACGATAAAAAACCTGGAAAGTGTTAAAACATTTAGTTGTATTTAATGCTTCACCTACAGCCCTTTGAATCTAATGCACTCTAGAAGTTGCTTTCTTGTAAAATTTCTGTTGTTTCTTGCACACATCTTGGATTTTATCTTTTTTTTTTGACGATGAAAACAAAACCCACATGGTACTCAGGCAACAAGCCATTTCTTTCTGGATTTTTGAAATGCTTGAAGTCCCATAACTTACAAACATGAGAACAGCTGTAGCGGGTGAGATAAAGGGCCTGTCCAGCCCAGTATCCTACGTCTAATAGTGTGACCAGACCAAAGGGGAAGAGCAAATGAGCAAAGCACATGCATGTGGTACTTCTGTTGTCTCCCAGACGCCCACCACCTGTACCACAAACATTCTCATGGCAGATGTAGAGATGTAATTTTTATTAACTTGGTAACCCTTGAGGGGATACAAACACAAACTGTGGGTCTCTTTGTTTTTGTGGGTTCCAACCACTTTAATGGATCCAGAAGGTAGGAAGGAAACATTGCACAGGGTGGGAAGGGACTCCTGAGTCCAGGCCCCCCAGTTGTGAATTTCTGTGGAAGACTACTCAATTTCATGTTCAGGATGAGGTGACCTTGCTAAAGCCTATAGCAGCAATACACAGGCCGTGGTTACTTCAGGCACACTCCTGTGATATTCTTTTTTTGTGTCCCATTCTTCCCCACTTCTCACTGGACTCTGGGTTAGTGCTGTACAGTTTTACCTCAAAATTTAAGAAGAGGGTTAACCAAACAGCTTTTTTTTACCTAACTTTTGAGGTAGGTAAGAACAGTCTAGCAGACAGGCCATGACTTGTTAGCCCATTATTGGTATACCCTGGGTACCCAAGGACTATCGACTCCTGTTGCTCACCCTGCATCTTCCAGGCCATGGGAGGAAGTCTATCCATCTATCCTTTCTCTTCACCCAGGAAAAAGGCCTTCATTAGATGTGGCAGCGGAAACAAACCTGCTCCACTTTAGAGTGGCACCTCCTGGTTGCCTGAGCTGCTGGGGATCTGAGTGTGGGATTAGCTTGCCACTGTACATCCCTTTCACATGGTTAGAAGCAAGCGGTTGTTGGAGGCGTTTGTTGTTCTCCAGCATGAGATTGCCTGATGTAAGTGGTCCTTAGACAGCCAGATAGTCCTCCTGGGGGAAACTGTCATAATTATTCCTGAACCTCTAGATGGGGTGTCTGTCTGCCATCTAGCCTTGCTGATCAAATCACACCATGTCCTCAAGAGGTGAATATTCGTTAAAGACCTGGTTCTCACTTTCTCAATGCAGAATCACTCTTCCTCTCCCCACCTCCTGAAAAANNNNAAAAAAAAAAGAGGGAGGGAGGGAAGGGGGAAGAGAGAAGAAAGCCATGAAAATTCAAAGTTCATCTAAATCTATCAACATGTGCATAACGCATGTTTGTGTCTATTAATCACTGCTGGGGAAACACAAAGCCACAATGCCATTATGGAAAAGACAACAGATCATTCCAAAGCCATATGGCCACCACCATTGATCCTCACATCCAGGAATCAATGAATGATCTTGACTGGTAAGAATGTAGAATAAGAGCCAATATTATAACTCTGCTGCTTCTACAGACTGTGGAGAAATATACATGGAGTGTAATTCAAAACTGCAACAAAGGGCACATGAATGTGCTATTGGTATTTGTTATCAAAGGATCTGATCATGTGGCGTGATGTGCTCCAAGAGTGATTACAGCAACATTTAAAAAAATTATATTGCCCTATTTGTTCCTTAATAAATCAGTTTTTTAACAGACTCCTGAGGGAGTTGGAACCTGAGTTATATGGAAAACCCCCCAAATTCTTGATATATATGATTCCATATATTTGGGTAGGAATATGTATATACTGAATATGAAAAGTGGATGTGGGACTCAGTGTCTTTGTTTTGGTGCATTCATTGACGCAGAAACCAGACAGGGAATTTCCAGCTAGCATAACAGGCTCTAAATGTCTTCAACCATGTTTATAAGCTGTGTTAGAAGGTAGGTGGTCTCTGACATGGTCTTTAAATGCAATGGGCCAGATATTCAGCTGGTCTTAATTGTGACTCCTTTGTCTTTGAGAGCACCATGCCAATTTAACCCAGTGTAGGATCTGGCTCAGCATGTCCTTTCCACAGTGTCTGCTTAATCTGTTTAAATCCAAGTTAATCTAAAGTAGCTTTCAGTATCATTTAAAACTACCCCAAGGAACAAACTTCTCTTTCCAAGGATGAAATAGCATCCAGAGATATTTCCTTATAAAATGAACCTTCAAAAGCTGATCTCCCACTCTGCAGAAATATGCAGCAGTCTTCAGCTCTCAGCTGGCACAGAAAGAGGGCCTAAATTTGAATCTCTTAATGCACCATTCAAGAAAATTTGGATTTGTCCTGCAACTCTGTGTAATTCTCAGTTTAAAACTTCAGATAAACAGATAGGAAAACGTCTTGTTACAAGGCACTGTTAACCTCTTCAGGCAAGATTTACAGCAAGAACGAAATGCAGCGGTAACGCATGTTCCCCTTCACTGACATTCATGGGTTCTCTCTGGGCTGCAGAGAAATGTCACTCCCCTCACATCTTTCATAGAGTTCAGTGTTCCCACTGGGTTGGCATTTACATCTTTTTGTTATAGAAGTCCTATGGGGTTTAGGGTTTTTCCTGGTCTGTTTAGTTCAAGCTACTGCCGTCCCTGACAAGCTCAGCATGTTTTCCAGAGCTGAATGAGGAGCCACCAAATATATTTCTCTTTCCTCAGTGTTTTATTGGTTGGCACAGCCATCCTTGGGAAGTGAGACATGATTTCAAATGCCCACTGCTCATGGGAGTGTATTCCAGGCCATGAAGTGTTAAGGAGGGAGTTATTTGGCTGCCTCTCCACGTTAAAACATTGAACTAGATATTCAGTCTGGGATTTTTCCCTTCCTGTCTGAAGGTTGTCACAGGCCAGAAATAATTCCCAGAAGGCAAGGCATCTGCAGCCACCCTTTTTTTAGGGAGAAGGCAGTGAGTCTGTATTGGCATGATCCTTGCAGCAGCACCCTGGTGAAGCAGGGCACAAGAATAGTTCCAGGGTCTATTTCCAGGGACTGTTTTTCAGGCTGTCCTTGGGAGAGAGGCTGGAGAATGGGCTGCAAAATCAGATTTACAAACATCACTGTTGTAACAGAATAAATTTGTGAACCTGTGGAGTTAGGAGGAGGTTCCTTGGATGCCAGTGATGTCTAAATATCAGACATCAGGCCGGGGTAACACCTGTGGTGCCAGGGGCCTGTGCGGGGAGCACCCTGCACCACACAGCTCTGTGTCCCAGATGCAGGAACTATGTGTGTGCATCCCTTTGGCTGACTGTCAGGCAAGAATGCATGAAAATTAAACAAATTACTAGTTATTACGAGAAACATATTTCACTAATTGGCTTCCGAGGGCAACATTTTATTGGGCAACAACTATCAATAAGCAAAGTGTGGCACTTGTTTAGTATTAGAACTTTATTCTAGCCTAAGGGAAAGGAAAGACTAAAGGATCAAGGAGACAAATGAAAAACAAACACGGAAAGCTGCAAAGTTAAAAACACTGAGGAGAGGAAGCCACAAGGGAATGGGATTAGATTTCAGAGTCTCCGTAAGTGAGCACTAGGATCTTTCTTGTAAATTAATTCCACACTTAATTTTTGGAATTCTTTCTTACTTTTCCAGACTCCAGCCAAAACTAAGTCAGATGAAATGTTATAGGAGGTTGGCATCCTGGGATGTAGTGGTAAACTAGTTTACTTTCCCAGTTTCCTTTCATATGTAGATTAAGCACTGAATTTTCTTTTGTCATTGCTTGCAAAGATCTAAGTTTCCTTCCTAAGGCATCATCTTTTATTAATCAGCTTATCCACAACAGAGTCCAAAGAGACTGGAAATGGGTTCAGACAGATGTTGATAAATGTCTTAAGTTTCTTATAAACTAAATCAAGGCCAGCCATGTTTTATTAATAAGCTAACCTTCAAACATACTTTGCCCTCTGTATACTGTATCACACTTTATATGCCATCCTGTTTACACTATTTGCCCCAATTTTATTCAAGACTGTTAACATCGCTTTCTTAAAAAGGTAAATCTAATGTATATCTATCACACAGACATAAGGGGTAAATGAAATCATCTGCTAAAATATATGCTACATACCAGGTGTGGTTAAAATTTGGAAAGACTCATTTCTTTATTGTTACACCTCCTTTTCTTTAATTTTATTTAACTTTTTTATACTTGTTGCTGATTAAACACATTTAACCAGCATGCAGCTTTGCTGATACTATCACCTTGCCATGGAAAATAGACTTCTGTCATGCCCCTGAAGCTTTCCCCTCTCTCCAGTAGCAATGTTGTGGAGTTGATCATACTATCCCACTTCTAAGAGCCTGTTCTCGGTCCAGGCAGAATAGAAAACCCCAGGCTGTTCCAGATCAACATGCAGTCTAATGATGGGTCCCAAATCCTTCAGCTGTTGCCAAGCATGAAGTAGACACTTGAACATGCACTTTGGTTTTACAGATCATTAACATCCTTCGTATAAGTAATAAGCATTCAGAGTAATGCTTCCATAAAAGAACTGCATGGAGGCACAAATGACTGGGTAAGCCCTGTGACAAGGGTGATCTGTGAAACCAGAGGACCTATATAGTATTTCCAATGGAAAATCTGATGATAGGGACAGATGACAACCCAAGGAAAACGTTTAGGGAGGTGGGGAAAGCATGGACAGTGATGTCTGGCTCAAAGTGTTAGAGAAATGTTGATCTGGGTGTCCCCCAGTGACCAGAACTGTGAATGTGATTGGTGACATTATCACCTTCAAAAAAAACCTTAAACAATTTTAGAAGAGGGAGGAAAAAAAAAAAATCCCTCCAAATAGCTTTTGGCAACTTATTTTTTTAACCTATCCCTAGAGGTTAGTGTTTTAAAGGCATGACAATGTTACTGAAAGAAGCATTACTGCAATTAGGGGAACATGACTGGTTAAAGGTGTCCTGTGATAGGCCTTACAGCATGACATCTACAGGGTTGCTTTTTTGTGCTACTCAAAACCAGTTATCAGACGTTTGTCAGTATCAACTCTCATCAGAAAGCAAATTACACAGAAAACATATCTTCATTTTCTTTGTGATGGTGTTTTATATAATTTTAGGCTTTTGCAAGCTGATTTTTCAGAGATGCTGGACATTTTATCTTTCATTAAAGTATTTTGGGGATGGAGAGACATCATAATTTTGAAAAACAAAAATTCAACACCTTCTACCTTGAGCAAAACCCTGTCTATACTGTAATGGATTACAACTTTATCCTTGCCTTAAACATTTTTTTAATCATTGATAAAGTTTGCACTATCTCTGCTAAAGCTGGAAATTACATATGTAAAACAAAGAACAAGAAAAAAGGATGTACAGTCAGAGGTTCCTCTCACAAATATGGCTCTGGGATATGCAGCTGAGAACAGGATGTTCACACAGGCACAAAATCGCAAGTAACATGTATCATGAAACACTTCCTATTAGGTCAGAGTTACACTGCTGATTCATTAAAATACAAAGTGTTGCACTCAAACTTTCAGATGAAATCTGAAAAATGGACCGTTGTGGCTAAAACAGCATGAAGTCCTATCCTGTCTTCTATACTCCTCTCCCCTCCCAAGTTTCTTACAAAGTTTTCCTATGGGGAAAGTAATGAGAAGATAAGCAGAATTCAAGCAGAGAAGCTTGAAATGCAGCAAATAATTTATCTCAATAAAATGGAGTAAGCATGAGAGATCTGAAAAGACCATCAGGTAATTAAAGTGATACATGATTGGAAAACTATTTCTGACTTTTTCAATTAGACATCTGTTAAATGTTTTAACAGAAACTAATGAAACTGTGGTGAAAAAAGAAAAAAAAGCAAAAAGATGTCTCCAATTTACTATACCTATTGTTTCACAAATGCATTCCCACTTGTACCTCAGTGTGCTAAAACACTTTAAACGTCTTGCTCTCATCAGGTTCTTGCATAAAGGATTCCCTCTGCTCCTTAGGTGCTTTTTGACAAGTGTAAGATTCCTCTTTGCTAACCAGCCTCAAATCTCACTGAAGCTAATGGGAAATCAGGACGGTCCTTCACCACGCAGGTTTGGGCCCAGAGACACAAATGAAAATACTTTCACCATCTTTATCGTGTCCAGGAGATGAAAGGAGAAATTTCAGTGGCGCTTAGCACTAGCCTTGTAGGCCCCATATTCTGCGCTTTTTCCAGGACACAGAAATCCCATGTGCCAATTCCTCTTATTTTTATTGTAGCTGATGAAAGTTCCCAGCATGGAGAATCATGAGAGTCTAACTGCCAAAATTCCCTTGCGAAAACCCAGCCTCTAAAAAATCAGTTTTCCCTCCAGAAAGAATATTCTACACAGTTCATGACTGCTCAGTGTGGGATGTCGGGCTGAACACCAGCTCCAAGGATCTTCCTGTATCATCCTCACATGAAGTTGTAGCATGACCTCCTGCTGGGCTGTTCTGCAGTGATCACTACATTTCACTAGGTTTAAAGCAGAAAAACTTCTCTGTTAAAAGCAAGTGAGCTGCAAGATCGAATAACCACCTATTCCATGAAAAAAGGGAGTATTAATGGGTGCACTAAAGCTTGAAATGCCTTGCTTTTTAAAATCAGTCATTTATTTTCCTATCAGCTATATTTGTGTGTAGCAGCAGGCAGCCAGAAACTCACTTGAGCTGGACAGGAATTTTTTTACATTAAAGTTGTCAAAGATCTCTTAGTTATTCCAGTACTATCAACAGAAAAATTAGGACCATGCCTATCCTAGCAAAATAAACAAGACCAGGACACAGGCATGGGCTTTTAGCACAGGCCAACTACCCTTCTTCCCAGAACAGCTCAAATAAAGTAACAAAAACGTTCTTCTTTAATTTCTTGGGATGTCCTCAGAGGGGATGTTCACTGCAGTTTGTATTTCTTGTTCTGTGTGATTTGCTGAAAAATCTCAGCTGCACCTCTTCAAGATAGTCATCAACTCAAAAGATCAGTTTCTCTTACTGGGAGAACCACCCTTCCCACCCCCTGCAGGGCGTCGGGACAGGGCAGGAGCCCCCTAAACTCCCCTGATCACCCCCTCTAATCCAGGAGTTGTTCAAGCTCTGCTGTAGCAGCACCAGGCACAAGCCATGTTCAAAATGGGCTACTGCATGGTGTCCCAGAGCATGAGCCCTCCACTCAGACACATCAGCAGAGCGCTCAGCTTGGGTGTGGCAGAGGCACTGGGGCTTTACTTTTGCCCTCTCCGCCATGCCCAGAGCCGTGGGCAGAGCCCGGGGAGCTCCAGGCAGCGCGTGGCGAGCAAAAAGCTCCAGCGTGTGCCTCCTTTATGGCGCAGATGTTGGGCCAAGTGTCACAGCTCCAGCTTTGAAGGTGGAACCCTAATCCCATGCCAGGGAGCAACTGCAGGGAGCAGCTGAGGGCTGTGCGTGTGTGCGCGTGAGCGTGAGCATGTGTGTGTGTGTTTTGAAAAGCATTAATATGTCTGGCTGTTGGCGGGAAAATGACTTGTTAAATTGCTCAGAGGAGGCCTGGCCCACCTATAGTGAGACTGGAGCAGTGTATAATCAGAGAGAGTGTAACTGATGGGAAAAATGTGCTGGGTTTACTGAGTGTAATAGATGCTAAAAGGTACAACCTGCTGTGTAGTTTAACAGCTCCTATTAAACCCCCAGACAAAGCATTTGCTGGGACTGTGGAAATTCTAAAAAATCGCCTGTCCCAAAAGTCACTGGTGAGCACAAAGCATTTCTCTCTTCATAAACTGAATCATAAAAATAAAAAATAGAAAAAGCAATTTCTGAATATGTGACTGGATTAATGAAATTAACAGAGTACTAGTAGTTTAAAAGAGTTTAACAATGCTCTAAGGAAAATGCAAAATGAAGGCATTAAAAAGACAGCAACTGAATGAAGCTGACGTGTTCCCTTCTGTGCTACAAATTGCTCCTGCAATGAAGACAACTGCTAGAATGCCAGGGTGCTCTGACAGCATCTGGTAATCTCTACAGCAGATAAACTGGTGGTGAGGCAGACAGCACAGGCGGCTCTTGGACTATTCTTTTATTTTCCCTTCTTCTTGTGGTAAATAATCTTCAAAGCATGCTCAAGCACAAGCAAAACAGTGGAAAAAAAAATGACACAAGAACAACCACGTTCTCAGAAGGGGAAGAGCAAAGGACCCCAAATCACCTTCTGGAGACTATGGAGAACAATGTAGCAGCTCTACACTCAATTAAGAGGCATTTGGACTTCACAATTAAAGGAGCAAGTCTTAATGCAGAGCTCATTTCACAGTCTGCCACTTGTAACTGCAATAAAAGCATCAGGGACTGCTCAAAAGCGTATCTGGATCTGACTTCAGCACTGCTAAACCACGCACAGAGGAAATCCTTGCTGCACTGTCTGTTGCTAGAGAGAATGTAAAAAAACCCAAAAAACAAAAAAAAATTTTAAAAAGAAAACAAACCCAAAAAACCCCAAAAAACCAAAAGAACCCACCAAACCTGATTATGCTAAAAAACCTGAGAAACCAGTTGGCAATATCCAGCTCTGCAGCTGGGTGTATGGTTTGGTACTGTGGGAGCCACTACCAGGGACATCCCCCCATCCCCATCCCCAGGGACAAGGCTGCACCTCCAGTAGGCACTGCAGGCAGCCTGAACCAGGCAGATTGCCCACATCTGCTGCCACCAGCAAGGCAAGAGGTCACGACTCCTGTGGATGAAGATGGCAGAGATGAGGCATTTTCAACATGCAGAAGGATGTAAATGAGAAGCTGATGACCACTGCAGCAGAAATTAGGCAGAGTTTAATGGTATGGAAGTTACAACTGTGTATTGTGGTGGTGAAAGAATCCACGCTAAGTGTATGCAAGCATAATAAATCCAGGATGAACAGAAAATCTTGACCATCAGACAGTTACGGGGTGACTGAGTACCTTGTCAACGTGAGAAGAAAAAACATGTCCAGGCAATCTATACTAGAGCAGCATTTTGAATGTGAAGTGCTGGTGCTATCAGGCAAGGAAGGCCCTGGCAGACCTACCAAGACGATTGATCTGGGCTGCTGACAGCTGCTTTTAAAAGAGCTCCAGAACTCCAGAGAACTGGTAGCTTTTCTCCAGGGACCCTTCTGAAACCAAGTGCCTCAGCTGCTCCCAGAAATTTTAAATGGCTGGGACTTGGATCATTCCAGTCTGTCTCTCTGATGTCACATCAACACTGAACTCTCATTACTCCAAAAAAAAAAAAAAAAAAAAAAAAAGGCCTGAAAGAACATACTGAAAGAACATAATTTTGTGAGCCATTGCTGAGGCAGTGAACCTCATGATGGAAAAGCTGAATTGTGTCACTGTAGGAAAACGTGCTCGCCAGCCACATGAGTCAGATCTTCTACTTCTGCCTGTGGTTTTTACTGGGTTTGTGCATAGCCGTTGCTTGAATATGCAAAGAAAGGAACTGTGCATCCCTCAAGTGCTTCATAGTGCCTCAAAAGGCATTTTGGGTACTAAGCAGCAGAAAAGTAACTAAATGTATATTCTTCCTTACACCATCTACCCAAAAACCAAGGGTCCTATCCAGTATATTTCATCTTCTTTATTTCCTGCTATTTCCACTGAAGGCTAGTGACATCTGCCACATCATTTATGCTGTACTGACTATTAAGTTTAATCAACCAGATCCTAGGAAGCTCTTTGATCTCAAAGGAACGTTACAAAAAGTCCTTCGTTGAAAGCCTGCTGCTCATAGAAAAGGCTGATCCTTGGATTAAATTGGAACTTGCACAAATTTGGTTGTGAAACAAGATTTCATAGCCCTGATACACACTGTTATTTCTACAAAGACATCAGTGGATCCGCTTCAGATAATTTCCAAGAATTACACCAGGCTGAACTTAAACTCTCATATTTTCTCCTCAGTGCCTGGAAGCCCTGACTCACTAAGCAATCACCTTCAGTCCTTTATATATTTTCATTTTGTTTTTATCCACACGTGCAGAAAACAGTCAACAGTACATTGCATTCTAGCCTCTTCTGTATTTGTACATTGGAGTGATCTTCTTCCTTTTGTCTAAAGGTCAGATTACATTAGCAGTTCACATTCCTGGTTAAACATGCAGGCAGATGTTTTCTTCAGGGGGCAGATCATGTAGGAGGAGGCATCGTATTCTCCTCCGGTCTTCAGTCAAACTAAACTTGTCATCTTCAGCTGTGTAAACGTGCATCTTAACTGAATGGCATATGCTTCATTTTGGATTAACATTTCAATGAACTTAAAACCATTTGAGTGTCTGTTATCTCTTTTCTTAAATCCTGGGACTCTGGAATTAATGGCAGGTCTGCTGTTAACTTCAGGAAACGGTACTGGAACTTCTGCCTCCCCCTCAGCTAAAATATGGTTCAGTCATGAAAAATGGAAATACATTTCACTCTATTTAGCAAGGACACATTCTGAAATGCAATTTGGCGCTGAGGAAATAAGTCTGGTTCATTAAATAGCTATGTATGTAGAAAAGAAATTACTTTTGCAAAGCCCCCAGCTTCTATTTAATTAGACTAAAAACCCAAGACTGTGACAGGTTTTCTGCAGAGCTGGAGGTCCTTGTGGACCCAGGCTTCAGCTGCACATGAATGTTTCACCTCTGCTAATTTTCCATTATTTTCTGTGAAACTTGCATTCCCCAGCTTCAATTTTCAAGATCTAGTAGAACATACTATGCCCTGGACAGGGAACTTAATGCAAGTGTTTCAGAGTTGGGAGACCATAGCATAAATGCAGCTTTATGAAACATTTGCTCATAATTCATGGCAAAGAGAAATTTGAAATTATGAAAAAAAGATTGTAAATAAACTGATGTTCCCTCCAAACAATACTCCCACAATATCACAGGCTCTGAAAGCTGATTTTTTGGAAGAATTGGGGATATTTTAGTAGGAACTCCCTTGTGTCTAGTCTGAGTCAGGAGGCAGAGAGTGTCTCTGGGGCTGCCCTATCACCTCTTCACTGGGTGTTAGAAGTATTCGCCCATAAATTAATTAGCAGCAGGGTCTCCTGGTGGCTTCTTTAAGTTCTTTCACATGTGACACAGTTGTCATATATCACTGCCACAGCAGACTGAGAGGAAGGCTGGGGTTTGGGCCAATTCTCTGTGGGTGGGGTGGAGTTTAGGGTGACATTGCAGGACTACCTGTACAACCATTTGCTAAGAATATTGGCTCATCCCAACAGAAGATCCCATTTTGCCAACAACTCTCCAAAACTATGATCTGAATATTCCAAATGGTCATCTGTGATTGGGTGAATCTTCTAATAAACAGTTGAACATACAGGCATCAGACAGAAGAAAATGTATACATATCTATATTGACAGACAAGGCTGGAATAGGAAAAAATAATCAGCTCTGCTTCTCTTGAAGAAACTGGTGACTTTTTCTTTAAAAAAGAGAAAGCTCGAGTACCATCATGCTGGGTGATCCATCCCCTCTTATGTGGCCTTTCTACCAGAGTTAGGTCTGCTCCTGTGAAAGCTTGCCCCGATGAACTAAGCTTTGGGGAAAAGGCTGTTCCCGTAGGCAGGAAGTTTGTACTGGTTCAGTTGGAAAAGTGCAGGGCTGCTGAGCATGCTCATGTTGCTCTCAGCCTGCACAGGTGTTGCCACTAAGGCAGGGAGCATGTCCCAGCACAGCCCTGCTCCCCTGGCTCCTCCAGCACTCCTGCAGCCATCTGCCAGGGAATCCCTGTGGAAAAGGAGGAGGAAGTCCTCTGATCTGGTCCTAGCGCAGCCAGGTGGAAAGGAAAGAGCCACATTATGGCAGCAAGATGTTTCCTGTAGGATCACTGGCAAGTGGAAAGGAAATGTGGGACTACTTAGGCAAGAGGCGTGGTCTGGGAGATGGAAACAAGGAAGCAAGAATAGATCAGAAGAGGTTTTAGGAGGGAGAACTGGAGGTGAGCTGGAAAGGAAGTCATGGCTGGAAGGTGAAATCTGAGGAACAGATTCTGGGGTATTTAGGTAACAAGGACAAACCTTTCTCAGCTGCAGCTCTTTTCCCAGTCTCAATCACTCAAAAATTAAGGATTTGGCAAATAAGTTATCTTGCAAACAAAAATATTGCAATCCTGTGGGGAAAAATACTATGTGATCATGTAATTAAAGTCTGCATCCTGATACATATGTAAAGTAGGCCAAATTTAAATTGTGCAGACAGTAAATATTATTTTTTAAATTAAATTGTAGAAACATTTTATGACCTGATGACTTTCTTTTTGTTTTCTTTAGAGAGAATAAAATTATGGAAATATGTAGAGCAGCCAAAACAATGAGATAGAGAACACTAGTACTGAAAAATATTCAAGCAGTGGAACAAAGTGACAAGAGATTATCTCAAGAGACCCACAGGCTACCAGAATTTATTTCTCCTTCACTTGCAAGTTCATATATTTTTTCTTTTTTTTCCTGGAAGCTGATCAAATATCTGTGGGGATAAATTTTAAGTCACAACACTGCATTTCAGTGACTAAATACTGCTGATGTCTCTTTTAATGACGCAGTCTTCTGTTATTTCAAGAGGAAGTATGTGTCCATTCATGATAAGGGAAGAAGCCTGAATTTTGCAGAAATTTTTCAAGTCTATGGAGTGCTATTACATCCAGCTCCAGACCAAACAAATACACACAGCAACATATGGAATTAAGGGCTAAGGATAAAGTCCACTAATATCAAAGAAACTGTTTCTGCAAATGCTTTGGATCTGACCTCACATTTCCATTGGAAAAATCTGCATAGTCCATTGTATTCAAACAGCTTAAGGGAAGATGTTGTTTCATGAACAGTCATGCTTTAAATTTGCTGTGAATACTGTATATCAGTGGTAACTTTGTTAACTTTCAGCAATATTTCTTTGTGTGACAAAATGGACTAGTGTCCTGATTCCTAGAAGAATTGGTCAGATGGTCTCGATGGCAGACTCTGGAAGCAGTAGCTCAGTCCTGGCCTTGCTCTTCCCATGGAAAGAAAATGGACTTCTGTGGCTTTTACTTCAAAGAAAGACAATTACAATGACCCTGAGGATCTGTAAGAATTGCAGCCTCTGCCCAGCACTCCTGAAAGGGCTCAGCTCACACTGCCAAGACAGTGCCTTCCCACTTCCTTATAAACGCTCCTCTTTACCACAGAATATGGCATTTATGAAAGTTCGTGGGGTTTCATATTTGGGGTCAAATTCTGTTTTGATTTACACTTTGTGCTTTTCCAGGAAATATCTCACCACCTTGAGAAGCACCTGGTTCATGGATGAGCTCTTCCAAGCAAGCAGCCCCAGTCTCCAGCAGGATGGAGCAGCAGACCACAGCTATCCCCAGGAACCATCTCCTGAGTACCTCAGCAGCTCATTTTTGTGTGACAGGGGTGTCAGCATCTCGCCAAGAATATCTCGGTCCCAAAGCTGCACACTGTCAGATACAGCAATCTCGTGGTTTTTATCTACAGTGCCATTATTTTTCCTTTCTTTGTGTTTGCACAGTGAATTAAGTTATTTTGGAGCAGGGCCAGCATCCTTCTCAGACTATATCTGAATATATTCCCATAGACTGTCATTGTATTTTGAGGGAAAACCAGACCAAATCTGCAGCTTTCTACTCCTTTTATTATTGGTTTAAAGCAGAGGCTATCTTGCCGCTCTCTTGGATAAATGAAGTTTAGACATGTCAGTGGAAGTTTGGCTCTTCTGTCTGAAAAGAACAAAATCTGAGAGATTTTTTAAAAAATTAATGTATTTTCTTTTAATTTGTGGGTTTGGCTTCTATCACAGATTCTAAAAGCATGTACTCTTCTCCAAATTATGGCCTTTTCTTTGATTTTAATTCATTTACTGGAGGACTAGAGGAATCAGACCTTTGCCTTGCCATGTTTGATAATGCCTCTGGTGTTGAAGCATGCAGTGAGTCTCTGTGGGTGTGGGCACAGGAATCACAGAATTGTTCAGATTGGGAAGGACCACAGGGCATCATCTGGTCCAACCTCCTTGCTCAGCCAGGGTCATCCTAGAGCTCATTGCACAGGACTGGGTCCAGATGGTTCTTGAATATCTCCAGGGAGGGAACCTCCACAACCTCTCTGATTCCAGTGTGTGGTCACTGGCACAATAAAGAAGTTCTTCCTCATGTTCAGGTGAAATTTCCTGTGCAGGGAAGGGGTCCCTCCAAAGCCCCCTACACCTGAGCTCAGGGTGGCTGCTGGACTGGCTGTGGCAACACCAGGCTCTGTCTCTGCACGTGGGCTGTCACAGGAACAGCCTCTTCAAGCCTGAAGATCAGGTCCCTCCTTAATCCTTGAGGGACTTCAGCAGCATTTTTGCCAGTTTCTTGTAAACATATGTTGCAAACATTATACATAATTTTTGTACTGCAGTTGATAGCTTTAGTGAGTAATTATTCGTAGGAGAAGCTGCTCTTTGAAGTCAGGGCTTGAGACCAAAAACAGAGGATGTGTGCCCAGCCACTCACAGGAAAATAAACAGAGAGGCCCGTTCTGCTGTGCCACCTTTAACAAACATGCAGCACTATTCAGGGCTTTTAAAAGAAAACAACAGAGTTCCTCCTGCCACCCAGTAAAAAATGTACATTTGCAATCGCGTCTTGTTTTGCATATGATTGGTAGCATACTTTTAAACTGCTGTAAGTAATAAAAATATATATGTGCAAGTTGGCTATAAGAAATGCCAAAGTTTCACCTAATAAAATTTTGGTATGCCTCAATTTTCAAAGTAAATTTGATTTATTTGAGCCACCAGCCATCTGATGACAGCCTTGTGTTTTTTATATGAGTCATGTCCCAAGGGGTTTAGAATATGCCAATAGTGTACCTTGGATCGGATCCAGTGTCCGCAAACAGGTTTTCATTAGACTTTGATGCCAGTTGCATTGGGGAGCAGAGAGGCTGCTGAAAACCAGCTTTACTTTGGGATCATTTCTTTCTTTTAGAAAAAATAACAAAGATCTTTTTTAGAGAAGCTTTACGCCTCCACATTGTAGGTGTATGGCAATATTTTAGGGAACAGTAATCTGTTATTGCAGGTGGTCATGCTTCAAGCACTTCCGTATTTTGAGAATAGATCAGACAAAGTGCAACAACTTTTATTGAAAAATTGCCGAATTTGTAAATTAGAAACATATTTTTCTGTGGCTAAGATTAAGTTAGCATGTATTACAGTCACTGGGACTTCTCTGAAGCACTAAGGGGAATAAAATAACATAGATTATTCCACATATCCTGGGTTGGGACCATGGGCACACAAGAGGGCACCTCAATCACCCAGTTATAGATCCGGATGTTTAATATCTGTGGTAATACCATAGTGCCTTTGGACTGGAGGTCTTTGACAGGCAATGCATATCTCCCTTCCCCTTGTTCCCCAGTGTGGGTGTTGCTGTCTCCCAGGTGATGTGGGGAGGCAACAGGAACTGGATTTAAATTCTGGGAAGAGGCATTGCTGTGTATGCCTTACTGTGGTCTCTGTAATAGATTCAGAGGTATCACATTCAGCCCAAAAATGGACCCTGGCCTGCCCTCTCCTTCCTGTAAGGTAATCACACTTTGAAATTTTGAATAAGACAGGAGAGTAAATGGGAGTGGAGGAAGTCCTGAGAGACTCTTGGAGATGCTGGTAGGTGCATACAGCAGTCCAGTGAAATAGTGCCTTTGAGGCGTCAGATTTGCATTCACTACTTACAAATCTGTATGAATTCGCAGGGCCTTTGGCCTATATCTCTCACTGATAGAAAAAAAAAAAGAGAGAAAAAAAGAAGTTTTAATAGAGAATCTTTTTCTTTCATAGTCCCAGAACACTTGTGGCCTTTCTTGTCCAAGTTGTCATGAGATAAAAAAACTTTGTGCTCCTTTGGCTGGACACTGCTGTTGACAAGGAGAGGGAATGGGGAGTGATTCATCCTCCGCAGAGCCATGCAGAGATGGCAGCAGGAGGGAGGGACAGATGGAAACAGGCTTTTATCCTGTGGGCTGCACCCCTACCAGGGAGGGCAAGGTGAGCCCTGTGATTGTGTACCCCTGCTGGCTCCCACCATGCAAAATTCTATCCCTCCTGTTCTCGTGCAGGCTTCCCTCCCTGATGCAGCTATGGAGGCAGGGTTACACCCATGCTGGAGATCCGGCATCCGTAGGGTGGAAAGCTGCATCCCTTTCCCACAAAGAAGGACGGCAAGGGAAAGAGCATCCCTCCTCTTCGAGTGGAGCGCTGCTGCACCTTGGCACAGGCCTGAGGGGCAGGGTGAGCCCTTCTCAGCCGAGGGGTTCCGTGTGGCTGCAAGTCTGACACAGCTGCAAGATCAGAGGCACTCCTGGACAGCCTGTGGCTGCTTATGAGGCTTTCCCTCAGAGAGCGTTTTCTGAAGGCAGCACTGCGCAGGGCAAGGAGGTGCAGGGCTTTGGATGCCAGGGGGAGCCAAGCTCAGCTTCCCTGCAAGGCCATGAGCAAACCCTTTGGGCAGGACCTGTCTGTGAGCCATTCACCCCAGCACCTCTGCCTCTCCTGGAGGCAGACAGGCCTCCCCAGCAAGCCACTCACTCACTCCCACCTTCTCTGCCTTTCTGAATCTGTCATCTCTGGCTTTTACCCTCAGTGACAGGCAGCCCCAAAAATCATCTGTTTGCCCTCCTTGGGAAAGCACAGAAAAATGTGTGCTGCACAATCTGAGAGCTGTGTCGATGTGGGCTGATGAAGGCCATACAGACACCTAAGGGTGTGCAAGCCTAACGAGTCTCTGGAATTTCTGTCTTATGGTGCATAGTGCTTATGGTGCAGGGAAGATTGGAGCACTGAGAAACACATACCGAATACTTTTTAGTGAGGTGTATTATCTGCCAGTGGAACAAACAACTCTCATAAAGCAGGTTACTACCAAATACTTGTTTTGTAATTTACAGGCATTGTAATACATGGTTTTGATTATCTTCTTTCTACTACTCCTTGGTTTCTAATCACATCAATCCTGCCAGAAAACAATGTCCTCTCCCTCTCACTGGATGCAACCAAGCAGCTGCCAGGTACCAGGGGACGCTGACTGTGTTGCTGTGATTATCCTCCTCTGCATAAGCCTTTTAACTTCGGAATTCCTGTCTGTGCTGCTTAGGTTTTCCCTCAAATTATCTGGTTTCACACACTTGATGCTTGCAAACAGAATCCATGCAAATACCCCAACAGTCATTAGTCATGCTTGGTTACACTTTTCAACAACTTCTCAGTGTGAACCCTGAAAAGGCCCTGCTCTGTTTTGCAGCTTTTAAAGCTTGCAACTGGTAGAGGTGAAGGACAAATTTCTCCTGTGTGTTTATTTGGCTTTTGAATTCCACCACATTTTCATGGGAAAGAAGTATTTCTGTGAATTTGTGGACACCTACAGAGCACAACGCTTAATTCATTTTGATGTTGAAAATAAAAGAAATTGGCTTTATTTTCACACATAAGGTTTTCCTTCCGGTTGATGTGAAAGCCTCTGAAAAGCAGCCCCAATGAGATGCAGGATTTCCTCCTGGGCAGACACATTTCCAAACTTTTCTGAGTGTGGAAACTTTAGCAGCATCTGCAAGAGGAGAGAGACGAGGACTTAAGGCTCGCCAGACAAGCTTAGGAAAAACACTGTTTCCACAGCTAACTGAAGAAGCTATATTAAAAACTGAGGTGAAGACAGTGCCAATTGCACCCACCCATAATTTACACAGTGAGAGATTCTGGTGTCCTTACACTACGCTCAACTTAACTTGCAAGGAGAGGAGCAAAGGGACTGAAGTTAAACTGACGTAAATCAGTCACGTAAACCCAAAAAAGATTCAGTTTAGGTACCCCCCTGTGCGTAAATGTAAAACGTCCTCTAAGAGGAGAACTTTCAGAGTGCCTGGAGCACACATTGGACCAGCTTTCTCCTGGCTTGCACATTAACAAATGTGATGCAAGGGGGCTTAAGACTGCCTGAATGAGACCAAAGCTGATCTAATGCACAGCACTCCACACAATGCTTCTGAACGTGATCCAGTCTCTACTGGCAGAAGCTGTTCATTTATTTCTTTCCTCAGTTTATAGCCCCATGTTGTAGAAGAGGCAGGCACAACCCCATCCATACAACTGAAATAATTTTCCATCACCAGTCCCACTGGTGGCCCTGGGGCTCCTGCCAGTGCCACTCCCCATGCAGGGTTCCTTTCCGGCTCAATCAGATTCTATCAGCTACAGCTTTTTCTCCATTCTTCCCTCTGAGGAAGTAAAAGGGAAACTTGAGGAGTTTTCATTGTCAGAAGCCATTTTCCTCTATCCAGAGCAGACATACCATGACATTATTTGCCCAACTATTGCCACCTGGCTGCCACCTCCTTCTGGTTCAGCTTGCTTCAGCCATCTCCTCGTCTCCCAGCTGGGATGATGAGTGATGACAACTCTGTACCTGGAGCCAAACACCCACTGTGCCTCTCAGCTTTGCACCCTTTCATTCTTGTGGTCTGGGCACTGTAGAAATGGAGGAGGGATGTTGATGTTTCTTAATACACTGTGTATGAGGAATAATTTCAAATTTTCCTATAGATCTCAAAGTCAGATAAAGTCTTTAACGTTTCTGTTGATAGCTCGTTCTTTTTATTTTTATTCTTCCTTTTTTTTTTTCAGTCCCTACTGAAGGATCTGTGCTACCCTTAGTGAAATCCTGCCTCCCTTTCCCAAAGTGAAACATGTACCTGTGAAATTTGTGCTTGCTGAATTTTTTGGGAATTGTACTCACAAGTGTTTTTTCGCTCCATGCTCAGTGGATTCCAGAAACAAGTGTTAATACAAGGTTGGCTCACCAAATTGCTTTATAACAAGGCATACAATGACCATGGGAAATGATAATATAAAACAGATCTATGTAAGAAAAAGTGGCTTGAAAAATAACTTTAAACTCTGATTTCCTTCTCCCTGTCTAAATCAATGAGGATTATATATATCTTTTAAAAAAATCAATCAAATCCCATAGAAAGGAAACCTTTTCCCCAGTTGTTTTTTTGACTCTTGTTCTCCAAAACATAAGAAAATGTTAGACAGACAGGGAGTGAATTACCAAGGGTGATCTTACTAGGAGGGTTACCAGGAGAAGCTGACCTAGGTGTGTCCAGAAGAAAAGATGAAGGTAATCTGAAGATGGACAGAGAGAAAATAGAGTCAGACTTGTCTCATCAGTAGACAGCAAAACATTGAGAGGCAATAGGCACAAGTTGCAATATGGCAAATTCCCATTAGATATTAGATGAATTTGCTCACATGGAGGATGGTAAAACAGTCCAAAAGGTTGCCCAATATTCCCTTGAACATTTTCAGAGCTCAGTGATCTGACTCTAATCAACCTGATCCAACTTTGGAAGTGGATCTAACCTCAAAATTTGAGCAGGAATTTGGACCAGATGATGTCCAGAAATTTCTTCCAAACTAAACTATTCTATGACTTTATGACAACCAGGAGGCTGTAGAAAAGTCATAGATGAAGCTGTGTTTCTCTCATGAACATTTCAGCTATAAAGCTGGACCCAGGTTGAAACTCTTGGGTGCAAGGGTAGCTCACTTTTTTTAGCAGTGCGAATGTCGCTGGATTGATATTGCCCTGTGTATAAATGTTTGTCCAGGCAAGAACTGACCACTTGAGTCAATGAAATTACATGAGGTGGGTGTGGAAAGGAAAAGGACTAGTCCTAGGGCAGAGAAGCAGGAGGAAAGCTCTGGAGAATTAGCTCATGCTACTGGCTGCTGCCAGGGAAAGTGAAGGATGGGGAGTTAGAGAATTTATCTTCCTCTCCAGAAGTATTTACCTCCTTATATATACCCTCAGGCAGCCAGCTTGGCTTTAATGGGCTGTGGCATAGGCAACAGAGGCAGCAGAAAGAAGACTAATTTATGACCTTCTGTCATATTCAACCTCGAAGCAGCAACAAGCTATTTCCTCTTCCTGAAACTGGCCCTCACTCATTTAATGTTATTCTACATTAAATTTTCTTCCTAGAGATGAATTCTGTGTGAATCTTTATCATCCTGTTAGGTGAAGATTTTATTGATTCATGCAGTTCTTATTGGCATAGGTCTGATGGTGAGTGCCATTCTCCTCCCACTCTGGTATGAGCTCAGAAATAGAGAAGCAAGGAAGTGCTAGCAGCAAACTCCCTGGTGGACCTACTTCTGAAGGCCCTCTGCTTCCCTTTCTCCATGCTTGTTCCGAAATAGACTGAATCTGGTGGCATTCAAATGTGCTACAAAGTCCATCTGTCTCCATCCTAGCATTTAAGAAGGAAAAAATTGCCAAGGCAAGAGAACATTTAGATATCCGTTCTCCTTGTAGTAGACTCCAGTAAAAGTTTTTGGACTTCACCATCAAATGTCATTCTAATCCAAAAAAAGTCAACATTTTGAAAAATTTTTAGCTCTTCAACATGGAAAGGCCCAACTTTCCAGAAAAGTGAATTGTCTGAATGGGGTCTCCTGTAAGTAAATCAGATAAGCCAGCCATGAACTGAAGACTCTTAATTCAAGCCTTCAGTGTCAGTTGATGTTTTGCATTATTTAGAATTATCCTCAGACATAAAGTGCTGTGGCCATAACAGTGATTTATTGATTTAACCCCAAGATAACAAGTCTTAAATTTCCCTGAAACAAAAATGACTGGTTGCCCTAATTGTGCTTCATTTTCAATAAATGAGTATAAAAAAGGAGAGTTCTGAGTCTAGATCTAAGATATCTTGTTTATATGATAAAAACAATGTCTGTGGATTTGTGTTGGCCTGGAAACAAGCATTGACATGAGAATCTTTTCCCATACAACAACTTATTTATTTTGAGATTATTTTTAAACAACCACAGCATTCATTCTCTATCCAAGGATAAGACAAAAATTACTTAAAAATTTTTTCATGATGATGTCTACTTTAGCAGTTTCTTACGCAGTATTTCTTAGAAAGGACTGATATCTGTTTCCAGTAAATGTCCCACAGAAGGGACTAGACTGATAATTTGGAAAATGAAGAATATCTGCTTCACCTTAACTTGATAAGTGACAACATTTTTACTTATAATTCGTGGCTGTGTAGTAGATCTACGCCTATGTCAGCTTGCAATTTCGCTGGTTTACATGCAAACCTCTTAACACTCAGGTCCTTCTATAGCTGTATTTCCTCCTACACACTCCCTTGAGATGTACAGGCCTATCTGATTTTTTTTTATGTCTTCTATTTCTACTTTTACTTCTTGAACATGTGAAAGGAGGAAATACATTCTACTTTGTAACTACTCACAAAATGATTCTCCATTTTTTGGGGTTTTTTTTCCAGCAGGATTAATAACCAAACTGTCATTAATTATGTCCTTATCCATCAACTGATGGGAGAAAAGAGTCAATTCATGATCATAAGTGCTGACAAAACAGAAAAAAACCTTCATCAGGGTAGTGCTAGTGGATGCAGAGGCAGGCTAGAATGGCTATGAAAACCAGTAAAATGCAGGAATAAATTGAAAGCCAGCCTCTGCCTTTACAGACAAAACCAAAGGTGACTTTTTTGTATAAATTTTAAAAACTCTGTGTAGTATCTCATTATTTGAATACATCTCCACTGACCACTTTATAGAGAAGGCCTTGGATTCTCGTCTTCAAATTCATATCATGGCTGAAGAAAACAGAAATGGATTACGAAGGCCAAATTTAGGTGAGAACCTGCCAACAGGATATTATCCTTGTGCTTTGAGCCCTGGTTAAAGTGTCTGGGATAGATGCACATAGTTAAAATTGATTTCTCCATCCAGTTTGATTCAGGGCATAGGTATTCTCTCCAAAGTCATACAGGAGGTATTTGGGAGAGCATTCACCCAATTTTTGCTCTGTTTCCCAGATAGTCTAAGTCTATGGCCAGACCTTCTTGGGGATAGACAGGACTCCTCAGACAAAAGGAAACTTTCTTATTTATCTTGATCTCCACAGCTGCCTCTTGTAAGAAAAATATTTGCCCAAAATAAAATATCTGTCATTAGAGCTGCTGTCTGTTTTTTGTCTTGTGGCTCATGGACATTTGAGCCTTTTTTACGTTTGTCTGAGTCAGACACACCTCTTCACCTAGCTTTTCTTCTAGTAGCACTGCTTTTATCCTTGAGCTTAGATCTCTCCATAAAATAAACTAACATAAATTCCCCAATTCCCTTTGGCAATTGCTTCCCCCAGTAGCGCCCACCTCCTTGACCTCCATCAGAGATGGAGGAGAGCTCTTCAGCCACAGGAACCTTATGTGTATGTCCTCTTTGCTCAAAAAGCACCCTACACTCAAGACCAGGGAACAGAACTCTTTCCCCATGTCCTGCAAAGAGGACATAAAAGGTCAAATTTTCATTATTACAGTGGGGAAATGCCACAGACCACAGTAGAATAACTTTGAATTTCAATGTATTCTTGTGCAATAAAGCTGGCCCATGACCTCCTCAACTGAAAGCTGGCTGGTGACCCCTATCCCATCACCCAAACAAAACACATTAGGGGGATGGTTTGGCTTTGGGAATGAGAAGATAAAACACTTTATTGTCAAAATGGAAATATGCAGTATAATACAGTTAAAAGTTAAGAAAATGAGGAAAACTGAAATGGTTGAACTGAGAAGCCTTCACAGCATTTTTCAACATGATGACACATTTTCTTATCCATTGGTAGAACTGTGTGATTCTGATAAATAATGATCTAAATAATATAAACAGGAGTCACTATTGATTTTTTCCAAATTGCCACTGAAATTGATTCAGACAGCCAATATTTATAGCTCTTCAGCAAAGATTGTGGTCCTCAGGCTGCCATATGACTGCTCACATCTGCTGTTTTGCTATATAGAATTATAAAAACTTCTAGTGCAGCCAACAAACATGACTCCGGAAAGGGAATCTGGGAAATGATGAATAGACTACAGTCTAGGATGCCAAATACTGCACTGGTTCTGCAATCTGGACTGCTCCCCTGCCCTGCTCTCAGGCTGCACAGAACTCAGGGCTGGGCATCCCACCAGCTCAACAAAACCATCTCATCCTTGGAGGCTTTTTCCTTTACTTGCACTATGCCTTTTTCTAGATGAACTGCAGCAGGATAAGAATGTTTAAATGGAAGATGAATCACCCCTCCACTCAGCCAATTTAATAAAGCAGAAAATATGAATGAAACAGCCCCTTTGACTGGTTCTGCATGGGGATTTAAAAATCAGAAGTGAAGCACTGGGCTTGGCATTCAACTGGGAACCAGCAACATATGGAAGAGGGCACCTGGATGACATGCCCTTGGCAACTCAAAATGGGACATTTGCTTTCTGAGCCATCTGGAGCCCCTGTAAGGCCAGTGATTTCATTACCTAGCAATCTCAGTGATTCATCTGTTCTTAGCTTTGTGGCTCACTACAGGTGATGAGCTGGAACAAGTTCCTCTGCCAATGGTGGCTGTTTCTAGAATCTAGCAGCAGCCAAGTGGGAAGGGCACCAAGACGAGGGGACATTTTGAGAACTGGCCCTTTGATGCATTGGGACACTAGGCTTAGAGATACTTACATTCCTAAATCCTGTGGGAGTCAGGAAGTCCAAATAACTGCCTGAATCTGGGCCAAATGTGTCAGAAACATTTGCCCTGCTTGTGGCATCTACCCCTTGTTAGCTATGTGAACATATTACTTCTAAAAATAATCCTGGAGGGTAGCATCTGATATCTGCACCATGCTGGTGTTAACTGAAAAGATCACATGCAGGGGGAGACTAACAAGGAGGTATTAGCCTGTGGACTAGGGTGAAACCAGTGAACAGCATTCCCTGCAATCTCCTAGAACAGAGCACACATCATAATAACATCAAAATTATGTCAGAAGCAAATGGCAGGAAAGAATTGGTTGACTTTCCAAGTCAAAGGCTGACTTTCCAAAGCTGGCTCTGCAACTTAAGCCTGGACTACAAACACAAACTTCCTTGGAAAGTACCTCAGTGCAAGATGAATAGCTGAGAAGAACAAAGGGAGATGCTGGGCAGCAAAGAAAAGCCTTTTGCTCAAGTATTCATGCACAAAATAAAGGCAGATATTGAGATCTTTTTTTAGTCTTTTCATAACCTGGCGCAAGCCTTGAAACAATATTCCTGGATAAAAATCAGTAGATTGTAGCACATACCGTGTATCATACAGCCACATTTTCTTATGTTCCTTCCTTGGAAGTGAATTGGGCCCATGTATTGTGATTTTAGGGCATTTTTAAGGGGTAAATTTCCAGACGAATCAGAGTATCCTCCTCAGTAGAGGAAGATGAGATTAATGAACAAATTGAACATACACAAGTCTGTGCTGCCTATAGGGATACATGCATGAGTGCTGAGGGAGATGGCCAATGTGTTTGTGAGGCCACTGTTGATCATTTCTGCAGTAAAATTATGGCAAATGGGAGGGATTCCTGATGAAGGATATAAAGTATATTTCTCTTCACCTGTACCCCAGGAAAATGATGGAGCAAATAATAGAGGAAATGTTTCCAAAATATTAAGGACAAAATGGTTTTTTGGAACAACAGCATTGTTATTCAATGGACAAATCATGCTTGACCAACGTGACAACCTTCTATCATGACTTGTCTAGTTTGATGGATAAGGAAAGAGTGTGAATGTTACTTTTCTTGATTGTGAAAAGGCATTTGACACAGTCTATCATAATATCCCCACTGACAGGGAGAATACTGTGCAGCCTAAGTGAACAATGAGGAGGATTGAAAACTGTTGGAGTTGCTTAGCTCAAGCAGCTGGTGAAGAGTGGCAGAGAGTCCAGGCAGAGGTCACTAAAGGTTGATACTAGGGCCAGCATAGTTCCTTGTTCATTAATGACCTGGGTGATGGGACAGAGCATCCCCTCAGCAAGTTTGCTAAAGTTACAAAACTGTGAGGAGGTGTTGATACAACCGAGGTTTGCGCTGCCATTCAGTGGGATCTCAGCAGACTGGAGAAAATGCAAATCCTGGCCTTGGGGAAGAACAATCCCATGCTCCAGGAGAGTCTGGAGGTCAACTGGTTGGCAAGCAGCTTTGCAGAAAAAGATCTGGAGGTCCTGGGGGACACCACTGTACCAGCAGTGTAAGTCAGCAATGTTCCCTTGCAGCAAAGAAGACCAGCAGCATAGTGGGCCATGCAGGGGGGAGCGTTATCAGCAGTCAAAGGATATGTTCGTCTTTACTCAGCCCTTGTGAGACAGATCTGGAGTGCCAGGTCCAATTCTGAGTTTCCTAATATAAAAGAGATACAGAGAGACTGGAGGGAGTTAAGTCACAAAGATGTCTAAGTGATGGACACACAAATTTGGGAGAGTCTGAGAGAGCTGGCAGTGCTCAGTACACAAGTAAATATCACTTTACAGACCACAGAAAGTTATTGGCCCTATGCTAATGACCTTTTGTCAACCCTCTGTTTAATTTTGGAATGACTTGACATAGCAGTGTGTAAAATATATAGAGTTACAGAAATTAAGTAAGTTACAGTGAACATAATTATCATTTGAGAAAGAATGAGTTTTTAGGATTTGAGGAAAAAGAGGAGGGCTTCATTAGTCTTCGGGTTTACAGGGTTTTCCACCTTCCTCTTTAATCTAATCCCATCTGTTTTATGACCAACTACTTATGAGCATTATCCTTCCTATGAACGCATAAATGTTGCCTGCATGACTTCAGCTTCAGACACGACAGCCATAAGGGTGGGGAGGCTTGTTTTGCTTTCGAGTTTTGGGTGGAGTAGGCATCAGCTCCAGTTGAAGGAGTTAATTCCTCATCGGTTTACGTCTCTAAGAATTGGCTGTTCTGAACAACACATACCTCTGAGTGCAGTCAAGGTTGTGTTAAGCCATGTCACTTCTCACTTAAGCACAGACAGTCAAGTACTGAGAGAGCCAGTATGAGGCTTTCAATGGAGAGGGTTTCAAGGGATTTCTGAAGGTATTTTTCCACTAGTGACTCAGTAAAACCAAAATAGTGCTTCAAATTGGTTTATATTGCAGAGATTTTGAGAAGGGTTGACCAACCTTTTATATAACTTCTAGGCCTGTCAGAAACTGGGATCTTATAACCATAGTTTATTCACTGGACAACAGTTTGCATAGCTGATTTCTTTCCCTCAAGCATCCCTGAAAAAGGTCCTGACATATTGAATTGTAAAAATGTCCAGACATATTGAATTACTTTTAGAATTAGCAAATGGTTAATTACACTTTGCGGTAGTCTTTAGCCATCGACACATTGTGATAAATCTCTGAGTTTTAAAGAAGTATTTTCTGTACTGTAGATGAATCCCAGCACACTTTGCACAATCTCCATTACTAATTTAGTGTTACATGTGATAAAACTGATGATAACACTTGATAAAACTGAAAATAACTCTTGCACAAGAAAATTGGTGGCATTAAAAACAGGAGCAAAAGTCACTCAAAAAATCTTCTTGAAGTAATCCTGATGTCAGTATGGAAAATCACTCATTTTTCTGAGTGCTAGTTATGAAAACTTAAAGGGAGGAAAATTTTTCATCTTTATATTTATTGGCATCCCATGTGAGAATATGTTGTCATTACCCAACAGATAAGTATTTGAAATCCAGCATTGCACTTCACTGGCGCAAGGATCTGACACTCAGACTTTATAAGGAGAAACAGAAATCATACAGCTTTCCCTGCTTCTTGTAAAAATGGATGGTCTGTCATTGTGTGAACAGGTATTTGCTAAGTATAACCATACCTTCATTCATACCTCCCCCACTTGGCAAGAGAAAACCCCAGCAAAGCCTGGCAACACATTTTTCCCAAATATCCAGCCTCTTGTATCTTCCTGAGTCTGAACAACATCCAGTCCCAGAAAATGTGAAAGTCATGTTTTTAGGCTATTTAACTTTAATGGATGTTAATATGTCACCAATTACAAAATTTCAGTGATTTTGTATGTAAAATGTAAACAGCAAGGGGAAGACAAATCTTTGGGTGGGAAATATCACCTAGCTGAAATATGGTTTAATGGGCTTCACAAACAAGGATGGAAATAATGGAGAGAAAATTAAGTTTATCTCAGGGAACAGTTATTGTTGTCCATCTACATAATACCATCATCTTGCTGGATTTTTTTTCTACCCTCTTGGTACTGGCAAGGCAAGTGACTAATATATTTGGTGTTATGAGAACGCTGCAAGGCAATGAGGCAATGACATCACATTACTCAATTGGTCTCTTGTGTCCTCTGAGGAGTCAAAGGTCTCATGTACACTCAAAAGAAAATCAAGTGACCTAGTCAGAAATGAAACCACTTTCCAACAAAAACAAAACCAAAGACCCAGTATTTTTGCAGTTATGACAAACTAATTTGGGACTTAACGGTTTTACCCTTGCTTTGAATTAGTCATTTTCCATTTTATTTTTTGTTAAGTGAAAGAAAAATGCCAAATGCTGTCAGAGTATGAAACCTTTTGGTATGAGATTTCTCTGTTAGATGATGTTTCCTACACTGATCTTATGCTGCCAACGACTACAATACCTTTTAATGTGATCTGGCTTTTAATGTATAGCACTGCCTGCGTTCCATATGTTTACCATTATCCATAGGATCATCAGTCCCCTTTATTTTCAATGGAGGCTGTTGTGGAAGGAGGCCAGATTGTGCAGCAATGCAGTTCCGGTAGTGAAATTAGCAACTGAACAATATTCCCAGAGAAGTAGTCTTGTTCGCTTCTGGCCATAAGCCCGTTTCTGATACAAAAAAATGTCCATAGGAAAGAAGCTGTATGTGCAGGTATGTTTGAAAGAGCACACAATTTGCATGTAATTTATGTATGTGCAACATAGCATATCCTGCACACATGCACAGAGAACTCCTCATGTGCAGCTCAGATCTCCATCAGCTTGGGTAACCATTGGTGACTCCATTTTACAGAGTAAGAAATCGAGGTACTGAGGTGCAGGAATGCCAAGTAACTTTCCAGAGTCCCATTGTGAGTCTGAGCCAAGCTAGAAGCAGAATGTAAGGCTGCAGCTCTGCAGTGTCTTGTCCCCAGTGGCAGTAATGGCCGGAGGTATTGGTGTTTCATTCCATCCCCTGCTCTTCTTCTGGTTTCCAAGCTGCAGTACAGTGCCCCTGTAGCTTTGCCAGGACAGCTGTTTGTGGGGAAAGGCTGTGAAACACGTCAGGAAAACGGCTTTAAGAAAAAACATTTAATCAACTTTTTAAGGAAAAGAAGGCGTTTTGCAAATCCAGTCCCCTCGCCTGATCTTGTGTTGTTGCAAGAACTGTTTTTTCAGCATAATCTGAAAGCAGAGAGGCAAAGGCAAGAGAGAATGAACAGGCAGGGATGCCATAAGCCATCATTAGCACGTCCATGGCCTAAACTATCCATACATGCTGATGACATCCATGTGGTACTCTGCAGAATGAGGCAGTAAATTATCATGTGCGTTTCACTTACCTCACTTCAAATTCCCTGTCTGCTCTCTACATACTCTTCTTGTACTCCGCTTTTTCTTAATGAACTATTACCAAAAACCCCACAAACTACTCTTATTCCCTGAACATGGAATATTTATCCTCTGCTTACCCTATGTTTGGTCTTTGCATAAGCAATACTTAGATATAGAATGCTGGCGCTTAGACATGAAACTTGAGTTTTCTCAGCAGGAAAAAAGTGTCTGAGGCATAAATGGCTTTGTGGGAAAATGACACTGCTTAGATGCACTGAAGAGACAATGCTTTTTCTCTTTAATAAACTCATTGAAGGTCACTTTTACAGGCGTTACCCAGCTGCAAGTTTTAGTTCATTCATCCCTTCATTCCTTCCTCCCCAGATGAACTGAAAACACCATTTCTGAATAGCTGAGGCATGTGATTTTGCAGAGGAGGCAAGAAGGAAGCCTGGTACATGGGCCATATATCTTGGGACACAGTTGGAACTAAGCTCAAGTCACCAAATTTCACTCACATGTAAGCTGGCTTGCCATATGCACCCCACAAGTAAACACACCCACAGCTTTTTTTGCCTTCAGTAGTGCTTTCCAACCTCATGGCATCACAGGGAATTTTTTGGGCACAGATAGCTGGTGCCCTAATGAGGAGATTGTTGCTGCCTCACCCTAGGCTGGTGCCAGAGTGCAGAAAAGCGTGTGTTGGAGATGGCTACCAGAGGGGCCCCATGGCCAGACTCTGAACCTGGATGCTGTGAGGTGGAGTGGTGGTGTGGCCTCCAGCCCACAGCCCTGCAAGGGACTTCTTTGGCATCCCACTAACACCGGAATGAGCAAGCCCAGAGTTGCTCTGCTCTCCATCTCCCTGCTATTCTCCTGCTTCCCAACAGGCACATGGCCTCCACCACCTCCTGCAGCTGAGGAGTCCTCTAAACCTTAAAGTACTTTCCCACCTCTAGGTACTTCAATAACTCGGGAAGGGTTCCAGTATAAGCCTACTGTAATCTCTGTGCTTTAATCTAGACCATCGCATCATCACTTCTCTCGAGCAGAACAAAAATAGATTATCTACCATTACCTTTTCAAAGCTGTGGTTTGGGTTCTTTTGCTTGTTTTCATTTTCTTCTCTGGCTGAATCTTTCTTTATTTCATTAAGACTGAATTTTCCAAAGTCTCCATCATATTCCTACATACGTTTATCTTTTCCTACTTAGCTTACCTGGGGAGCTAAACCCATAGGATGCTAGGGAAAGATGGTTTTAAGATGTACTGGCTCCTCCAATGCTGGTCATTTGGAGCTTGGAACATGTACAGAACAAACATCTGCCAACTTACATGGTTCTGCTTGTTTTCTGAGTAACACAGTTATTATATGGGCTTTTATTACTTTTTCTCCATGGCTCACCTGAGACAAGTCTATCTTCTGCCTCCCAGCAATGCAAGGAATGCTCCTCCTGCTTTTCTGTTTGACTTGGAGTTATGAACATAATGTTGACATTTCCCAGGAAATCAGCCTGAAGGATCATGACTGGTTCCATCTGGCCTTGAAATCAAGGCGAATATTGAAGTTTTTTCTTGGGTGAGTACAGCCAAGTTGTCTGTTCTCTCTGCCTTTCTTTTTTCTCCTTTCTAGTGCAGAAATTTGGTAATTTAGCTTTATTCATCAAACATTCAAAATGAATTTCCATTAAATGCATGTTCAGCACATATTCAACATGTAGAGAAGATATACTTGGAGGTGTAAATATAGTTTTACATGTGTGTGTCAATATGAGTGCACTTAAATACACAGCAGGCTAAATTACGATTTAATATAGGTCTGTGTATACAAGCCAGAATCCTGAAGTTCCTTGACAGGTGAAACCAAACAAAGAACATTCTTATCTTTCCTGTAAGTAAGGACAAGTGAAGGCTGCTTGCAGATACCAGAGAGACTAAATACTCTAAATAGAGTGCTCTGACAGCTTTTCAGCTTTCCCAGGTTCATATAGCTTTTAAGCATGCAAACACTGCAACCACACCAAGATCCAGGATTGCAGAGCTGGTGGAAAAGGAGGGTGCACATGGGCCAATGGAAGTCCCATTTCATTCCTCACCCACAAGTTCACGCTAATCATGCTATGACAGTGCATCATCTCGTGTCTCCTCAAGAATGTGAAATAAAAGGGGCTGGAGCTGGGTGAAGAATATGTGGAAACAAGAAATGAAGGAGAGTAGAATTGCTGGATGCGAAGGATTAATTTACTTTTCTTTTTATCTCCACATGCTGTTTCAGTGATGATAGCAGTGGCTTTGCACTCGGCTGTATACATACAACACAGAATATAGCTGTGGTGGAGGGGGAGGACTACTACTTGAAAGGGAACAGATCCCTGGCATCCTTGGACACCTGGAGTTCCCATGCATTGTAGCTACAAACCAGGGCAAGGCTGCTGAAAGATCTCCTGGGAGCCTTCTCTTCTCCAGGCTGCACAACCCCGGCTCTCAGCCTGTCTTCATAGCACAGGTTCTCCAGTCCTCTGATCATCTTCATGGCCCCTCCTCTGGACTTCCTCCAACTTCCACATCCTTCTTATGCTGGGGCCCCAAAGATGGACGCATTACTCACCAAGAGCAGAGTAGAGGAGAGGAACCATCTCACCCAGCCTGCTGGCCACACTTCTTTTGATGCAGCCCAGGACATGGTTGGCCGTCCAGGCTGTAAGCACACACCATTGTGGCGGTGCACTCCCCCTGCCCCCCACTCCTTTCCAGGCTGCAGTGTGATTTTTGGGCGATCTCAAGCACACTCATTCAGGACAACTGTCAGCTCATGATGAGCTTCTTATCAACAAACACTCACAAGTCCTTCCCCTCAGGGCTGCTCTCAAGCCAACCTGTTCTCCATCCAACCTGTGTTTGTGCTTGGGATTGCCCTGACCCGGGTGCAGACCTTTCACTTGGCTCTGTTGAACTCCATGAGGTTCACTCAGACCCACATCTCCAGCCTGTCCAGGTCTCTCCAAATCTTCCCTTCAGTGTAATGACTCCTCCACGTAGCTTGGTGTCATTAAGAAACTGGCTGAGGGTGCACTCAGTCCCACTGTCCATGTCACTGACAAAGGTGTTAAACAGCACCCATCCATCCCAACACCGACCCCTGAGGAATGCCACTCAGCACTGGTGTCCACTTGAACACTGAACTGTTGAGCTAAACCTGTCTGGAATGTTATATACTTGAATCACGATTATCTGATGAATATCTGATTTATGTTCACTATATATTTGGGAAAAGTGTTACAAACTCAAAATATGCCTAATAACATTTTAACTTATTGAAGACTTAAATAAGAGTGCCAGGAATTTGAAATATGACATAATGGTGGCTAAAGGGAAAATTCAAAGGCTTGAAGCATTTCATAACATAAGTACTGTGATTTTAAAAAATGAGTGGTCTGGGGAACTTTGCTCAGAAAATTGGATTTTGTAGGACCTAATTAGCTGGGTTCATTCTTTTGAACACTACCATTTCATTTTTTTTAATGAGGGCTTTGAGCTCCCTTGTGTATTCTGGGACTATTTGTTTATCCTGAGAGGCTCATATGCTGGCATGAAGGGTTAGTTGCCATACAAATGGGCAAATAAAGCAATACACATTAATAATGCAGAATGTAACTGTCAGAGAGAAGTATTACTGGTTGCTCTGGCTTGAGCTTGTGCTGGCAGGAAAAAAAAATAGCCTAATTTTGAAAGGGCTGAAGTTGATGCATCCCATGGAAGGCATATGAAGAAGAATACATAGTGGAGAGGTTGAAGGAAGACTTTTTCTCACACTGAAATGGAGTGAGACAAGTGTAGATGTGAATGAGTCTGTGAAGAAAAGCAATCTGATATGGCCAAATGGTGCCTGGCTGAAGATGATGATGAACAAGACCTATGTTATACAACTTTTAAAGCTGAATTAACATCAAAACAAATCAGCAAAGGATGCATGCACCTCAGTAAAAAGCTAGATCAGTTACTGAAATTGTATTTTTTTATGCAAGAAAGGAGGTAACTTAGAAGTTGCTATAATAAAGAGAAGATGTTTAGATCTTGGATACTCTGAATGAGGGGACAATATGTGGGTTGCTGTAGAGAGAGAAAAAAGCAAGAAGTAACCAGAGACAGAGTGGGGAAAAAAATGACAGTGTCTAAACCAAAAAAAATATCAGCATAGCTATGGTAATATAAAAAATAAGAGCTACAGTTTCTGTAGGTTCACACAGTTTTGAGAATTTGTTTCCACATTTTTCAACATCAGAAATCTCATCCAAAGGGGTCGTCAGGGACTGCTGTATCTCTATGACAGCTACTTTTTGATTAAAGTGTAGGTTTTAGTATGACTTTGGGAATAGATGAAAGAGTCTAACTTCTAATTTTTGTTTCCAGTTTTACCTGAAGAGTGACAGAGTCTGGATCTGCCCAAGCTTTTGGGGAAGGTTGTCCCACCTGAATACAGTGAAAAGAGCACAGCAGTTGTCATGTGCACAAAGCACATGGTAGCTGAAAGGGAGAGGGAAAAGATGTTCTGTCTGTCTACAACCCCTAATGAAGTCTTTGCTAGTCTTTCCTAGTAGTTTCCAGACGGACAAATGCTTCATGGCTGCCCATGGCAAGAAATCCAAATTCTTAACTTCTATCCCTCATCCAAATACTCTGAGTGACTTCAAGATACTGCAGTCCAGAGCCTGGTCAGTCCTCCTACATCTATTCCCGCCTTGATCCAGAAAATGCATCAGATTCCCTCTGCCTACAGGGCCCCTCCATGTCCTTTCAGTCCTATGCTCCCCCCATGCTCCCCAGACTTGCTTCCCCTTTCTCTCACTTCTCTCTGCAGGCCTCATAATTTAGGACATCACATGTTGAGGCTAACTCAGGTGACACAAGACAAGGTCACTACAGAGAAAGGCCAAACCCCTCACTTCTTCAGACCATAAACAAAATTGCAGCATTCCCAGCTTTCATCCAGATCATAACCTATCAGGCAGTCTTTTGCTGGCTGCTGCTCAGAAAAGTTAGATTCACTTAACTTCTTGTCTTAATAAAGAAAGGCAAATGTTGTGAGACTCCTTCCCCTCCTCGCAGTGACAGAGGTTGGTGTGACACGAGGAAACCACCAGCTCCCAGAGTTCAAGAGCAGCGAAGACCAGGATTGTGCAAACCACCTTCCTCCTCCCCTTTGCAAACCTAGGCCCAACTTATTTTGTTGCCAGAGGTGCCAGATGGTCATGATTTTCAGAAACATACTTAGGCTTACTGAAGTCTGTGGTCTTCTGAGGTAAAGTGCTCCCATGTTTAATTATCATTAATAGCTAGGAAACTGCTTTTTTTTCAGATTAGGTTGAATTTATCTCCTTGCTCCTGGATATTGTTACACCTTTACCCGCAAGTCTGAAAGTCCATTGTTCCAGAGGAGTGCAGCTTTCACAGTCATTTACAGGTCAAACCCCAGTCTTTGATGTAGTTGGGACCAGAGTCATTATTTTCTCCGAAATTAGGACTGTGCCATCAGACTTCTGGTGAAAGCTGATGGGAAGCTACCAAAGGGATTTGAATATAGAATGATGTGTATGTGGTGGCCATAGATACAGGATATGTCTCTTTTCTGTGCCAGCTGGAGCCTGTGTACCACCATGCATTTAACTCAAGACACATAAACTACACTAAACGATCTTGGGAGGATGGGCCTGGACCCTGAAGGAGTATGGGCTTTGCTCCCACCTGGGAGGAAGGGATTATCTCCCTAGAAAGTAGGGGCTTACACTGACACTGCTTGGTCCAGGCCCCGATCATCTGAAGAGCTCCAAACAGTTCAGACTCAGATTCAATCCATCATTTCTCCACCAGAAGGATACGTTCATCCATGTGAGAGTGGGCACCTCCCCCTCATTAGAGTATGCCAACCCTAAGGCTTGCCCACAGGAAGATGGGGTGAAGTGCAGAGTCCAGGCTTGACTCCCCAAACTCCACACTAGCTCCTTCAGGAAGAACTTTCCTCCTCAGTGTCAGCACAGCTGAGCTGAACACAAACATGACCATCCCAAGAAGTGAGGGTAGGAGCTGAAATGCAAAGGGCAATAGGGCAGAGAGAGATTTAATTAGATTTCAGCACTGAGATGGTAAAAAAGGGCATATGACCATTTAACAATATTAAGGAATAGCAAATAGAAGAAAATGCAGCCAAAGAGAGAACCCCCAGGGACATTAACAGAGTGAGAGAGGAAGGAAGAAACCACAAAATAGCCTGAGGGCTGGGGGTGGCTGCTGGCTGTTGAGGTCTCTCAACAGTCTCTGAGTTAGCCTCCTATGCAAAGATTGTAGTTTTTAATTCCAAGGTCCTTTTCACTTCTAAACGCTCAAGGTTTTTGCATGGATCCAAATAATGAAAAAGGGACTAGGTCCCTCTTTAGATGCAGGTGTATTGATTGTCATGATGAAAAATCAATTCCTTAGTCCAAAAACCACCTTATCTTGGCAAGGATGTGAGCAAAGGAACAGAGAACAATGACTCCAAAATGTCTGGGATACCAAGAGCTTTCTGAGAAACAGATTAACAAAATACTTCAGTAAAAAAGAATTTTAAAAAACCCTCTTAGTAAACTAGATAATATAGAGAAAATATTTACTCTAGAAACTTATATTAATAAGTGGAACATGTTTAGAATATGTGATCACACAAGGAATTACTATCTGCTAGACATGAGTGTTGAGGGATGTGAGAAGATTAGCAAGGAAGCTTATTGTAGCTTATGTAATCTATTTTTTATTTGAATTAAAATTGGGAGATATGGGAAAATGAGAAAAAAAAAGAAAAGGCGCAAATACAGTACTACTCATCCAAAACGGAAGAATGACTTTGGCTATCATTGTCCCAGGGGAAAGCTTTGTAAATGGTAATAGATAATGGACTCCTGAGCAATACCAGAGCTCCTTGTACACAACAACTTTCCCTAGATATGCTTGACCATTAGAGGAAAGAAAAGTAGTAGCAATCATACTTGGAAATATGTGTTTGGCCCCCATGTTTTGCAAAGTAATAAAGCTGTCTCGGGCATGTCTAGTTCTCATGGAGTCTGAGGACTTGACAAAGAGCAGCCAATAAAGAAATGGCAAAGTATAGAATGTAAGGAAAGTGTCTAAGTGTTCAAATCAAAAGAACCGAATACTCTAGCTTACCTTATTTGTACAGTTTATGTGTATATTCATAGAACACAAGGAAAAAAGAAGTGCCAAGTAGTACAGTTTAGCATCAACTGCAATGAACATGAAGGTCCTACCATGAATGATGATAGGCCCAGACCTGTTAAATATTTTTCTTCATGATTTAGGGGAATGAGATACAAATACTTTATAAGAAAGGATTGAAAAAGTTATGACTGCATGAGGCTCTCTGCAGTACGGACATAAAGAAAACAGGAGAAGAGAGCAGATGTTTGGAGGTCAAGGAAATTTCTGGGAATCAGATATCTCTAGAGGTAGCCACCAGGCAGGGAAAACTGAGCTCCTGTTAATGACCTCCAAACATCTGCTCTGCTCCCTCCCCTCTTTAGTTTCTACTATGATTTGGAGGATGTCTTACACAACCATGATTTGTCGCCGACAGGTTAGGGGGTTTGGCTGACTTCCAGTCTCTGTTTCAAGTGGATGCTTGTGCTATGAAGTTTTTGCTGTATCCTTTGTGAGCGATTGTCAATATTCAATCTCATCTTTCTTTTCAATCTTGAATTGTGCTCCTGCCTCTGTTTCCTTATCCTTATATTACAACTATTTTTCTCAAAAGTTTTTTCTAATGTGTTAATCTGGTGAAGCACTGTAGTTCTGAGATGGCAGATTTGCTGTTACAAGATAGACAAGCCATCTAGCCCAAAGTTTGTTTCACAGCATTGACCACCAAATCAAATTAAAACTTCCCTCAGAGTGCTGTCTTGTACTGGTCAGTCACCAGAAGGTAATGAACTTTTACGCCGTGATGCTGTATAAGGCTCACTGACTGCAGCCAATTATGCCCCTTCTGTATCTTTGCTGAAAGAAAAAGGAAAAAAACCCTCTGTTTTCTCAGTGTAAAATCAAATTTTATGCTGGTAGAGATGAGGAAACCAGTGGAAGGGAGGTGGTTTTTCTTTAGTGGGCTAGTAAAACCTCAATGGTCAAGGAATTGGCCCTGTGAAATATTGGAAGGGCTCATTTGAATACAGTGTCCGCAGACTGACTGGGAATGGGTGGGCAGCCTTGGTAAACTCGTCTGGTTCTTTTGCAAGCTAAGACTTCCCCTCCTCCCCCCATTACTTTTCTATATAAAAAAGGAAACAAATCATCAGCCATGTCTGTTTTTAGCATATATTGGACTTCATATGACTATGTGAGTAGGAAACTACATAGGAGTCAGACGGAGAAGATGAGATGTGAGGAGACTATAAAAGTAAGGAAACAGTCAGGGAACTAAAAACCAGCAAGTGGCAGATCTTTAGAAGAGGCAGTTACAGTAAACAGCTTGTTTCATGTGAGTAGAGCTAAACAAACTTGATTTTCCCAGAAGTTTTGTCCTATGCACCTTAATAGCTTTTCCAGTAGCTTCAACTTCTTATTGTCCTCTACCATTCAATAGCCCTTCCATACCTAGCTGGTGTTTTGGTATTGTGGTTGGTCCAGTGCTGATGGATCAGGTATCACAAGGCCACCACAGGCTGATCCCTGTTTACATATTTCTCAGTGGAGGTACTAAATAAGGTCTCCCTCCTCTGTTTAGAAAGTTTACAATGGTTTAAGGCACTTTGTAACTCTGAGGCATTCAACCATCTCTCGAACTCCTCTAAAACTGGACTGCTCTTTTAGGAGGACTGAAGGTTGTGGAGCTTCTGTCAATCAACAGACACAGGTCGATGCTGAGAATAGCGTGTAGGTAGGCATGATATGTTCAATATAATAATATATGCAGACATAATTAGAGGAAATGGAAAAGAAGACACTTAGAACCAAATCTTTGGGAAACAAGTTGCAATTTGTGTTGTTACAGAGATCAGCTAAAAGCCCACAGAAAAAGATTAACTACTTCTCATCAGAAAACTAAATTTAAAAAAGGACTTAGACTGAATAGATGGAGGAAAAGAGAGGGGACAACAACATTGGAAAAAAGATCGGAAGTATTTTGCTGAGCGATTAAGGCTTTGGCTGCCTTTCTTACAGCAGCAGGTGGATGGGGAAGAGGCACTGAAGTTCTGGAGGACTTCACAGATCCCAAGGTTTTAACACCCAATTTAAAATGCTTCAAAATATAATTCGAAAGTTGGCATACAGCTCATACTTAGCAAAAGAGGTGAGAAGTGCATGAATTTAAAGTAGTTGAAAGATACCTGTCTGTCTCCTTACAGCAGCACTTGCCCAAGCAAAACCTTACTCCCACCTTTGCTCGCACAACTGAATTCTGTTTATATCAGTCTCTGTGACTTTCTTGGCAGAAAGTTCCTTTGCAACCAGAAACTGGGGGAAGTTCACCACAGTGTAATGCACTGTGGACTTTTCCCCCCCCCAAGCAAGGCCTTGAAAAGGAATATTTTCTGCCTGAATTTTTATATATTTAGGAGAATTTTGTTGATTTGAATGTACATGTATTTGAATGGGTCTTTGAAAAATAAGTTTTTTTAGCAGTGTCTTCTTTGGCATCATGGATTTTTGGACTGTTTTCAAATAGGATTTGAATGTTTCCAGCATTTAAGGTTGTAACCTCAGTGTTGTAACCTTGAAGACAGCATTCTTGCAGGAAGTTGGTAAGGGAGTCCCTCACCAGAGGTTGGTCATTCCATTTACTAGAGGAGGAACTTGCTTATACTGGACAATTATGACCCAGACTTAGGCAAAATTAAGCCCATTATTAAAATGTGCAATAGTTCTGTTGAGGAAGGGACCCAGTTCTATAAAATGCTGTCATTCACTACAAGGTGTTTAGAAAATATGGCGCTGAAGGCATTAGGCTGTGTTGGGTTAAATAAAACTTATAAAACATAATGAAAGCCAAGGATTGTTTCTGAGAAAGAGATTCAGATCTTCTTGGCACTGGATCAGTCACCTTTCAATAAAATGTTCTAGGTGAAATATCATGCTATATATTTGTTAAGAGAAGTGCCAAATTTGATAGGCTCGAAGGCTAGTAGTATGGCAAATCTCCTCTTCATCATTAAGAATTCCAGGTCTTGCCAGAAATAACTGCTGTGCAAAGGGAGAATGCTCTTCGATAAGTTAAAATTAGCTAGAATAGAGTGTCTCCTAATCAAATTTTGTCCGGAATTGCCAAATGATGTATAGTTGTTTGTGTTGTAGATAACGCTCCAGTGGGGACCACGCTAAAATCCCTGAAAACTCATATTATGCAAGACCTCTGGCTGAACTTTAACTCTATGCTAAAAAGTAGAGGTTGGTGCTATAAGCCACCCAGATCTACATCAAATACTGTAAATTTAATTGTACACTTAGCTAACAAAGATCAACTTAGATTAAATGAGCAATAAATTCCCACCTCTACAAAATTAACAAAACAAAATTTCAGAATACCATAATCTGCATTTGAGGCCACCCTCAGAGGTAATGATGGCAGAAAAGGGACAAAGTGATCACCTAACAGTGGTAGGATTCTAGTGTTCTTTGTCTTTGCGTGCAACAGATGTTTCCGTGAGCTGGTCAGTTGTATCATAGAAGCTATAAAATAAAGACAAAAGGCTTAACAAATAACTGGCACAGACCCAACACTTAAATCACCTTCAAGTAGTATGAGAAATTATGCTGCTTTGAGGGCAACTATAAGGAAAATCTATTCTATATCTATGGAATGTACCTATTGAGTTTTGGCTGATTGCTGTTTGAACTCCCCCTGGTCACCAGTACATCCGGGAGTATAAATTTCAAAAAAACACTGCACAGCATTGCTAAGGACCCTGCATGTATTTATCCTGTCTACATGTTTGAAGTTATAACCCACATATGAGTTTCTAATTTCTTTCCATTTTTGATATCCCCCATTGGAAAATGTCAGTGCATCCACACATTGCACATGTAGTGCCATTCCAAACCTCTGCAATCCTCTGTAATGGAGAGTTAGAGGCTGGAGCAAACATCTCCAGAACTAAATGCTTGTAAGAAACACGTTTTATCTTATTTTTTCTTTTCTGAGATCTACAAAGCCTCTTTCACTGTGCTGATGTTCAGTCCCGGCTCATTTCTATTCTCAGACTGAACAAAGCAGACTCTTCAGATTAGAAGTTTCAGAGATTCCTGTAATGGAGACCTATATGAAGGGTTTCACAGTTGGATCTAAGCTGACTTGTATTGATTTCCTCCAGATGTCTGGTCATCTGGAGAAGGAGAAATATCAAAGGTCTCCCCATGCATTTCAAAATGTATCTTTTCCCACTGCTGAAAGAGGCCCTAGTACCCAGTAATGCTGCCATTGTTGGGACTGTTTCAGGGCAAGCCTCTTCTGCTGTCTGATGGAGCTATTCCTTCAAGGAGCTCGCTAATCTCATTGTTTTAAATTATGAACATGACCTGGGGCTTAATGCCATGACCATGTTCAACCTCCCCCCCACACCCCACACTCAAGCTGATGCAATTTTTATAACATGTTTGCATATAGCAGGCACCCCCCTCTCCCTGCTCACACCGGGGAAGAGTCTTTAGACAGACAGAAAAAGAATGAATGTTGGAATATGAACCTCATTATTAGAGAACCCCTATTAAATCTTCTGTATGTCCCTATCATGATTTTTATCTCTGAATGAGAGCCATCAGTCTTCAAAATTGGGATTTAACACAACAGCAGTGGAGAGCTTCTAGGTCCTGAAGACTACAGCCACTCTCTCCTGTAACAATATGAGCATTTCAAGGGCTTCCTTCCTGTGAACCGATCCTTCCATTCACTATTGCTTTTGTTCTTAACTATTTGCTATAGTGTTTGCTATTAGATTTTACTGTTGATATTTTGTTTTTATTTTAAAGTGTGCAAAAATCATTAACACAACTGCACTTTTCCAGGTCAAAACCCAAAAGAGGTGATGAAATAGCCCTTGTTGTCAAGAGATCCTGCTGTGGAAGTAGTTTACTAGGGGAGGTAAAAGCTAAACCTCCACTTGCCACCTTTGGAACGTGTGCAAATTTATTCTCTTTCAAAGTTTGAACGTAAGAAAGTTCAAGTGTATGGAACATGAGAACAGAGGTGTGACAGACAACTGTCAATTGATATTTCAGTCAAGACCTGTATCTGCAGCAAGGGAAGAAAAAGAGCAAAAGACACCATAAGACATCTTAGTCACTGTCCTTTCATCCCAGAAGACTCTGAGAGGCTACAGAGATGGATGATGAAAGCTTTATACCAGATAAATGGAGAAGTGTCTTAGCTTGAATTTGATTTAATGAGTGAGTTAGGTATTTCCTCCCTTTTGGGTGAAAATAAAAAAACCACTTCTCTTCTTCCTAATATGCAAATATGTTTCCTTATTCAACCCTAAATGAGGAAATGCAAGCCTTCCCTGGTGGGTGCATATAACCTCACAAAACTCCACAGATTATGATCTCTTCCTGAACAATTCTGATAATCGTTTCTTCACCCACAAAAAGCATCAAAGTCATGCTGCTTCAGCAGAGAGCCATCTGCATAAGTGGGGTTGCCCCCTACTCATGACTGGGTGAGGAACATCTGGCAATTCCTTCCCACATGCCATCCGTGCCTGCTCTGTGAGGCTGATGTGTTCATGATGCCCTGGGCAGTTGTTGGCACAGGTAGTAATGCTGCTCTCCTGGAGCCATTGGATTGATAATGTATCTCCCAGGGGACAGGTCAACATGTACACGTCAGAAATGTCTGGTAATTCCTGATATTCAGCAGCTTGATCAGTGCTACTGCTATGACTAGCTGAAGACACTTTCAAAAATCCTGGACGTATAGTGAAGTTGGTCTCTGGGATTCCACCCTGGGAAGGGAAAAATAAAAACAAGGGGGGGAAAAAAAGGAAAATATGTGAGGAAACTTGGATTTTTCTACCAGATCCATTTGAGCTAAAAACCTGATTCCACAAGAAACAATGGCAGAACTGCTAACACCCTTGATGAAGTCAGGATTTAACCTCTGGCACTTACTTTCTAGTTCTCATCTCTTAGCAGAATACGCTTAGAGCACATAAAACTGGAGCAAACAAAACTGAAAGGGACAAGGCAAGAGTGAGAATTTCCTGGTCAGTCATGCACACATACACATGAACAAAGCAGCCTTGGCTGGAAGCTCATGTGCTACTGGAGCATATTTCAAAACTCATAGGAGTGCCACAAATGCAGGGTGATGGTGAATGCCGCAGTTGCTAACACCTCCATATAATTCTGGTCTGTAATTCAACAGGGTCATGGATCATAGGGCCAGAAAAAGCTGTGTTATCGACAAGTTCCATGTTCTTTTGTGTAATATCAGACACAGAGCTTTAAATTCACCCTTAGTGTGACTGAAGTAACTGGGTGGGTGAGCAATGTGCCTTCTGCAAAGTCATTGGAGATTTCTTGTAACCACAGCAAAAGGATGCTAAGATAAAACCAGGTGTATGGCGGCACTTGTATGGGTTAAGAATCCTCACTGTGAGTCTAAAAGTATGTGACAAGCCTGGCTACAGATTGATAACCAAGGCCACCACCAGTCATTCCTGTTCTAAATCAGTTCCTGCTCATCAGGTTTGGGAGCTCAAAGATAGTGGTGTGGGATATAGTGGCCATGCTAGTGTCCTGTTGGCCACAGAAAACATGGTTACAGCCTGACCTGTCAAGACAGGCAGTCTCAGATTGTTCCTGAATACCGGAGAAGTGAAAGTGATTTCCAGCATTCTCAAAATGCCTTAAATATGATATGCTACAACTGCATCATATTTATAAGTGCATCAATGCAAAATGCTTTTAGTGCTGCACCATCAAAGAGTTTTAGCTGTTCTCAAACTCTAAGTATTTGTATTTATGCCCTGAAATAAACAAGAAAATATTTTTAAAAGAAAGGGTATGTTAAACACAAACTTTATCATCTCCTTATGACTCTTGCATTGATCCATTCTTCCTCTGCCCCATGAGTACTTAATACTGAGTATATTACTTTCCTGCAAATGCCTGGAAAAGGAGGAGTTAATGCATCACAGAAAATAACTTTGTGTGAAAGACATTTATTTTTATGAATCTGGCTCTAAAATTCTCTCTCTAGTTTTAAAATTGCTATCACAGCCAGATTGTTCATCAAAAAGATCCCACTTAGCAGAATATATGATCTCAAAAATGATTATCTGTTAGATTGTTCATACAGAGTGCTTTCAGAAATAATTTCTCACAGATGGAAAGCTATAAAAATGGTGTTCTGCTATCTCATAGTTTGAACCACGATCTCAGAACATATGAAATATCAATATTAAATCAAGCTGTACCTGGTTCCGCTTGAATGAATTCTTCCAAGTTCTTGACCTCTGTTCTAGTGTTGTTTCATTTTAAGCTTGAGTCCAATGGAAAGAAAAAAACCCAAAACCAACACAGATCCCCCCCATCCTCAATGTTTTCTCCATGAGCAGAGGCAAATCAGGACTGACATAGTGTTTTCTAATGAGCCCATTTGATATTATATACTGCCTTTGAAGAGTGTAGTTGTAATAAAGTAAAATGGCATTAACAGGTCACACACATGAACATTTACTTGGTGTGAAGTGTTTTCACTGCTCTCCCTACAGAATAGATATGTCTTGACAAAGAGAGATGGCATAGAGAGCACTGCTGACATTTTTAGGTGATGGAATAATGAAAATAAATGTTCGTTACTGCTGGCTTTTTCTGGAGATGATTCTCTACTGACAGAAGGATTCTCAGTGAAAAATTCCAACATCATCAGTAGAGAAGTTTATAGTGGGTTTTTCTCGTGGAATCTTCTCTCTTCATTCAGCGGTTCAGTCCTGGCACAGTTTTCAGAGTGTATTGCAAAGATGCTTTCAAACACATTCCCTTTAAATTACTACTTAGGCCACACCAAAAGTACCACTATAACCATTTCCTGGAAAGTTTCAGTGCTCCCTCCAGGTGTTCCTAGCTTCCTTAATAACAGTAATTCACAGTGTCAGGGTCCCATTAGTTACCAGATGGATCATTTAAGCACTCACAGAAAGCATCCAGCATCTGCCCCACCGGTCTGTGTTTCCCTGTCGAGTCTGCTGCCTCGTGGCTTTTGATCTTGAGCTGCAGTTTGACCGTGACTCGTTGTGAACAAGAGCACAAATGCTGACACCTAACACCTCAAAGTCCACTCTTAAGCTAACAAAGACCGTGCAGAAATACCTGGAGAAACAGAGCATCAGCGGTCAGAAGATGCTGCTCTTTACCACAGACCTTACACAGAGTCATTATACCCTGCTCCTTTTTAAAATATCTTTTTTTTTTTTTTTAATTTTTTTTTATACCTCATATGGAGCAACTTGTCCCAGACAGACTCTTACTTAGTTCAGCTCAGCACAGCAGACCATTTACAGGTATATTACTTTTATTTTCCATACCTTTCATTTCAACATATTTATTATCCTTCACCTAATAAATCTTTTATCAAGTTATACACAAAGCTTGGATTGATTTAGAAAAGTGTCTGTGGCAGGTTTTACAGCTGAAGATCTCCAAAGTGCTCTTTTATCACTACTGGATTTTCCATATAATGGCTAATACAGGTTAGTCACTTCATGCAGCCTAGGGACTAGCTGAAGTGTGTCCTCTGAGGGCACTCCAAATTCTTCTCCTGGGATAGCCACTCCTTGCCCAGGTCAGTACTCATCCCCTTGAGCAGTGTTCATCACAAAACCTGGTGTTAAAACTGGTGCTAAAGGCTATTCTTCAGGAAGCATGTGTTTGACAGGTGATGTGCCTGCAGATCCCCACAACAGCAGATGCAGATGTGAGAGTTTCATGTCCATGTGGCTCCTGAGGGCCCTTAGGAGCAAAATCTGGCCACCTTTCCATGCAGAAGGTGGTCACGAGAGCTGGCAGCAGGCACCTGACCACAGCTGCTGAGAGCAAGGCCAGGGATTTCTGGGGAAAAGTTCAGCGTCTAAAATCAGACAGGTTAGTAATTTCAAGGAAAATATTTGAGGTGCCTCAGCCCAAAGGTCAGCTGGAAGTGGTATGCTATTCTGAAAGGACCTGGAAATTGCAACTGAAACAGACAACCTCCTCCTTATGTTTGTGGTGATGGGCATATTCCCTGAAAAAATCAGAAAAGGGGCTGTGGACCAAAAAGATTGAGTACTTCTGAGTCAGAGGTACAGCTGAGGTACATCATGGAAGGTGTGAAGTCGAACTTCCCCAATGCTTATAGGTGTTGAGTCCTCAAACAATGTTCTCTATAAGATGCACTCAGACAGCTTTGCGTTGCAGAGGAGAAGCAGTATTTTTTAAAAGCTTATTGAAAAAGAATTTGTCTCTCACAGGAGGTCATCAGGATTGAGCTACTTTAGATCTACGTTAGCATATTTCCTGCGTGTCCAGCCAGCATCACTGATGCATCACAGCTTTGAACTTTGAAGGAAGTGAATGGCTTCTGCTACAACTTGCCCAGGGACTGCAAGGAGTCCCAAAATCCAGCTCTTTTGTCTGCCACAGTGGTCACACTGGAGAACTATGCACAATGTGTGGGTGTTCAGGCTGTTCAGAATCTCCTTGCAGCCTTTTATTTCCTTTGCCAAAGGGAAAAGAGAGGCAATGAAAATAAGAAAGGAGATCAAGTGCAGAGATTCTGTGCTCTTTGCTTTTTTTTTTTCTCCTGTGGAAATACAAGGGAAAAGGTAGGAACAACAGGCCGGGAACATTTAGTCTTGGATTCTTATTCATTTCGGGTTTTTTATATTTTATATAACATTTATATTGTTTTTTACAGTCTTTTCTGTGCCAGTGTACCTTCACATCTTTGATTTGTTGGTTTGTGTGAGCAAACAAGCAAGCAGACATTGGGGCAGATGGTCCAGGTTTGCCCCACCAAACCTCAGGAATGTCAAATTGCACCTGGGCTAGAAATGGACTTCCCCATAGACAGTGGAGAGCGAAAGTTCACTGCAGAGGTGATTCAGGTCTCCGATAGGCTGACTTGCCCCTTGGAGATGCCTCACTCAATAATCTAAGATTAAAAGAGAACAGAAGATTAATGTGCTTCAGTTAAGTGCCCAACGCTAGCATTTGTTACCTCAGGGATTTTTCACTGGATTCTATCTATTCTAAAATTAATCTGTATTTCAAAATTCTGTATAAAACTTTTGATGCTTCTTTTCTCAACAGAAGAGGCAGTGAACTGGAAATAGAAAACTCCCAGCGAGGAAGGCAGTGGTGAGACCAGAGTGCAGGGAGAAAAGAGAAGGAAAGGAGGAGGGAGAGAAGGAGAGGGAAATCCAGGGTGGCTCTGCTATGACCAATCAATACTCAGGGGTCTACAAAATTAGGGAATGCATCTCCTTATTCTCCCCAGATACCTGCACCTGCCAAAAGGCCTGTTCTGGGTCTGCCAAGGGAGCTGAGGACATTCCCTGGGAGCCCAGAGCAGCTTTTGGCTCCCCGGAGCTCACATCTATTCAACCACAAGAGGATGTGAAATCCAGCCTCACCAAGCTGTCTGGAAACTGAGCGTCTGGAAAAGCGTTAAGGAAGGGCCTTAAAACCTGTCCACCACAGCAGGTTTAGATTAAAACAGGTATGCTGCAAGCAAAACTAAACCCCCTCAAATGGCTGGAGACCCGGCTCCTGCTCAGCTTGCAGGGATGAAGTGCTTCACACTGACCAGCTTCATGCTAACAGCCAGCCCCAGTGCTGCTCAACTCCCATCTCGACTCTAGATCCCATCAGGACTCCTTTTCTCAGCAGGTGATAGCCATTTGCTCTGCAAAGTAGAATCTGTGTTGAACCTGCTAACTGATGGCTGATACAGAGCTATAGGTAGTCCTTTTTTTATGCTGTTGCACATAGGCATGGGAGCATCAGTGTGCCCAGCTGACCTCGTGGGGCAGTGCTTGCATAGCACCTTTTTCCACTCACACATTAAAAGTTTTCCTGTGTAGACACTTCCACACACTCTTGTGAACACTTTGCTTTTGTTCTTTCTTGTTTTGTTTCCCTTAATCTAAAAGAAATTACTCAAACTGAGAACATATTGTTGCTCTTTGAGTGTGGAAAAACATAACATAGCAACTTGTCTTAACTTTCTAATAGTTTCACGATGTGCTTTTAAACAATGTCAAACTTGTTCAAGGCTTGTGACATTTGAAGTTGGCAAGTAAATCAACGTGTGGGGTTTTTTCCAAAAGCAAAACTTTTTAGAAATAAAATGGTTGCATTTAATTCAAAAGAAAATATTCGTCCCTGTTTTTTCTGGTTTGGGATTTTTTTTTTAGACACAAAGTGCTGTGTATGCAGGATTATTTTTATTTTGTATGTATGTTGCAGTGCTCAACATTTTAATTGCCACTTCCTCAATAAAACTATTGGAAATCTTCCATCTTGCCATTAGCACTTACAAAATAACTGTTAACAATATGTTATCCAGACACAGAAACTTTATAATTAACATTGGACTAGTCTTCAAAGTCTAGTGACTAAAATATATCCTATAAAATTACTGGACTTCATTCAATGCTATTCTGCTGGTTTAATGTTCAATAAATGTGTTGAGGGGAGATATTTGGCAGCATGCATTAGTCTCTCTGGCAGAGAGAATGACTACAATGGGGTTTGCTCTCTGCTCTATGGCAAGAGCACCATGGCTCTACTGCGCTGCCGCGCAAACAATGAAAGGTTGCTGCTGGTGTGAAATAACATCGCTCCCAGACACACTGCTGTGCAATCCTTCACTGCAACGCTCCTCCCTTGTCAACTGACAAGGAATTGGACAGTTTTCACATAAGCAATAAAACACAACAGGCAGTGTATTTCTGGACTATTATAGCACAACTGGGGTAGCGTCAGAAGGCTGAAGGCCAAGCGTCTCAACTACGGGAGAAATACAAGATTGGCTCTGAAGTGTCTTAATGCTATCCCTAAATGGAATTTCTACAGTACATTAAATAAGGATGAATACTTAGTCCTGTGCCTTTAACACAGGCATGGACATGACATCATTGGCAGCTAATTAAGACTTATTCCAGCCAGAATTTTGCTGCAGCCATAGCAGGCTATTGCACTGGTAAAGAGTTTGGAGGACAGGATGAAAAGTATTGGAACACACTTTTATTTAGATTAAACTATGAAAAAGGCATGATAATGGATTAAAAACCACATAATTTTACAGGATTAAGGTAATTTAAAGCAGTATCTCCAAATAATCTGGCCATACAATGCTCTTTGCCCACGGGAAATATCTGAAAAAACTCTCTGCCTAGTTTCTGAGATAAACAAGACTAATGGACCAACAGACATGTAGATACAGTTCTAGGAGTTATTTTTACTAGGGTAGAGCTCTTAGTCCAGCCAACAGTATCGTTATGTTTAACACTCTAGCTGCTCATGGGGTGATGCAGTCACTGTCCCGGGGTACTTTCAGTTCTTCATAGGTATTAAATACTTCACATACAAGGTGATATCTATGCCAGGAGGTGCTGAAGGCAAGGGTCAGGCTGTACAGGGTTCCCACCTAGCAAGAAAAGTAGAGAAGTCAAAAGCAAAATCCTTGGCCTTAAAGCCATTGGACTTTGTAGGACACTGAAGAAAGGACGGGTGTGAATAAGCCATGCACAGCTCTCCCACCCCTGCAGTTTTTGCCCTGGGTGGACCCAGATATATAAAGAGAAGAATGCATAAATATGCACTATAAATATTAATACAGTTTTGCTGTATCCAAAAGGCAAAATTTACTGTTTTTTGCAGACCACTTTACTAATTTTTTACAGATTTTTTAGCAGGCAATATGAAAAAATATGACTGCAACATCTGGGCAGACTTTCCTTCAGAAAATAAGCTTTAGTAGGAACTGTTTTCTTATACTCTCCCTGTTCTCTGCTTACAGGTCATCTACTGAGGCCACAGGTCGGAGTAAGGTCTTCAGTGGAAGAACAGCACCAGGGAAGGGCTTTCATCTTTCATGATTATTGCACACATGAACATTTCCTTTCTGTCAGCAATTTGGACACCCGGTCAGACCAGTTGTTTTCAAATTGTTTGTCATTGTCTGAGCAGGTTTGGTCTCTTTGCAAAGCGTGATTTTTCAGATCTGTCGCAAGCAGGAACAGACATTTGAGCAAGTGGTTGGGTTGCTGAGAGGAATTGTTTGGCCTTAGAGATACCCACTAGGACACAGTGGAAGCTCCTGTCATCTGTATATTTCTCTGCACTGAGTCAGTGGGCTCATTCTGTTCAAAAATTTATGTTATAATCTAATAATACACTTGTGAAATTAAGTTACTGATCATTGTGAGGGTGACTGAGTTGTGCTCGTATAACACCGCTATATCACAGCAGTCAGGTTTGAGATGAAAAACACTGACAATTTTTTGGAGGGAAAATATCCTTTATTCACTGTCAAGCACTCAGACTGAAGAGAGAAAACTTATTTTGGAGGCTATAATTTCTGTGCAATTTTTTTACCATCATCACACAGTTATCACTCATAAGGCCAGAGAAAAGGCTAATATGGGACAGTAAGATTTTATTTAGCTGATCCACCTCCAACATGGTAGGGCATATAACTATATCTACACCATTCCTACCATTTGACCCTTTCTTTGATCCCGTTGATAATTTGGCTTCACAGTTACTCTAGACAATCTATTTCAATGCTTGGTTATATATTGCAATAGAAACAATATTCTTACTACTCTGCTACCTAAGAGAATTATTTCTTGTTTAAATTACCTCCTTTTGTATGCACAACGGGCAAAGGTTTTTTTTTATTCTTCTTGCTGCTACCCTCACGTAGCTGAAGGTTATTTTTACAATTCCTTTTGATTCTTCTGCAGACTAAGCAATCAAAATTCCTTCAGCCATTATTTGTAAGATGTGACATTAGACCTTTGCCCACTGTTGGTGTCCTCCTCTTATGTCCACCATGTCTTTTCAGTGTGCAACACCCAGAGTTTACACACACTGAATAGAAGCAATATGACTTATGTCTTACAGATGATATCCCTGTCAACTATCTTCTTCTCAGCTCTGGGATTAGGAGGCAGGGACAAGAGATGTGAATCATTCACACTGCGACCAGGCTAGGTATTGTAAGACAAAACATTTCTGTGATCTTTATCCAATAAAACAATTTTCATCCTAAAGTTCATTTGTTTTCCTGAACATTTGCCTGAATACACACAGAAGGTGAATGCAACTGAGAACACAAAGGCAGCTGTAACAAATTCAGGCAGATATCCCTAAATTAAGTGTAAAGGTAATCTCATCCTGAGTTAATATATATACCCCTCCTTAGGATGATACAAGATTATAAATTATTTTGCAAGTTTGTTAAGATAAAATTTTATTTGTTAAAATAAAATTTTGCAAAATTGTTAAGATATATTCATCAAACTGGTAGTAGATGCATATTATGTTGTAGTTTTAATGTTTCAAGAAAAATGAGGCAATGCTTATAAGGAATACATGGTATCTTCTTACGCTCTGAACAGGAAATAAAACACACAAAAAACCCCCAGCAATGAACTAAGTGTCATCCACAAGCTGTCCCAAAGTCAGGCTTTCTGTCTTGGACCTGACAATGGGGTTTTGACCCAAAAGCTCGTCTTTTTTTTTTTTTTCCCCAGCTATATTAGTCAGCCTAATAAAAGAAATGGCCCCTCTCCATAGATCTACTTTCTTAGGTGGTTATCACTGTAATATTTGCCACCATAAGCCCCTAGGAATTCACAGGGCGTTCTGTCTGTCTCCCTGTCAAAAAGACAAAACAGAAAAGGTCGGATGAAACCCTATCCCACTGCATATCCGTACTCCTGTGCAAAAGAGCAGTGTCAGGGATTGCCACGTTAGTCTCAGATGAGCTGGTGAGTTGGTACAGCAGGGTGCAGTGCAGTGGAGAAATGTGACCTTGTGTCCCAAAGCCACAAGGCCACCAGAATCAGTGCTGCACTGGTGCAGTGACACCAGGGCTGTCCTCCTTCTGCTCTATTGGAGCTACCAGAGTTCAGTTCCTTGGGTGCATGGTGGCTTTGGAAAACACAATCTCCATTCACAAGCAGGAGGAAATCACCAAGTGATTGGTTACAAATTATTTGCCATGCTCTAAGAGTAACCAACTTATTTCATTTAAAAAGAGGGCACAGAGGTTCTCTGCAAGCATGTGAGCATTTTTCCCCAAGGAAAATTTCATAATGGTTAATATAAGCAGAACTACAGTAGTGCATATGGTTAACAGCTGCTTTAACATGATATGGCATAACAACTGTCTGGAAATCATTAGCCTAACTTTTCTTTAGTATTTGGGTAATTAACCAACAGTCAGAGCTATTTCAGTTTATCAGATAATACATATTTTTTTTCTCTATTATTTACAGTACATGTAGTGCTGTTTCTCAAAATAATACATGGAATGATTGCTGAGTGGATGAAAAAAATTCATAAGTCTCAATAGATATTTGACATATATTTAGATCTTTCCAAAACATTGAAGCATTCATGGGTTCCAAAGATTACTTTCCTTTAAGGAAATTAAAACATAAAATGCTATTACTGTTAAGGTTGCATAGAGACTAACAAAAACCTGGAATATAAATATTTATATGTATAGATATAAATTCTGTTAAATATATTAAACTGTAAAGCAGAGTTGTCAGTGACTTTGATAAGTAGATCACCTTTTGGTACAAAGATTCTGTAGCACATTTTTATCGCTCTTCACACCTTCCACCTTCCCCCTTCTTTTTCTACCCATAATAATTTTGTTGGAAGTATAGCTATTCTTTAGCTTAAACAGAGATATCAGAAAGATGTTAACTCTTGTAGTATTAAGCAAAGCTAAAATTGAAGAGGAAGAGAGAACAGCACCACATAAGAAGGGCAAAATAATCTTACGTTGATCTATAGAAAGCAAGAAGTCGTTGTCATCTTGTATGAAAACATATAAACATGTGCAGCATGAAGTATAGGAAGGCACTTTGAAAAATATAATAGTTTAAAAAGCCAACAATTCTATAATTCATTCAGTTTGCTGGTCTAAAAATCAAAATTTTGTTCACAAAAAAATAAATAGAAGTTTTGTTGCATATTAAAACTTTATTTATTCTGCAGAAGAGTCACAATACAACAATAATATCCCTTCCAAAAACTTCTTTAGGAAGTAAGTATGGTCAAAGGAATGTCCTAAAATTTAGAATGTACATAAGTGGCAGAAATAAATACTTAAAATCATAGGAGCTGAATTCTTTTCAACTTCACGAGTCCAAGTAGTAAGGAGGTCAGGACTAAATAGGTAAAGCTTTCCTTTCTGCTTCCCAAGGTGTTTCATTTGGGGATTTGTACACCTGTCCTTCCTTCAGGACAGCTCAGAATTAATATTTAATACCCACAGAAGGTACCCTTATGCAGGTGCATCCAGATTCTTCTGAGAGGGGAAGTGAAATGCTCTTAATAGTTTTGTCATAAGGAAGCTCTGGGAGTGGGGAGGGAGAAGTGACAGGACAAAAATACGAGTGGTTATTCAGCTGCCTGAAAATAAGCCAGAGATTAGTTTGACCCAATGGACTTCTATTTAGGTTGCCACTAAATGCAGCGTTCTCTAGCTGCTCCACACAATATAGTTTATTTTCCCCTTAAGGACTTCATATGTACCAAAACACACTTCGTTTTTCCAGCACACAACTGAAAACAGAGTGATAAATGCTAATCCTGCAATGGACTTTGGAGTGCAGGTATGTCCTTGCTTGATAAAATTTCATTTCAATAGTAGCCATTCTGTAAGAAATATGAGTAACGCACTGTTGCCTGAGTCTGATCTACCACGTTTCTGCTTACACAAAACTTTCTAGAAGCCAGACACAAAAGACTTACTAAACATCAGTAGCTTTTCCACAGACTCACCACTGCTATTAATTAAGTGCCTGTTAATGAGTACAGCATGCCTCCTGAATCCAAATCTTGCATTTTGGACAGAACTCAACAATAAACCCACCGTCATGATAGGCTTTGGCAAACTGCTAAAATGCCTGTTTGCAGTTGTCATTGGATAATATAGGGAATAAAGATATCTGATGGTATTTCCACATTTATAAGAGTTCTATATGTTTTGTGATCCATTTAGTGAGGAATGACTGCAATATCTGTAAACTAATGGTGGAGATGTAGCCGACCCCACTTCATCAATGGAAGTTGCTGAAGTATAGAGCAAGAGCTCATTTAACTCAGAGATCTAAGTTTTGGGAATAGATGCAGCACTGAATCTGTTCCTAGTTTTGGTTCCACAGGAGACAAATAACTGAAAAACACACATTTCCTCATGATTGTCATGAGTTGAGCTATTTCTCCAAGGTCTCCACATGGCAGAGAAAGCTTTTGGGCTGACAAGTTTGCATAATATTTAATGCTTGACCTATAACTCTCAGGAGAGTATTTAATTAAATTTTGTCTCCTTCAAGCTTGACCCAGAATCCTGCTAAGTCACCCAGTGGCTGAAATGGACCTTTTGAGGTGCAAGAGTGGAAGTCCTACCATCTTCCAGCTGGGCGTTCCCCTCCTTGCTGGGAATACTTTTGGAGCACCTACCATGAGCTGCCATGCCCAAGCACATTTTGATGAGAGTGTCTGAGCCAGATTCCCAGATTTCCTGGGGAGTTTATAGGAGTAGGATGTGCACTTTCAGATTGCTCCCATATTTGTGCAAATGAGGCATACAGCCATTCATGTACAACAGGCCATTGAGGCAAACAAGCACGTAGGGGTCTTGTGAGCATGGATGAAAAGCAATTCTTATTGGGGGAAAAGGTTTTTTACCTCACTTGCCCTTTTTTACTCTTATAGGACAATAGCTAGAGCAAATCTGCACAACAATAGAGTGAGATTTCTAATCACAAACTAATGTTTCCATTCACAGCACATTGTTGGCCCCTGACCAAGTTCCATGTGGGTCCAATACTGCAATGTTCATTCAAATAAGAAGAGATTTATCAAAGTTAGGATCAGGACTTTTGTCTATAAAATCAGCTGGTTCCTGTTAGAAGATTCATTCAATCATGATGACGTTTGTGATATCTCCACCAATATCAGTAAAACTCATTCCTTTTGCTTTGCAAGATTTGTCTCACTGTATGTTAACAAAGTCTTTTTGTTACTCAGACCGGTGACTGTAAAGAATTATCAGAAAAAAAAAAATCTGAAACTGCTTAGGAGTACTGATTTCATGAGGGGGATGGGATGACTGCATAGAAATCTCCTTCCAAATTAATAGCATTTGAATCCTGAATCAAATGTAACACAATAAAATTGTCTTCAATATCACAATAAATTCAATGAGTCTTAGAACATTTCAGTCACAGTAATAAAACACAGAATTGTATAAATAACACTAATAGTAACAGACAAATTCTAAGTATTGCATCTATCTGACAATAACAGTGGTAAGAAGATGAGAAATTAAATCAAATCAGAAAACAAACTTTCAATGGAAAGCTTAGTACCCAGGCAATTTATAATTTAAGGCATGTCTAAAATAAAAGTAGCAAGAAAATGTTAAGTATTCTACCATGCTATTCATATTTCAATATTTTTTTCCAGTTTCATAACTTCCATCTTTGTTTTTCAATATTTAGGGCAAGATTGCTGGGAATGCTTTTCATGGTTAGCTCCCCATTTATTGTGTCTCTTCTGTTATTTGTTCCTAGGAGGTAAGAAATGACAGTAAAGGAAAAACAATAGTTCAGTGGAAGAAAAAGAAAAATTATCTAACTTTAGTCCCATTTTCTGTAATATTATAGATAATCTTCTTTTATGAAAAATGGGAAATGACACATTATAATTTCTAGATACTGTTAAATCATGAATCTACCACGCCGGGAGACCTATAGTCCCCAGAATATTTATGAATCCAGCACTGGACTATAGCTCATGCTATTCTTGAATCCAACTGGCTCTTTTGCATGTGACACAACCTGTAGTTTATAAACTATTTGTGCATCCAGTGGAGGACCTATAGTTACATTTTTGCAACACCAGCAATGTTTTTGAGAGGACTGCTGCCAAAGAATATCTACACTGCAAGAAGCAGAATTTTTGTCCTAAAACTTCCTCCAAGAAAAAGCAGAGCATTACTCCCCATCTTTATATCTTTCTGGAGCAATATTGAATCCATGAGCTAATTGATTTATTTTGGCAAAAGAGCTGTCCTTTTCTTTTTCTCTTTTTTCTCTCTTTTTCTTTTCCTTTTTTTTCCCCTCTTTTTTTGCCCCCTGTGAAACAAGGATGTTATCAGGACAGCTTTTTCAAATGTGAAAATCTGCTTAATAAACTCCTTTGAGACTATTTGGGACAGAGATGTTTCTTATAATTATTAGTTGTAGCTAAAGATAAAATGATGATGGCAAATTAGAAGGCTGAGTTTTATACTGTGCACCTATTAAATCTCTATTAGTGACCTTATCCATCAGTATGCAACAAACTTGTTACTGCAAAGCATGCATTGACTATATCACGCACATGTAGCCAGATAGTTGACATAAAAATAATGCAAATATTTGCTGCATTCTTCTTCCATGGGGATTCATTTATTTCTGTAACATAAAGCAGTCCAAGTTCATCTAATATGAGAATTGGTGCTTCTCCTTTTTTATATGGCAAACACATGAATCTTTCCCTCTGGATGTTTTTTCATAAAGCTTATGTGGCTCAGCCCTCTCACTACAAAAATAGGACAGCACTCACTTGCTGTTGACCAGCACAATCTGGCCATGTTAGACCTTGTCCTTAAAAATAGGTCCTCAGTATTGGCTGTCTTGCTGATGCCTGGGGGTCTCTATTAGTGATCAGGACCTGCCTCTTCTAGGTGCAGCTGGTGCAAGCTCCTCACTAAAGGCAGGCAGGCATCCCCCAGCTGAGAGCAAGGGCACACAGCCTTTGGTTCCCCTCCAGGCCATGTTCTGAAATGCTGACTGCAAATAAGTCTTGTTTTCTCCATTTTTGGCATGTCATAGCTGTGTTCTCTTTCTCCTCATTTTTTCTTTTTTGTTTTGTTGTTTGTGCTTTTTCCTTTTTTTTTTTTCTCCCTTTCAAACCCATCACTGTGCTGCCACAGAACTCATCTAAGCCATCAAGGTTTTAAATTCAGCTCCGGCAGAAGTCAGAGGGTAGGCTTATGCGCCCACCTCTGGTGATGTAAGGCTAACCTCAAGGTCTACACTTCCAGCTGAGCCCAGTGCTCAGCCCAGGAAAGCTAAACACACTGATTTTCCCATGCCCTCAGAGAGCTCTGCAAAGCCTCTCCGGGCTGCCTGGTGGCAACCACTGGAGTAAACAAAAAGCAAATTCAGCACAGTCAGTTCTTGTTTAATCCTTGTGCATCAGGATTGACCTGATCAACCCAGCAAGTCTATGCCAGGTTCTGTCACCTGAGGGACCTGGCGCCCGGTCTGAGGAGATTGCCGTGAAGTTCACTGGGCAACTTTCAGCCAAAAACTTTGTGTTCCCTTTCCAACACTGACTGCTTTTCCCAGCCCTCTGGAAATTCTCATAAAACATGTACTCTTGTTATTATTGTGGGACAGCAATTCTAATATTATAGTAGCACCCAGAGGCCTGGAATGAGGTCCCATCAGGTTGCACACTGAATACAGCCATGGGTCTTGGCCGAGGCACCATCCTTGCCAGGGCAGCAATCACTGACATGAACCTGCAGAGGAACTGGAGGTACCGAGCACGAGGAGACCCCTGTGGCTGCCAAGTAGGTCCACACCAGCTGTGCCTGTCTTCAAATACCCAATCTTTCGTGCTGAGGGCAGGTTTTCAGTCTCCTTTTCACAACCTCAAGAAGTCTGCTGGAAAGAAAAGCTATAGGATGCAACATAAAGCAAAGGGTAAGATAGGGAGGTCGTGATGACCCTCACAGAAGAAGAGAATATCTGATCTGTGCATCAACATGAGCTTAATCAGTGTGTTCTTCAAGACAAATATTCCAGTCATGAGTTCTCTTCCAGAGGGACTTTTAAAGGCTTAGGGTAGCCAATAACAGGCTTCCGTTCCCTCCTGGGATGCCAAGATTGCCCCTTCATATCCAAAAGGGAGAGAAAATGTACACACTCCCAACTTCTGGCTCTCAGACATACCTTTAAGAATTGTACAATGCCCTGCAAAAGGGTTTCAGAGGAGATATCACCAAACAGAACCTGTCTGCAAGAAACTTTCTGTGGTTCAGACAAGTGATCTGCTGGAGAGACAAGGGAGCCCACAGCTCATTTATTCATTCATTCATGTCAACAATGTAAAAAAAAAATTTTTTTAAAAAAAGATTCAATTAACTTCAGCAGATTTGGTTAAATATTTAACTGTTTTAGCATGAAAAAACTCTAGTTACTGTGCAAGTTTGTTTAATGGAGAAGCAATTATTGATTGATACATGCTATTTATTGGTACTCTTTAAACACTGTGTGTGAACAGATTTAACATTCCCCAGTCCTAGTGTTACCATTTGTTCTCTGTACTAGGGTACCTGGAGGCTGTGACCATGCTTTGTCATCCTGCAAGGTACTCTGCAGCTATGTAATGTTTCACAAACCCTATTTTGAAGACTTTTAAAATCACGTTCATGGTTCCTGGACTGGTTTCTCTGTTAATTTATATTGGCAGCCCTGCATTTACTTCACTGAAAGTCTGGCAATTTACACCAACTGTGAATTTGGATCTTTATTTCTTCTTCTTTTTATTTCTGAGGACAGATTGGTTTATTTTAAAACCTGGCTGCTGATGCGAAATGTGTGAAATAGCTTTTTTTGCTGCATAAATATTTTTAAACAGTATTTTAAAGGATTTTGCAATGAGTTACATGAAGCTGGCAAAGCTCTGGTACCCCCTTCATCTTGTGCAAACAGAATTATGTAAAGAAAAGGCCTCTGGGACATTAGCATGTTCAAGCAAAAAGAACATTTAAAAGCAACGTTTTTCTCAGAGACACCCTTCACCTTTCCCCATCCTGGGCCCTGGAGTGACATTCCACCATCTAGACGTTTTACCTGATTGATCCAGGCTAGATTTTCTTTATACCCCAGATAGGACCAGCTGGCCAGTTCACTGCTTGCATTTGCCATCACTGCAATGAACAATTAATCTCATGCTGTGAGTCCCTCGGTCTATAAAGCCTACTCCAGATTCAATTAAATTTCTAAGTGTAGGCACAAGGCCATCTAAAAGTTATTTTTCCCTTGAATTTAATAGTGTTTGGCCTAGAAAGTTGGTGCTTTGGCCTGGTAGTCTTTCCCACACAAGGGGCATCTTTCTTCCTTACTCAGAATTACCTCAAGAACTTCTTAGCAGTGAATATTTGCTTAGCTATACACCTTCCAAAAATGTTTTAATGTGATGAAGCTGTTGAGCATTTCTAAACATAGACGTAAATTTGAGACTGTACTGTAGATGGTTTCTGCATCCCTTTGAGCATTTTCTAAGGCCAAAATTCATAGCCAAGGAATCAAGACTAAAACCTTGCCGTGAAAATCAAAGCTCGGTATCTGGTTGTCGAAGGAGGGCTGCTCCCCACTCTGAGGCTGCAGGGAAGCTCTGCCTCCTCCAGAGCTGACGTTTGCCTAGCTCCCTGCATGTGCCTCAGCATCCTCTCTCTCATCCAAGGTTTTCTTTCCCTTCTCAACATTGTTTTGAGGAAGCCAGTCTTATTCCATGCAACATCCAGTCTCTTTCCTGATGATGAAGAAATTTTCCTCCTCAGCTCTATCCACTCTTCTGCCAGGCTTCCAGTTAGCTGTACACTGATATTGCCAAAGTAAAAAGTTAGCAAATCAGGTAACAGCAAGACACAGACACTGTGTGTGGTGTGACTTTGATCCCTCCTTTGAGCCTGAATTCCTTTCACTTCCTCGTCTCCAAAGGCTGTGGTGTGTGTGGTGGTGCAAGGCAGCACGCAGGTGGGTGAGAGCTGCATAGCCAGTTCCAATCCCAATCCCAGTCCCAGTCCCGACATGAGCAGCTGTCACAGGTCTTTGGGCACTAGAATGTTGATGGTTTTTCCTGACCTTTGTTTCATGAGACAACCTGCATGCCTTGCACCAGAGCACCCCAACCATCTAACAACAACAGATGCTGCTTCCTGCCCCTTTCCACCTGCCCCAGATCTGCCCCCTGCCTGCCCCTGCGGCCCAGCTCCACCCTGTGTGCATTTGCAGCCCTAAGGGGCTGCTTCCCCAGCTGAACGCTGGTTCCTCACTCTTGCATTCCCATCACACACATGCAAATACACTGCTGGTATATCTGATTCTGCAGGGATTTCCACAGCTCCCTGCCCACCTTCCCACTCTCAGTTTCCCCATTCACAGCATGGTATCAGGGGCTGGCCAGGAAGAAAGCCCGGGGATGCACATCCACCTGAGCTGCTCCCTTCTCCTGGAGGTGTAGGGGCAAGGCACAAGGGGCCAGGCAAGGAGGGCTTCCTCCCAAAGGCAAAGCTGAAATTTATTAGAGGGCCGGAGCTCTGTCTTTAGATCTTTCCTGGCTCTGCTCCCGAGAAAATCATGTCAGTGAGAAGAGCTGGCAGCACTGCTGGCTCCCCCAGCTCCTCAGCCCTGGAACACAGGCTCAGCACTCGGCCCTCCAGCTTCTGAATCGCGGCTGAGCTGCACGTGGAGCTGGCTGTCGTTCCCAGCCTTTGCTCTTCCTCTCCATGCGCCGCTTCTATGAATCACAGGTGTTGTGCATTTCCCTCCGTGGACTGAAAGGAGTTTTCAAGAGCTCCAAAATCACTCAAAGTTAATGGGAGCCGGGAGCCCAAAGCGCCCCTGAGGAGCTGCGCTGCCCCAGTGCTGCTCAAGCCCTGGTGTGTGCTGGAACTGGGATTCCTAAGTCACAGGATGCTTTTAAAAAGGTGTTTTGCTCTCTCACACATGTAGGAGCCAAGAGCTTGAGAGTTCTGGTCTTGCTTCTGCAATTAAACTGTTCTGAGTTTTTTTAGGCAAGTCACAATCCTACTGAGCCTCTTTCACCATCTGTAAATGGGAGATAACAATACTTAACATCCTTCCAAAGTAAATGTTAATGAGACTTCAGCAGCTTACGTCTGCATAGGGTCTTGAAGATACAAGGCACTGGGAGAGCATTATGTGCTGTTGTTACTAATTGTGAATATCCTTCGCTTTAGTTTGTTGTCAATTATTATTAAAAGTGAGAATTTGTGATCCAATGTAATATTACTCAGAAAAGATTTAGTATCTTTCACAGCCTGTAAATAACTTGGTTGTATTTGTCTGATGCAGAGATGGTAATAGGAAACAGATTTCAAAAGTGGTGCAAAAAGGAATGTGTGGTTGTTCTGACAATATAGTTTTCTTAAATTTAAACCTGATAAATCAACTTTGGACTTATATTTTCTCCGAGAGAGGAGAATATTTTTAAGTGAGGCAACATAAATGAATTTCTTAACTGGAACATAAACATTAGCACTATGTTTCTATCCTTCTGTTGAATTCTAATGAATAAACAGACACATATCAGAGCTTTAAACAACATTTGGCAAAGAGGTATAAGGAATTTGTTCACAAATTGCAGAAGGAATCTGAAGAGGACCTTCCTTCTACCAGCTTTTTAACTCCAAGAAGTGAAAAATGATGTATGCATGGCAAGTCTAGACACATCAACATCATGAAGGCCGTTGTGACATATCAGCTGTTTACCAAAACTCTTTGTCTTCATTACCATGAACTACCTATCTGAAACCATCTGGAATTTGGCAAATGGAAGTTGATTAAGCTGCAGTGAAGATACTAACCCCCTCAAAAGGAAAATTACTCAATCACAGGAGACTTCTGCTCCTTCAACTTTTTCCTTTTCTTTATTCCCTCTGGAACCACAGGACACTAGATACATCCACTCAAATTTTCTTCCTTCCCCATCCTGTTCATTCCTATGGATTCACTGTACCATAGGCTTCCCTGTATGGGGCCTATCCCTAAATGTCAACCTTACTGTAAAGGGTTGAATAGCTTTTGGCTGTTGTGTCAACAAGAAGTCAGTTTAGGAAACGCAGAAATTTTCTCAGGGACATGTGATTGCTGGTTAGAGTTTTCCTCTTAGAGTCTTCCATTGCCAATTGACAGCGTCTACGTTCCCTAACCCCAAAGTGTTTCCAACCTTTCTGGGCCATGGTGCACCAGCTGAAATGTTACTGATATTGCTGTACTTCGCCTTTTCACAGGAGCGAGTAAGCACACGAGTGTGGGACACTGATGCGAAGCAGCTGATCTGTCTGTGGAAAATGAAGTCTGGGTTCTTTCTTTCATGGCTGTGGGTTTTCTGTACTCTCAAGCCTTGTAAAGCCACCATGTAGCTCCAGGTGCATGCATGGTTTTGTGTGCTTTTAATGTAGCTTCTTGAATACTTTAGGTAAAAATCCACAATATTTTTCTAATATAATAGAAAGTTTGGAAGGGTCAGCTCTAATTAGTTTTATTATAGTTGGTAGCAGCTCTTGGCATATATGGATCTTTAATGGAATCTTGACTTCTGTAGGGCTGAAGCAGATAGGAATTTCTCACAAGAACAGAAAGGAGTGAAAATTCTAGTCTTTTCCATATTTAAGCAGCCAGTTATTCTGGGATCTATTGCAGATGTATCCCATTAACTGTCAAGTTACTTAGTAAACCCACCAAATTACTGCACATTCACTCAATAAAAGTGATAGATATATAAAATAGCAAGGAAGTTCTCAAGGATTTGTTTAAACTTCAACAGGAAAAAAAAGACTTGTTTTGGTTTGGTATTTTTTGTTTTGTTGTGTTTGGGGTTTTTTTAAAATTTTGTTTTGTTTTAAATTTTTTGGTTACTCCTTTTTTTTAAGCAAGGAGTACAGCCAAGGAAAATGAATGTTAAAAAACTAGCAGCACAAAATGAGGGCTTACATTTCCAAACCTCGACATACCACATGTGCCTATAAAATACAGGAAATGGGTACAAACGTGAAGCTGCACACAGGATTAGAGGCACATGAACACATTTAAAGCAGGTGGAAATAATGTCAGCTGGAACTGTAACATTGGGTTTGTACCAGGGGGCAAAGAGTAGATGGGACTGTACTGCTATTAAAGTACTCTCGATACAATTTTCTGAGAAGAAAGCTTAAACACAAACAATTTCTGGCATCCTTAAACAAATGTACAGATGTTGGTTGCATCTCTTCCCATTTCTTTTAAAACAGGAAAGCCTCCAGGCCTTCAGTTCAACTGCAAAGACTTCTAAATCCAGAGAGCTGCTTTGTCAACAAAAGAAGCCTTGGGGAACAACACTAAAGTGATGCTTTTGTCAACTGGCATTAGAATATCATAGAAGGCCAACATATGACATCAAGCTATTGGGAAATCTGGGGTCTGGTGCTAAGCTATCCTCAAATAGGTGTGTCATGCATTAAAACAATGATGGGATGTACAGAGGACAAGTAATAAGATGGCCTCTACTGCCCCCACAGATTAATCCCTACAAGATCAGCACTGGCAGGGGTAGTCCGCCGTAAAAACATCTGTTTTCTCTCACACTTACCAGTGGGATCCTGTCCTTTGGGGTATCCTGTCTCAGAAGGAGCCTGCCAGGACCAGTGCAAGGTCTACAGAGGAAACAAGCTTCTCATGTCTTTTCAGATAATCCTACTGTCAGGGAGGGTAAAAGAATTTGTCCTTACTATGCCCAACGCTACAGCTTCCTCCCTCAAGATCCCAGGGGCAGCTTGAGCTAAGAGCCCAGCAGCCAGGTGCAAGGGCTAAGAGAGAGCACAGAGGAACAGCACAGGATGGCCCCGACCCTGTCTGCACCCTCTGGGATATGAGTTGCTCTGTGTGCACAGTTGGTAAAGTTTACTGCATCCTGTGCCTCTCCTGCCAAACTCTTGCTCACAGTGAGGATCCAAATCAAAGACTCTTCTACTTCTGCAGCCCTGCCTCATAGCAGCTTAGATTACACATTTTCCATGGACTAGAGGAGCACCCATATCCTACGGCTTAAAAGAAAAACCTGAAAAATTGCCTGGTCCAAAGAAATTTCTGTTTCCAAAAAAGACAAAATGCGAATGATTTCAGAGTCTGGAATCCCTTCAATCGGCGCCTTCCAAAAACAACCCTAGCCCTGTATCCAAAATCTACTGGGGGAGAGAAAACAAGCAAACCTTTCCCACTTCTGAAGGTACAGCATACTTGCTTCAGTGCCCATTAAATGAGATAGTAAGTTTTCCTCCTCTTTGCCAGGTTAAACTACGGATATTCCTTCCCATTCTCTTGTACTGTGCTCTTCCAGAGCGCAAATAAAGCACCATCTGGCCCTTCATTAACTCTATTTGATTTCTTTTGATCTCATGTAAACGATGAGAAAAAGATCTAAGACTCCCTTCTCCTCTTTAGACATGTGCATAACTCACATCAGTGTCAATGAGAGTTAAACATGCCTACAAAGAGGAAGAAATAGAAACCACTGTGCATTTCACTGTAGCATCTTTGCATTTGCAAAATGGAAACAAAATGGTCCAAAACCTAATTCCCAGATCACATTCCTCCAAGTCTCAAAGTGAACCTCAGAGAGGATGTAGAAATACCAGGATACTGTGACAGGACACAATGGGGTTGTTGATGTTCTTATTCATAAAGAAAATCCTCTCGATTGTCATGAATTCAAGTGTCTGCAGCCCTAAGGAAAAGAAAAAGAATAAAATTTAAAATGGATTTTGAAGTTTTCCACAATATACTTGATCTTCCATTTATATACAAGACAAAATTTGCTGTAAATTAATGCCCAAGGTCACAGCACTTTCCAAAGCTCCTCTTTTATTTGCTCTCCACAACCCTCCTCCCTAAATAGCACCATCACTCTCCAGCTGAACGGAGCACGTTCAGCATTATCTTTTCTCACAGCTGGTCATTTGTAAGGGCAAAAGATTCTCTGTTTTGCATTGGGCAGAGAAGCTCTTTGCACTGGGCTAAGAAGCAATGGCTTAGGAGAGCTTGCTGTCGCAAGTTTACCTCACACTTTCCAAGGCACGCCGGGAAGTTTGCACCAATATAACACCTTGGGCAGTAAAGGCCGGGGGTACCTACATGCCCGGGAAAACCCCACTCACCCACGCAGCTGTGGTCGGGCCAGCAGGGCAGGGATGCTGCATACCCCCTCCCATCCCCTGGAGTGGAGTGCTTGTAGTGGGATGCTGAGGCTTTCACCTCATGCTGCACCACACCCTGGCACTGAGGCTCTCCTGCCAGTGGGTTTCTCAGCCTCCGTCCCACACCTCAGCATTCATTTCTGCCCCTTCAGTGAGGCTTTCTACAGAACAGGTGATGGATTTCAGGGCGCATGAGTGTGGTAAGAACAGACAAGCCCGCCCAAGAGTTCATAGTTCTGAATACATGGCCTCTTGCACCCAGCTGAAGCTCTCTGTATGTAAGTTTGTATATTTATTCACACACATTTACACACTTACAGCCTGTTTCTGCAGCCCGGGCGCTCCCGGCCTGAGCATCGACAGCGCAGTCACAGCGCTGCACGGCGCGGCGGGTGCTTTGCAGCCGGACCAGGACGAGACGATAGGCGGGCGCAGGGTCGGGGAGAGCGGAGCGGCTGCGCGGGGCTCCGCGGGCGCGCAGGCGGGCACGGGCCGTGCCCCAGGGCTTTTGAGCCGCTTCGAGGCAGCGCGGCGGGCGGCTTGTCCCGTCACCCGCGGGTGCGGAGCGCGGCGGGCAGCGGAGCGGCGCCGCGGAGCTCCGGCGAGCCGCAGGTACCGCGGGCGGGAGCCGGGCCCTCGCTGCCGGTCCATGTCGTTCCCCTGGCGTTTAATGCGGGCTCTGATCTAGGGCAATAATCAATAACCATCCTTTCGTCTTTGAACACCAGGGGGCTGAGAGGACTTTTCAAGACAAATTCCTCGGGCGATGATGTATATTTCACACTTACTGTGCACTTTCCACTGAGAAAAGAGAAAGAAAAAGGAAGAAAAAGAAAAGGAAGGGAAAAAAATACAGTGAGAGGAGAAAACGCTAATGGAAATAATTGCATTTATATACAAACATCAACGAGTGAAAGAATCTGGAACGCAAGGCATGTCTATATTTAATATAGAATAGTGCATCGATGTACATGTATGTGTGCATATGCGTTTGGACATACATATAGATTTGTATTACTATGTATATGTGTATGGATATACGCACAGGCATTTGTTTATTGTTAAAAAGGGCCAAGGGAATTTACCCACGCAAACCTAAAAGGAGAGCGATTTTAAAGCCCCGCTTTTCTTGAGTCCCCCACTAGCGCCTCGTCCTCGCCCCGCTCCCCGGGTAATTACAAGCAGAGTGCTCGCACAGTTTTAATAATTGTTTCCCTTTCAGCACATCATCGAAAAAACAATATATTTAAAAGATATATCTTGTATGCAACACTTGATAGGGAACTCGGGGGAAATGATCTCCTGGATGTTACTCTGAAAGCATTTTGGTCTGGCTGATTGCGGAGGAATTTAATTTTGACGAGCCAAATCCCTTCATTCGGGTGACAGGGGGAATCGGGCTATGCTCAGGGGCTCGGCCAGCACCTCGCTGCGGCGGGCGACGGGGGCCGATGGGGAGCCGGCGCGCGTGGGCTGCACGGCAGAGAAGCCTGTTTGATGTTTTCTTCAAAAATCGCTGCCCAGATGGAGCTCAGTTTTGTGCCCCATCAATGCCTTTCTACCCCTAAAGCCTACCCGCCTGTTTCTCCGACAGCTCCCCGATAAGGCGCTCTCTCGCCGCTTCTTTGGTGTCCCGGCCGGGCGCCGGGGCGCGGCGGCCCCGTTCCCAGGGAGACTGCCTCAAAAAGCGGGCACGCGGAACCGAGGGAGCGTGGCTGCGGGCTGTGATGATGTTCCAGCACGGATACGGGACTGCGGGGAGCCGCGGCGGGTCCCGGAGTGTGCGGTGCCCCATCGCCGTCCCCAGACGTGGGCCGCCGCCAGCCCGCGGCTCGCCTGGGCTTCGGGGATGTTTGCAGGGGAGAAAAAAAAAAGAGCATAAAACGAGTGCTGCCCCCAGAGTGAGCGTGTTTGCGCTCCCTCTGCAGCGAGGGACGCGCGGGGCTGATCCGAAAATCCGGGCGTGAGGCTGCGAGGCGAAGCCTTCGGGCTCCCAGCGCCGCGTCCCACTGCTCGGGTAAAGACCAATCGGCGAAGGTGCGTTTCAGTCAGCGAGACAGTGCAATTCCCCTCGCATATAAACACAGGAACGGCCTTTCATGAAATTCAGACAACTTTGTAAAACACCATCTACTCACACGTTCACACCGAGAAGAGCAGTAAAAGGATATGAGTGCAGGGTCTGGATTTTATATTTTCCTGTCCTCTGGGGTCTGGTTTTAGACGGAGGGGATTGTGGTTTTTTATTTTAGGGATTTTTTTTTTCTTTTTCTGTGTGGGGAAAGATTAACCTTTCGAGCTGAGAAATACAGGTGCGCCCAGGAATTTCTCCCCCTGCCCCGACGCGCACTTCTAGGAGAGAAGGGCCAAGCTGGGTTCTGCGGGACGGGGAAAGCGAGATTAAAACGCTGAAAGTTAAAACAAAGGGCTCTCGTGTTTCCCACCGAGCAGTAAGGGGCTAGTCATGGCAGGGAAAAAGTCAAGTCCGTAGTAAGTGAGGGAAGAAGGAAGAAAGCCAGATCAAGACGGAGAGGCAGGGACTTTCGTTCAGAAATTGATCTACGCTTGGAACAGGAAAAATTGACTCTTCCCTTCACATCTGTCCAATTATTTCGGTTTATTTATAGCTGATGGGGAAATATCATCTTCTCCCTCGCCTCCCTGGAAACAGGAAAAGCACTAGTAGCTAGCTGTCTCCTACGGGAAAAGCTTTTCTGTCGCCGAGAACAGGCTGTGCCCGCGGGACGCGGCGGCGGCCGGCGGGGCGGGGGCTGTTCCGCGCACCTCCTGTCCCCGCCGCTGCCGCCACCCGGCCGGCCGCTGACCCCTCCCGGTGTCCGACAGAGCCTTACAGAGCCTCGCAGCTCAGGCTCGTGTTTCGGGGGAGCTCTGCGAGGCGCGGAAAAGGAGGCCCGATCCTGCAGTCACACCCGCATAGCGTTCGGACTGAGCACAGACCTTCAGGTCAGCTTCCGAGGCAGCCTGCTGGGCCGTTTCGTGGCCGTAAAGTCCTTAAGTAACCTTGAATTTAAACACAGGGCGAAAAAAGAAGAAGAAAAAAACCAACCTTCTTTGACACTGTTCAGTAATCAGCAATCGAAAAAGTTAAACCTCTCCCACTTGGGCGCTCCAAGAAGGGAGTTCGCAATTAGCTGCCAAATCCCCTGTGAGTTAATGACCTAATTTGTGAGATATAAATTCACGAACTATCTTGCTTTCTTCCTTTTTTGTTCTTTTTTCTTTTATTTTCTTCTATTTTTTTAGAATTTTTTTATTTTCTTTTTTTTTAATTCTTTTTTTTTTTTTTTAAATTTTTAATTCCCTGGACCTCCGTGGAAATGTCTTTATTTATTTGTTATAGTACACCAAAGGTACGACTGGGACACTTCGCAACATTGAAAGAACAGAAAATACTCGCTTGGGTGCCCTTGGCTTTGTAAATAACTGCTTTGCCAATAGATGGCATAGTGTCCTTTCCATTGTGAGGAAGCTCCACTTCCCCGTTTATTTACCTGTCTTGTTTGTTTTGCTCGCAGCATTTTTTATTTTTTTTTTAATGTGTAAACGTCGCTTTGCATTTCCTTCCCCGGAGTATAGAAAACATAGGTATCTTTAAAAAGGTATATTGCAAAAAATTAAAATTACAGATGTAATACATACTGTGAAACCTATAAAAATGCGTTTACAATGGTTACTTAAAAAAGAAATTTATAACTTTCATATGTACCTTACTCGTGCAATATGCAACTGCCATATGTTTCCTAGTTCCATAATTCAGTTTTTCCTGGACAGCTGGAGCAGGTAGTACTTCTTAAAGTACATTTCGTGTAATATGAGAACTAGTCCCGACTAAAGACCGAAGGTTGCCATAAAAAGACACAAACCCTGCTTAAAAAATGCTGTTTAACTACACATCATTTCTTACAATGATATAAATGTTCCCGTAGACTCCCGTTATGATAAAAAGGGGATATACTGTATCTTTTTACTGCTGAAATCCCAGCCTCGCAAACATAAATACTTCCAATTAGTGACTGTACCTTAAACTAGAGTGATTTAAAGCTACCTGATTTAATTTTATTCCATACATGTTTTCATTTTTTTCCTGGGACAATAATGAAAATATGAGTCAAATGTATTAGAATGCAATAAAAAAGTAAAGCCAGAGGTTTCTTCAACCCTCATTTACCGTTTGCAAATGTTTATTTTTGTGACTGGAGTAATGAAAAGGCTATTTTTAAAAACCGTTTGTCTGAAACCAACAATAAATGTAAGTGGGAGCGTCGTATTAAAGACTGGAGATTTCCTTAAAAAATTATTCATACTCGTGGCTGTGTAACTACAAATGAAGATAGTGATATAAGCGCTACAAAACGCAATCACCAGAATGTTTATAATTTTAACACGGATGCCTTTAAACTGTGTTTTCAATTCTTTAATGTAGTTCCTCAGCATTTTCACCCGTCCGGAAAGCCGGTCAGTTGGCTGAGCTTTTATTTCCGTACGGTGATCTTATTTATACACCGCAGCAGGGGAGCGAATATTTCTTTTCCTTGAATTTTAAAACGAGCCCTGTGGCTGCGGGGGCAGCCCGGTAAGGATGGCCGGGCCGAGGGGCTCGGCGGGCGCTCGGGGAAAGGCCGGTACCCGCCGCGCGGGGGATGCCGCGCGCCTGCCGGCGGAGCGGGCGCCCCGTCGGCGGCTTCGGCGGGCTGGCCCCGACCCCTTCGCTTCCTCGGTTCGCGGCCGTCCCGCGGTGCTGAAGCGGGAACAAAAGGTGCGCCGCAGCATCGATGAGCCCTCCTCTAACCCCACTCGCGGCGGCTGTTTGAGGGCCTCCGTGGCCGCGCTCCTGGCAGGTTGGGCTTGGCTTCGGCGCGACCGGCGAAAGCCGCAACGAGGTTCAGGCTAAAGCTGGGTCACTGCAGGCGACAAAGGGCTCTGTGCGCGATGAGAGCGCGGGGCTTCCCTTCTCTTCCCCGGCCCGGTTCCCTTTTCTCGGCTCCTGAGCTAGGAGCACCGAACGTGGTGCTGCATTTTCTCTGGTCCTGGAGGTTGGTCCGGAGCGGCCGCGCAGTCCCCTTGTTTTGGCAGCCGTCAGTCATGTGGTTTGAACCTGGGCAGTCTCAAGTGTCGGGAAACCGACCCCGCTCCCTCTCGTTCCAGCTCGGCCGCAAAGCCAAAGCCTGTCGGGCGGGCGCACGAAGCGGTGTGTTCGGGACAGGCCCCGGGACGAATACCAGGGGATTGCCCAGGGCCGCCGGGACACGGCGAACCTGGGCCCGGCGTGGGATGAGCCGGGACTGCCTGCGCCCTGCGCTGTGAGCCGCGCTCGTTTTTCGCCCGAGGAAGGTGACACACCCAAGTGGGAGCAGGGGCCGAGCCGCTCGCATCGGAAACCGATGAAGAGCCCCGCCGCCGCTCCCAACGACCGTTCCTGCCGGCTCCCTAGTGCCACCTCTTCCGTCGGGCTGCAGCTCACCTGGCAGCGGAGAAAGCAGCCCGGCCGGAGGATCCCCGGCGGAGCGGGACTTGCGGGCTCAGGGGACCTTCCTGTCTCTTTTAAATTTAAGCTATGCTTAACCTTCTCTTAACCCTCTTTTGAGGGTCATCTGTATCTCTGGGACGGTCGCTCTAGGCTAGTTGTTCACCCCGTTATAGCAAAGTTGAAGTGCTAATTCGCCCCCGACACACGCTGAGCCGAAGGCAGGGCAAAGGAGAGGGACGGGGGTGAAGGTGCACTTGGGATGCACAGAAACAAGGTTTACAGTTGACTTTCACACCGGCGTCTATAATTTTTCTGCAATTGATAATGTTTGACTGAGTGGCCGCTGTCAGCTGCTTGCTGTCAGTTTTACACGCCACGTCCCTTTAGGGTGAAGCGATTAGGCTCAGAACGTGGTGCGAGGGAAGAAAAGGCTAATGATATAAATATGTTCTCCTTGGTGACCGCTCCTATGGATCCCTGCTGGCTAGTTACAGAAAATCGTGTCTTTGAAAGGAAAAGGACACTGTGGATATTTTACTCTCTGGTGGCACCCGGCTTCAGTGTTCGAAAAGATTTGCAGAAATCACACTGTGAATGGCAAAACATGGCCATAACCTTCCTGTAAATGTCACCCAAGATTTTCGAAGGGAGGCCAGGAAAATATCTTTCTGGTGGAAAACAATAATTTTTTCCTCCGAAGTCTAAATATATGATTGTCCTACATCAAATAAGCAGCGCCTCACCCAATTGCCTAAAACCCCAAACTGCATTTTAAAGTCCGGAAATAAAAGCAATCCCAGAAAGGTGTTTTGGATATTTATATTATTCCATTAGCAGATCACTATATATATAGATTCTTCTCTCTTTCGTCATCCCATAAAAAAAATTAATCGGACAAACATATGTCTAACAGGTTGTTCGATAAATTTAAATCCAAACAGTTATTTCAAAAAGTCAAGAAATGAAAACAACATGCCACAGAGCAACCTACAGAAATCTAGTGAGGTAAAAAAAAATCAACAAGGGCCCTTCCTCTAGAAATAAAAACAATCCGGGCGATCTGTCCATCCGCCGTAGGGCGGGCAGGCTGCGCGCACCCCGCTGTGCGGCGTGGAGGGGTGAGGAGCGGTGCGGAGCAAGGGGTCAGGGTCTCCTCGGCGGCAACGCGCGGCGGCGGGCTCTAGAGGGAGGGAAAAGAATAAAAAACGGGCAGGATCAGCAACCCGGTGCCCAGAGGCTTCTCCGGGGCCTCCGCGACACCACCCCGTCCCTGCCTGCGCACTGCAGCCGCCCTCTGCCCGCGCTGCGCCGCGGAGAGCCCGGTGGAGGTGGGGGGGCAACTCGCCCGTACACCGGCAGGTCCCGGCGGCCGCTCGGGGCCGGCCCCGCTCTCCGCACCCGCGCCGAGTTTCTCCAGAAGCGCAGCCTCGCCCTAAAGCCTCCGCGCCCCCCGTCGCTCGCACGCGGCTCCGCCACCGCGGAGCGCGCCCTCCTCCTTCCGCGCTCCTCCGCCCCCCTCCCGGGCCGCTGCGGCGGGGGTTGGTACCTGCTCCCGCGGGCCTCGCCGGGGCCGTAGCACCGGTGGCGGTGGCGTGTGTGGCCCGGCGGCCGCGGGCGGCGGGAGCGCGGAGCGGGATGGCGGAAGGTGCCGTCGGAGATGGGAGGGCGGGCGAGGAGGCTGCGGGAGCCCCCTCGGACAGATAACATCCATTTCCTTCCTTCCTCTCCTCTATCGATCTCCTCTCCACCGCGACGGCGTTTAAACTCTTGCAAGATCCTCCAGCTTAGCACGTTTCGATCACTCTCGCACATCTGATTTCCTTCAGATTTAATCACGGCTGGAAAGGCAGAGCAGACAGACTTCAGACCATGGAACAGTTAATACGTCCCAGATTTAATGTAAAGATAAACTAACTCCACAGCACTGTTCGTCGGTGACAGACATTAAGCATTTTCTGCTCTCCGATCAATTCAGAGCGGCAGGCACTGCAGGGCAATTTTATTCGTAGCGACGGGTTTTTCTCAGACAGGTTGCCATCTCTTCCAATGTGGAGAGAGTTTGTGCTCCTACGGCGGTTTCGTTTTTGTTTTGTTCTATTTTTTTCTTTAATTAATTGTCTTTCTGTCACATACCTAATTTTTCACGTCTGGAAAACACTTTTACAATTTTAACGCTGATAACCTTATTTGAAGGGATAATTTATCTCCAGGGTAGATTTATTAATCAGCCCATTCCTCACAGTCTCTGACGAAACAACTATTGAAATTAACGATAAATTTGCATTTTACGGGTAGGTAAAATGAGATAGTGGAAACGGCTACGTCCCCTAAATGGCAGCTATTTCCGTTTTAGATTACGATCAGAAATCTCAGCTGTGCCACTCGACGGCCCGAACAGGACCTCCAAGGCTGTGACACAGACGAACCACACCACGAATTTCCTTCTCTCCGTTGCCCAAAACAGCGAAATGAGTTTGAGATCCCAGCCCCCTAAACAGTGAAATTAGCCCCATTAATTTTTTTTTATAGCTGGAGGGTTTCAATTCTGTTTCTTTCAAGGGTGCAGGTCGCTCCATTTTCGTGAAAAAAAAAAAGGGGGGGGGAAATGTTCGAACAAGAGAAGAAAAAAACAGAAAAGAAAAAAAAAAGAAAAGAAAACACAACAAAAATCTCACTAGCTTTTTCATTTGCCCCTGATATGCAAAGGAAAGAATATCTGGTTCCAAATCTTTAATAGTTTTACTCACTGGAAAGATACGAAAAGATTTTCCCCGTAACTATTTTATGCACCTGAATATGATTATTACTAAAGTTGCTGCGGCTGGATGCATCGATGTTCTTACAAGGTTCGGTTTAATTCTCGTTTTATTGCAGCCTCAGCGCTAATGGGTTGGGTTTAGCGGAGGTTGTGGATGCTACGCTGGAACCTCTCTGCAGCCCGAGTTTGAGTAACAACGCGATGAATCTCCAAGCGCAACAGTAACAGCAATAATTCCTAATCCCTTACATCAAGACAGAGCACAACGTCATTTTTTTAACGTCCGAATGGTTTTCCCGGCCGAAACGCTGCGCTCCAGGAGAGCCCCCCCTTCCCTCTGCGTTTCGGGGGCAGATACGAATGGGGGCGGGGGTGTCTCTTTAGCGTTCATTGCGGGTGCATCTGCCGCGGGTCGGGGGCGAGGGGCTGTTTCGGCCTGGGCGGAGGCGGGCGCGGGACGGCGGGGCGCTCCCCCCCGGCCCCGGCGGCGGGGCCCCCTGGAAGGGC
>VZRL01003987.1:0-31980 GCA_013397895.1 Origma solitaria | reverse complement strand
GCAGCGCAGTGGAGCGACGGCGGGGGGCTGTTTCCGAGGAAAGGGAAAAGCGCTTATACAACGCTCATGTGTATGCATGCTGCTAAAAGCGCATATGCAATTATGTATATAGTTATGTATGCGTATATATACACACACACGCAACATCTTACATACTTGTGTGTGTGTGTGTAATTTGGTGTGCGGGGAGGGGAGCGCAGTTTGACGCCGCGGGGCAGACGCCCGTGGCCGAACGAAATGCGCCGCCGGCCTCGCAGCGCGGAGCCGCTNCTCCCCGGAGCCAAGGCTGTGGCCCAGGCCGGGCCGGCGCAGGCTGTCGCTGCCGCCGGGCCGGAGCGACGGCGGGTCGGCCGGGGCTGAGGGAGCCCCCGGTCGCGAAATCTGCGCTGTCCCGGCCCTTATCGGTTCCTCCGCTCTCTCCGCAGGCGGCTGCGAGGAGGGCTTCCTGGCGGCCTCCCCGCCCGCCTCCCCCGACGGCTCCCCCAAGGGCTCGAGGCCCGGCTCGCCGCTGCCCACGCCGCAGGCGCCGCGCGTGGACCTGCAGGGCGCCGAGCTCTGGAAGCGCTTCCACGAGATCGGCACCGAGATGATCATCACCAAGGCGGGAAGGTAAGCGGCACGGCGCGGCCGCCACCCGCGCGCTCCCGGCGCGGGCGGGCACATCAAAGCGGGCCAGAACCGGGGGAACCCTCCAGATTTACGAGGCAGGTAGATGGCGATAATGTTAGATGGGCACGGGAGCATGTGGCGTTTCGGGTTTCCTGTTCATTAGGGCGAGGTCTGGGAGCGCCGTGCCCTTCTGGGGGGAAGCTTTTCCCTTTTCCAGGGGATACACATGGTAAAAACCTGGGTAGTATAAAAGTATTTGAACTTATTAGAAATTACAAAAACATATTTTATTGAATCCATATGCTACCGTCTGCATTTTCAGAGAGGCTTTATTAATGATTGAAACGCAGTCTTAAACAGCACAAAGCTACATTTGTCTTAAGAGAGTCCAGTCGGGGAATTTCTGTTTTATCTTACAGGTGCACTGAAAGAACAGCAAAAACTAGTTAGCCCCAGTCAGGTTTTTACCCTCCTGCTTATTCAGAAATGGCGGAAATAGGATTTTTGTTTCCAATAACGACTTTCAATCGATTGGTTCTATGTGTATATGCATATGTATATATTTTAGCACAGCAGCAAATACTGAGTAAACTGGAATAACTCAAAGGTTTATAAAATACGGAAGAGAATCTTATTAGTTTGCAGTCAGGACGATTTTTTTTCCCTTCAAGAATGAAGTTTTCTCATATAAACCCTGCCAAGCTAAGAAGGACATTTTTATGTTAAAACTACCTCATTGGTTAATAAATCCTTTTCTCCACAGAAAGATCCAAATCTTGAAGGTCTGGGTTTCTGTTGGTTTTGTTTTGTTTTTTTGGTTTTTTTTTCCCCCAGAAATTAGCTTGTACATTCGTTTCTGCTTTCAATAAAGAAGTTTTACTATACCTTTCAAAGACAGAGTAGCTCTCGCACTTCACCTTTAGTAAGTTGCAGACAGGAAGTCCCGTCTCAATAAAGACCATATTGTTGGGTTAGAGCATGGCACATTGGCTTTTATAACTGCATCCTTGCGGTGTTACAATTGTATCACCGTGGATTTAGCTTTCTAATTTTCTGCTGCAGCAGTGATACACCATTTTCTGCCGTCAGTTGAAACTTCAGTGTCAATCTGCCTGTCTGTAAGCCTTGCCCTTCCTGGGTGGAGGTGGTGTTTGCATATCTCCAGGAACACATTTCTTACTAATATCTCAAATGGGCTTTAAATGTGTGTACTGCTAAAGTAAAGACTCAAACCCAAATGATTTACTGTCTAACAATAAAGTTGAAATGATGTGGTAATAGCTGTACTCCCACAGCGTATCCCCAAACATACGAAGCATTGTTCGAGTAAATGCACTTTAGAAATCTGTTTTGACATATCGAATGGGCCATTTCATGGCTATGTAACTATAATCGTCCAAAAGGACTCTGTAGGCTAAAAGGAAGAACGAGAAAAATCCCACGAAGCGGTTACTTTTCCTAAACAACCATTCCTGAGTCTGTTTCGTATTAAAAATGACCTCTCTCTTTCCAATGTTCAGGCGGATGTTTCCCGCAATGAGAGTGAAGATTTCAGGTTTAGACCCACATCAGCAGTATTATATTGCCATGGATATTGTGCCAGTGGATAACAAAAGATACAGGTATGGTGACTTTTAGGCAAAAAACATATGATGTAAGCCATAGGGCACTTGACTGTTGGAAGAAAATACTAATACAACATAAATTAGCAGAAGATCATGTTTAACTCTCCTTAAAGATTCTTATTTTTATACCAGTGCATTTTAAAAAACCCTGTTGTACCAAGTATGCAAAAGCAACTAAAATTTCTGTTGTAGCTCTTTATGATACGTTTGCCTCACATTGTGTATGTACTGTGAGCAAATGCTCTGGTTTTGGCTTCCACAGTGCAGTTCTAGTGTGGTCAGGAAATGTTATCATATTTTATTCCTCATCCTGTCAGTGGGAATTATTTCCTATTAACAAATAAATATGAAAATGTACATTTTCTAGTGCTAAATTGCATTGACATTAATTAGTAACATTAATAGCATGGATATCTAATTTAAACACTTATAAGCTATCTTGGTCATGCTTCAAGTTGGTTATATAATTTAATTTAAAAGCTGTTTATCACTGAGATATTTGGTTGCTTAGAATCACAAACGGTAATGTTTCTAATTACTGTTATTTAAAGAATTAATGGAATTATTGTCTGAAGAATTATGTGAGGAACAAAAGAGGTTGTTCTTTGAACATTTAGGAGTAGAAATTATGTGCTGAAGCTCTCACTGTTTTGAGGGTAGTTGTGTTTTGAGGGAGCTTGTTGGGCTGCGTAGAAGCCACTGGTCCTGTTGAAATGTTTGCAAGATTGGGCCCGCAGCAGTTCCTGTTGTGAGCTGAAGCCGTTTCCAAGGTCTTGCTTTACAGATGCAATCCCACAGTAGCCATGGGGGAAGCCTGGCCAGAGGAGTTCAGCAGACACAGGATCAGGTCTTTACCAATTGCGGGTTTGACTGTTTTAACCTATACTTAGTATAATGTAGGGAAAACCGCTGCAGATTTAATTCTAGAACTAGCAGTATTTCAGACCGAGATTAAAAAGTTGGTTCTGCAGGAATGCCGCCTTGTTTCCTAAGCAAACGCTGCCCTGTGTTTTTCCTGTACTTACCTCATTGGCTGCTGTTTTGTCATTTTCTTGTGCGGTATATAAGACCTTTCTTAGGACCATTTTAAATTTTGTGTTTTTCAGCAAAGGGCAGCTGATACCGGGGCTGAGGATGCCCAGCATATGCAGTTAGGGGAGTCTTTGCTCTCTGTACCATAGAGGAAAAAATGTTTTTTTTTCTTTGTACCAGCGCAGTGCAGTTCAGCTGAAAGCTTTTTTCTTGCTTTGTGTTGCATGTGTGCATTTGCTTAACAATCCAAACATATAATTCCTAGAAGGTCTGAACAATTCCTAAATTCATGTAAAAAGCAAGGTAATAATTCCAAATTAATTAAAATGTTAATACTAGGAATTAAAAGCAGTTATATTGAGTATGAGTTGTTTAAACCTCATTTCATTTAAAATAATTATAGTCATACTGACCTGTGCTGTCTTCACAGTGTGGTACATGGTGCCCAGACAACTGACATAACTTAAAAAGAGTTGTATGAAGGGCAGTATCTTCTTAGTTGACAAAATTGAATTTTTTGTACTCATGTATTCGTAACCTTGCCTTTAAGCTTTCTGCTAAATATTGTTTTGCGTGTTTTACTTGATGTCACTTCTCATTCTTTTCTGTGCCTTTTATTGCTATTATTTCAACTCTTGTCCGTTCGTGGAACTTCACACACTGTCTTGCAGATCTTTACATTTCATAGACATGACAGCAGTCACATGGAGCCTAGTCTTTAGGTGACAGAGCAGATAGCAAAACTAACAGAAATGAAGAAAATTACACCTAGGTCCAGATTTCTAGCAAAATTTGATCTTTATCAATATTTGGAAGCTTAAGCTGTAGCTCAAAATGTATATTTATAACTAAATGTGTATTTATGTGTATTTGTAACTTTATTTACTTTTCTAGGGAAAGCATATATGTAGTATAAACTAAGAAATATAAAATAAAGGAAAAATGTTACCACAGTTGACAGTGTTACAACAGGGATCTGGGGTTGAAAATTTGTCCCCCGGAGAGAATTTCACCACCATTCTAGAACTTAGTTATGTAGCTTGATTTGAATGTATAGAGTGATACATGCATTGGATCATTTTGTTTTCTGTTCTGATTATGTTGCTTGTCTTTTTCTAATAAGGAACTGAATTGTACAAAAATACAATTTAAAAAAGTCTTCCTTGTTTTCATTAAAAATACAGCTGTATTACTCGAATTTTACTGTACTTGAAAAAAAACCTTTCAATTAATGCTTTTTAAATTCCTTTGTGAAGTGTCTGCCTTCACAATAGGTTTTCTACCAAAGCAGGCACAATTTCTGTTGTAAAATCACCTCGTCAGCATTGGCCTATCAAATGAAATCCAGACTCTGTGTTTTCTTTTTTTAACCTTTTTGCAATACTATTCAAGCCAATTAATAAGCCCTAGAGAAATACCAAGAGCATAGTTTCACATATTTTCATTATTTTTCCCAGTCCTAGTGTTCTTTCCCTTCAATAGCTTTATTTATAGAGTATTATATATATATTAGACTCAACATGATAAATCTTCCATATATGGAATTACTACTCAATTTGATAAAAGAAGGACCAGATTCTTCTGATTTGCTGATGCCTTTTCAGAACAGAGGTCTAGCAATCGATGAACTGACATGAGCTTAAAGCTCATTTTGAAACCTAGTGTTGAGAGTGTGACTGATTTTAGACTAAGGAAATATCAGAGCATGGATTTTAACCTTATTTTTGCAGGTGCCAGAGCTATGTTTTGAAAAAAGAAATCCTTTTATTTATGTAAAATTGTTTCCTTTCATGTTTTGTTAATTGATAGGTTTTTGCTGTATTCATGGGCCCTAATATATTAATGCTGAGTGAGTCTAATAAATTGTTTTGGTGTTTGTGGTTAAGGATATTTGTTTTCTTTTTATAGGTATGTTTATCATAGTTCCAAGTGGATGGTGGCTGGCAATGCTGACTCCCCGGTACCACCTCGTGTTTATATTCACCCTGATTCTCCTGCCTCGGGGGAGACGTGGATGAGACAAGTGATCAGCTTTGACAAACTGAAGCTTACCAATAACGAGCTGGACGATCAAGGGCATGTGAGTACTTGCTCTTCGGTGGTATTATGTGTTAGGCACATTGCTCAGCCCTGAAAGGCTCTCATGTACAGCTTCAGGGTGCTAGAAATAGGCTTGACTTTTCAAAGTTGTTTTGGAACTTTACTGTTCAGATCTAAAATCTGCTTACTTTCTGCTCCGATAATTAACTGCTTATTGGAGCCTGCTGTTTTACTCCCCCCTCAAATAGAGGACTCCTGCAAAATAAGACTTTACAAGGCTAAATTGCCTAATACAGAGGGGCAGAATTGCTCTCAGTATTTCCCACCGAGCGTGTTACTCGCAGCTTCTGTTACGATTGAAAAGGAGTCCTACATTCACAAGTGGCTAGAAGAAACATTAATAGTGTGCAATAACGTGAATAAAAATACACTTAAGTATTTTCTTAACCTAAATGTTTGTGTGAAATCCTGTGAGGTGTTAATAATTGCAGTCAAAAACAAAAAACATGGGAGCTGGGCTTGCTCTGATGATGATTTATTACATACCTTATGAAGCAAGACCCTTTCACAGCTGAGGCTCATTACTCCTGAAGAAACTGGCGAAGACGTATGCAGTATGAGTGTTCTGTTTGCAAGTTCTAAATTGTTTAGTTATGACATTATCTAATGTGACAAAATGTGTTATGTTAATATTTCCTTTTCTCTTCAAAACTGTTGAAACATGACAGATGTAAGCCAGTATCATTCCAGCAATCCCTAAAATAGTTTTACTTGACACCTTAAGAAATAATTTTAAAATGAGGATTGTTTTCAGTCAGGGTGAAGTCTTTGATTTTATAAACTCCTGTAATAAATGGCAAATGTTGGCATCCTTTCAGAAGGAGCATCAAGTTCCCAGTGGTAGAGTTCTAAGATGTTGGAGGCAAGTTTTGAGACAGGATGTGGATTCCATTGTCCTTAGCGTAACCCGATTTATTAACCAGGATACTTTCTCCTTTGAGGAAAGGAGTGAAAGTAAACATACCTGGCACAGAGCACAAAGATACCACACTCATCTTTCAGTGTGGTTATAACCCTGTGACATTGAGCCAGGTATTTTGTTGATACATAGTCTGAGATTTTCCCCCCCATTTGTGTTTGCAAGTGAGAATGACAGAGGCAGGAATACGGGACAGTGGCTGAGCTAGTGCATGTGACAACAAGGATAAAAAGTCTTCCATTTGTACAATAATTTTTATAATTTTATTTTGTTCTTCCTTAAATGTGAGGGTATTCATGTCTCTTAAGTTGGCAGTGCTTTTCTTAGGATAATACAAAAAAGGTTTTATATTGCTTCTTTCCAGAATTACATAGTTATATAGTTATATTATATAGTTATGGAGTCATATTTGGCAGTATCCATTTGAGCTCAGGTTATCACACAAAGTTCCCTTCGTTTCCCCAGCATTCGTTTATTTGTGACTCCTCTCAAGTGGGAGTTGTTTTCCCTGAATCCTGAATCTATTGTAAGGGCTCTGAAAGTGAAGCAGATGCAAATGGATAAAATGTTCCTTTTCAAGCATCCTGTTTTTCGTACTCTCTCAGTGCAGAGGGATGATCTGTGGGTGCTCTGGTCCACCGGTGCACTTGCAGTTGCAAACTGCTCTGTGATAAAATCTCAGCTATGCAGAGAATTGTGTTACTGTGTTTTTCCATCCCACATTTTAGCTTTGTTTTTATTCTGAGCTGAAACCTGTGTAGTGTACACAGCACACCATTATTCATAATACGGGGGATATAAATTTTCTGGTCTTTAGTTAAGTATTTCAGCTTGGAAACGAGTGAAGCAAAGCTCAAGTACAGTGATTTGAGACACATTGAACTGATTCAGAGCTATGGCAGTGCCTCTCCTCCCCAAAATGGAAATTTAAGTATTAAAATAAAAGGACAAAAGAAGGATGACTGTAAAATAATTTCATATTTCTCAAATCTGGGAAATTGCAAACATGTCATTCATAATTACCAGAAAAGGCAAAAGCAGAAAGCAGAAAAGTGCCTCTTCCAATGGGTACATTTTTTCTTTTAAAGTTATGGTAGTGTGGAATGCTGTATTGAAAAAGCTATGTAGCCTCTGAATGCCTCTAGCAATAATGGAAAATGAATAATCATATTTTGTGATGAATATAAAAAACCAATTGTTTCTCATAAGCAGGAAGAAACCATTTTTCTCAGGAGGGTACCAGGGGACGGATGGCGAATTAGAAGAGCTAGGAGTCAAAGCTGTACTGTCCAGTCAATATTTGCTCTTATATCAAATGTTCTGACTCTCCCACCCCTGTATGGGACATGAGGTATATTTTAGATTATTATAAAGTGTTTTTTTCATCTCATGCTTAGGCAGAGTGGCTCCGAGAAACTTTGCTGGGGTCTCCACCAGGCAGTGTTGGGCTTTAGCTGTTATTCTTCGGGAATACTTTCCCTGCTCTGTGGTTCTGGCAATTTAATCCATGTTGAAATTGTTCCTTTATGCTTTCTGCACTTGTTGAAGGTGTAAGCTTTTGCAGAGTTTTTGTGTTGAAATCTCCAGGGTAGGTTTTGATCCTGCAGGCATTGAGGTAGGGAGCTTGCATGATACCAATCTAGAGTCCTTTTACTCATTCTAGAATATTAACTCTCAGCATCTATGAGAGTAGTGACCCATGTCCATGGGAATAGAGCCAGTATTTGCAAATAGGCACCAAGGTAGTATTCCCACGGAGTATTTATGTTGTGGTAGTTGTTGGTGGCAGCCAGTTTGTTCCCCTTGTGTTATGTTGCCCTGGGCTTAGCATTCTGTGAAAGGAGATCAGCCCTCTCTAAGAGACTCGCTACTCGAGCGCTTTCCAGGTTCCATGTTGCCTGCTGCTGCTTTCATCAGTATTTCAAGTAGGAGTTTGTGACGACACAGTTTTATAGTGCTGCTCTGCGGGGAGATTTTGAGGTACATATCTGTGCATGGCACACTCTCCGATACGTGGGTTCCACTTGCAGTCTGAGGAGATGAAGCAAAATTTGTATGGATATGTTTTCTTTGTGTATTTCTGATCTCAAAAGGGAGTTCCAGGGTGGATTCCCTGCTTTGGAAATACTCTGGTCTTATAGAGTCGCTAAGACACACACTGTGGTTTTTGGGTCTTTCGTCTAAGTTGTGATGATAAGGAAAAGTAAACCTGGATTTTGCAGTTGTCACTGAGAAGTGCACGGTCTGGATCCTCTTTGCTAATGCCTTTCATCCCTCTCTCATCTCTGGAATAAGTGCTGCATTGTAAAAGCAGTCTCTCCCTCCGGCTGGTTAGAGCTAGTAATTTTTCTATTTCAATGCAGTTTTTAAATTGAATTTCAGTAGAGGGGAAAAGTCAATATTTTTTATGCTATTTTCCATGCTTTTCAACTGAGTATTTTTTGATGCAGAGGAACATCTTTTAACTTTTAGTGAAAATGAGGCTGTTAGTGTGTTAATTGTTCCTTGGTGGTTGGGGTGGGTTTTTTTCCCCATTTGAAAATGGGGCGAGGCTGGAAGCAGAGGCGGACTGTAACTCTGCCCAGACTTGGCTCCAAGTAGCGAGCTCTGCTTACAGTCAGTGGGCAGTTGTATGTTCTTGCCACAATGAAAAGCTGTAAAACATCAGCATTTGCACTTGCAGTTTTTGTCTTAGTACAGAGGGAATCCATGCTCCTCAGTCCCACACATGTCCCTGACTGCAGAGAGCCTGAATGCTTGTGTTTTGGAGGGAGGATAGAGGAGGATTTTTAGCAAAATCAGCAGCAAGGACTGTGCCGGTGGTGGGGAGGTGACTGTGTAGTCTTGGCACCACCAATTTGCCAGAGTATTGGCGTCTCCCCCGTGCAGGAGTGTCTGGCTCTCATTTGTTCTGTCTGAGATAGTTGTGCCACAGTGGTGCTCTGAGGACTCGCCGTAGCAGCAGCTCTCAAAAGCCATTGCAAAGGCAATCCCAGCTTTGTGTGTCTGCAGGTGCTCTGGTCACCTTTGCTCTGCCTCCTACCTGTGGCTCCCTGCTGTGGTGTATTCCGTGTGACCATGATTTCTTGACAGCTGCTGTGGCCAAAGTATAATTTTACTTTTTGTGAGAGAGGTTTATTCCCCCAAGTGTTTTGATCTTTCTCTGTGAGGGCTTTGTAGAGAGAGGCAGGCTCTTCAACTGTGAATTGAATGTAATGCCAGTTCATATTTGGGAGCACAGTGGGACTTCTGATCAGGGTTTTTTGGTGTTGGATTTTTAGGGCATGAAGGGAAGGTTGCTGTTTCTGCAGATAAACTATCAGATCCTGTTGGTACTTTTAAATGTGCAAGAACTGTGAAATGAAGAGCCTGAATCTCCTTTTCCTTAGCTTTTTCTTCATAGTAGCTTTAGGTGATTCTTTGAATAGACCTAAATGGTTTTTGGAGTGGATGTTGCATCTCCCTCTCCTTTTCTGTCCTGTCTTCATATGTTGCTCTTTAATTCACAAGGGTTTTGCAGTTCTGCATTATTTATTTAGAGTTCAGAGTCCTTCAGATCACTAACAAAGATCCCATTGTTAGAAGACATGCTACAAAATCAAGAAAAAAATTATTGCTATGGATTTGCTAACTGCCAAACGGTATGTCAGTGCAGGAAATTTCAGTAGAGAACAGAGGCCAGACAGGTTGCTCTTAGGAGATGACATGGATCAGTTTAGCTGTAATGGCCACCCAGATAAGGAGTGGGAGGTGTTCATCTCCGTGCTGCTTTGATTGCACTTGTTCTGGTGTGTGAGCAAAGCTCTTTGCAGCTGCCAGGGTTATCGTAGCTGTGTGGACAAGCAGTAGTTTGCACCACAGAGTTGATGGGGTCAAGTAATCCGTGTGGGAGCAGAATGTGGCATGCTCAGTGGCACCCAGACAAATGACAAAGCACAGAATTGCAGTGGATTTGAATAGTGGAACATCTTTTCTTGATCGTTTCTTTTTCTGTTGCTCCAGTGATATCTCTCCTGGTATCACTGGGTGTTCACAGGAAAACCAGGGTCAGGAATGTGCTGTCCTCTCTGCATTTTCATTTTGTAGATTTTGCCATTGGAGGACTGAAAGGAGTGTTGTAAAAGAGAATAAACTTTTGCACAATAAAAAATTTTGCTCTGTTCAAGATTTCAGAAACTTGAAAAAGACTTCATATGAGAACATCCGCAGGGCACTCCCTGAGCAAATTAATCAGAGCCCATGATGTCACTGTCAAAACCTTACTCAAAAGCTAATAAAACCCCTGATTATCCAAGAAACTTGCCTTACCAAAGCAGGGTCATATAATCTGGCCAGGACCAAGTGTAGTAAACTAGCCAAACTCTAGTATATCCAAATGAATGTAACATTCTCCGTATCATTGGGGTGAATGAACTTCTTCCGTCTCTGGCATAGGGGCTCTGTTGGGTGCTTGAGCACATGCACATTCTGAGGCTACACAAGGAGCAGGAAATTAAAAAGCTTCCCCAGAATGTTGATTAGTAGTTCCACAGGCCAATAGCCATAGGACTATTTATTTATCAAGTTACTAATTTCTTAGGGCTTCCAACAATAATATTTCTATTTAGAACTTCTGTTTCTTTTTTTCTTGAAATCTTCTATTTTAATAGTGGTTAGCTGAAGTGGAGCAAAATAGAGGACAAGTTCTGTATTTTAAATCTCCCCTAAAATTGGGATGCAGTACTAAGAGGTATTTGTGTGTTTAATTTTATGCACTATGAGTTCATCCACTTCTCTTTTATAATTTCTTTTTGATTGAGGTTTTGTATGCTGGAAGGGGTTTGTTTATTGAAATTCATTGTCTGTATTATAAATCTATTGTTATTAACACTTTAGAGTTTGGTTATGATCTTGGTATCATTTTGGTCTTAAGTTTATACTTCTTCAGGGTGTGAGAGTCTCAGCTTGTGTTCCAACCAGTATTTGTTTCCAGCCTTTGGGACATAAGGAAAAAATTGCTCCAACAGCATATCCTGAAGGTTCCAAAAACAAAAGGCAAATTTCTGCTGCTGTTAATCCTATTAGATCAAATCCAGACTTCAGTGGAAAAAAGTGACAAAACTTTCATAATTCCAGTGGGACCTGGGCTTCACTCCTGATTTCTTTGGGTTTTTTTTTGTTTTGTGTGTTTTTGTTTGTTTGTTTGTTTGTTTGTTTTTGTTTGGTTGGTTTTTTGATTTGGTTTTTGTTTGGTTGGTTTGGGTTTTTTTGTTGTTTTTTTTTTTTGTTTGGTTTTTGGTTTTTTTGGGGTTTTTTTGAGCCAGTTTCAATTGAGCCAGTCTCTGAACTTAGAGCTCCTGAGTCATAATTTTTAAGTGCTTAGGTTTGGCAATAACATAAATGCACAGGGATTAGACTACTGTAACAAGAACCTGCAGAGGTTAAAGAAAACATTTGATTTCCAGTAAGTGGCATGGTAAACACATACCACAATCTCTTCCAAAAGCTATTAGTCCCGAAACAGCAGGTTGTTCTTTCTAATCAATGCTATCTTTTTCCTTTCATGACTGCGTAGATTATCCTTCACTCTATGCATAAATATCAGCCTCGTGTCCACGTCATCCGAAAAGACTGTGGTGATGATCTGTCCCCTGTCAAGCCCATCCCTTCAGGAGAAGGGGTGAAAGCCTTCTCCTTTCCAGAGACAGTTTTCACTACTGTCACAGCATACCAAAATCAACAGGTAATTTGGGCTTTCTGATTAGCACTTTACAGGCTTTTCAGCACAGACCTGTGTTTTAAGAGATACGAGAAAAGTAGATACTTTTATTATATTACTTATTAAAATAAAATGGTCTAAACCCTTCTTGTACTACAAGTAGCTTTCTCTGGCAGTATTGCAGCAGTGTCCTGACGCTATCGCTGAGACTTCAGAGATGCTGCATGGAAAAAATCGTTCTTATTATGGAGATCACACAGTCTAATTCGCATTCTTAATGGTGTCTTAATTACAAATACAGCATTGAAGGACAAGGCAAAGAGCAGTGTAATTTCTAACAGTGTTTCTGTACCTTTAAAAGTAGATACGTGTCTGGATAGAATTTTTAAAGTGCTTTTGTTCCTGTCTCCAGTGCTTTTAATACTCCCAGGACCTTAACAGAGAAGCTGAGTTCTGAAGAAAGTTGCAGTTGTTTTTATTAACTGCATTCAGCTTATATTATGAACAGCAATTTATCTGGGTCCACATGGGTTCAAAGTCAAAAGTAAACTGCAGGTTGTATCACTCTAGTGTTCAGCTCATTCCACTTTTTGTTTAATTATTAGCATACATAGTAACACCATAGTTAATGTTGTGACATTTTATTAATTCCATAAAAATTATTGCATCTGTATTTTTTGAAATTCTATGTACATTGATATCTTTACAAATAGGAGAGGCGGAGAGCCATGTAAAGACTGAAATATAAGTATTTGGTGACTTTCCCATTTATTAAAATAAACTAAAATTATTTGGGGTGGGGTGTGTTTTATTGGGTTTTTTGTTGGTTTGGTTTGTGTTGGGTTTTTTTTTTGTGGCGCAGAATAACCTAGAGATAATCTCTCTTTTCACATTTCCTTCTTGACCTGTACAGAAATAAAATGTAATTTAAATTTTATTGCAGTTAGAGAGTGTACTCTCTTAGGTGAAGAATGACATTTGCCTGAAGTTTTTCTCAGTAATTCCAGCTGCCATTTGGCAGCTCTAAATACCTAATAGCTTCGCTGAGAATCTGCAAAAATAATGATCAGAAGATTGGCCCTTATTTTGCGATGTTTCGGGACAACCATATTAAACCATACAAATATGAAGCTGTTTCTGCTGTCATCTTATTTCTGTCAGGAGAGTTGTTGTCTGTGCTACTTACCTGAATTTACAGGTAATAATTTCTTTTAACCATATTCGCAGATAACTCGTCTGAAGATTGATCGGAATCCGTTCGCCAAAGGGTTTAGAGATTCGGGCCGTAACAGGTAGGTGTTGGGAAGGAGGTGGGCTGGTTACTGCTTGCAGAATCACTTTGTGAAGGCTGTTCAAGGTGAACACTTGTACTTACAGACAAACTCGTTTGAGAACTCAGACTCCTTGAGGGACCACTTAGATTTCCCAGTAGTGTTCTCTGTGGTGAGCTGCCATTCCTACACCTCTGACCATCTGGGTCAAGAACAGGCTGGCACTCGGCTTGACTCATGTGCTCAAGTTTCCTTTCAGTGGAAGCAGTGACATACTATGAAGGCTGCAAATGGACTTAATGTACACTCAGGTCCATGATTTCAGGCTGCGCTTGGAGCCTCTTCTTTCTCCTGGCTGGAGACACAAATTGCAGACACCATTGCCCATCTATAAGCCCAGGTTCTCTTGCATGTAAGAGACGTATAGCATGGATGAGTGGCTTGTTTTCTCGTAAACAGGGAGAAACTGGTTTGTGCAGCAACCTTGTGTTTAAAATATTTGCCTAGAAGGTGGGAGACCTGCGTTCAAGTGTCCATTTAGTCTAAGGAGTTTTAAATCCACTTCCTAGGTGAATACCTTTTCTAGCAGGTTGTAGAAGACCTTGAAATGAGACTGGCTTCCACTTCTTCTGTTGCGTATGGACTGATTAATTGCTTATTCTCTCCTGATCCATGTATCTTTCAAAATAGCAATGGGAAATCTGAGTAGTGCAAGGTGGAGACTTGGGTCTGGTCTGGGCTGCCAGTGCTGATGAGGTATTTTATCCAGTGCCTGTTTAATGCAAGCTACTTAAGCCTGTTTCGAATTGTATGTTAAACCATTTCAGCTAAAAAAAAAGCAGTATTTCATTGTGGTGCATATTATACATCAGTTCCAGCGACCACATTGCGTTTGGTGTCTACAGCTGCTATATTTATGACCAAGCCTCACAGAGAAGGGAGCAGACTGTGTGCTGGTAGGAATGACCACAGAGATTTCTTTTGATAGTTGCTTTATGGAGTTTATCTGTTAGCAGACGCTGCAGCATTAAAGCGTGTTTTGTGCTTACACCTGAGTTACATAAAAGCTGAGGCTGGACAGCAAATGAGAGTAGTTTTTAGAAGATTCTTTAGAAGAATACTTACAGAAGGGGTGGGGTAGTTGTAGGACTACAGGCATTTGCTGCAAGTATCTTTTCAGTATCTCTGAGATTTTGTCTTCCAGTAAGAGACAATTATCCATGTTCTGGGGCCTGGAAGGGATGCCCCAGGCACTAATGTAAATAGAATTTTGCCCTCCTTTGTAGCCTTCTAGTTAGAAATTAAGTGAACAGTAGCTTCCAGATAAATGCAGGGACTGAAGAAGCAAAATGTGGTCTGTGTACTTCAGGAAGAAAGGAGTTGCCATATGTGCCCTGTTCAAATGCTCTCTCCCTCTCTCTCATAGGCAGTGTCTCTGCTATGCTTGCTGTTTGTAGAACTATAAAATAAGTACTAAGGAACCTCCTAAGAAGTGTGAAACCCTGATCCTCGGAAATGTGCAAGTTTAAGTGGACTTAGAATTTCTTCTGCAATATTATATGAAACAAGAGAAGAGGCCCTTTAAAATAGAAAGGAAAGAATTGTCCAGAAACCAGTTTTGAACAGGTTTCAATGTGGTGGGACAGCTCTGGTATTACCTGAGGACAATGTAAGAGTACTGCATCTGAGACCACACAAATAATTATAGGACTGGGTGTATCCAGAGAGGTGTTTTTGTTTGGCTGCTAGGAACAGTTTGGTTCAGGCATTAGAAAAATAGCAGGCTATTTTGATTGAAAGAAAGTTAGTTTTTTATGGAAATGGATTAAGAAGACCAGTCTGAAGGAAGAGCCAGCATCTGTAAAGTATTTTGGGGTGACCCTTAGATGAGGTCTAAGTGCTTTTACTTTGCAAACATACTCATTACAGAATTGACTCTGCAAACTCTTGTTTGTTGCAAATTGACATTGTTTTACTGAAGTCAGTATTGCTGTTTTCTTTTATGGTCTGTATTACTGAATAAATGTGTTTGGGAATTCAGCTCAGATTTTTATTTGTCAAGGAAAACTTTTATTGGTTTACTCAGTTGATTATTAATTTACTCTGTTACTTAATATTGAAATTAAGTGTTAAAGTTCTGTTATCATCATTGTTCTAGTTGACTTGTTTATCATTGAGGCATTTTAGTCTGCAACATGATTAAAAAAATAGTGTAGTAAAATTATACCCAACTTTTCAATATTGCTTCAATTATTGCAGCTATCTTACTTTGCACTGCTGCATGCAGTAATTCTGTTTAATTAAAAATATTCCCTTCTAGGTCATTCCCATTCAGTCCCACAGGCTATTTTACAGAAATCAGTAGCTTCACCTTTTAAAAACATTCCCTGTGCATTTGCAAAGTGCAACAGAATTTATGTGCTGAGAATAGTTTCATTCTTCAGTTGGGCCTTAAGTTTGACCCTATAAAAACTTTTACTCAGGAAAGGACCAGAATTTCTCCCTTTAAATACTTCAGGAAAAACATAACTGTTTTGTTAAATAAACTTGGGCATTTGATAGCGCAAATTAGGGTGGTGATAAAATGTGGAAATTGTTCGAAGGCATCTTGTATAAATTATCGCCTTGGCTACACTCCTCCAGGAGGTGGCTTTTATCTCCACTTTAACTAGAAATGAAAATTCACCATTACTGCAGAAAATTAAGGCTATCTTTTTAGTCCAGGTTCAGCTAATAAATACTTTATAAATGTTTCCTGGCAGACATTTGTGTTCCTGTTGGAAATGCAATGGGGAAGGAGCACTATCAGAACATGCTGGTTGCTTCAAATTGGGCTATTTGCATAATTCAAGTTTACGGAGTGCTGATGCTCAAAGGCAAGCACTTGTATTTGGAGTGTGCCTCATGCTGACACTTAACAGGCTTCTGGGGCCCAGCAGCCAAAAATAACACCAAAATTATACCTCTAAGTATATGTACCTCTGAGGTGCATTAATCATAAATAATTGTCAGAAAACAAATGGGCCTTTTCTTCCAGGAAACAGAGATTCTTCTAAGGAGTGTCTGCCACCATTGTCTACACAGTTACTTCTGTTTTCTCAGGACACTGTTGAAAGCAAATGAGTGAAGACTTTAGTTTCTAAAGGCAGTTTGCTTAGCACATACTAACCAAGACACAAGGTTGCTTTATATGCAATTTTAGTAACAAAAGAGCTGTACACCCATGCCTTGCTCATGTTCTAAGTGTAGTTTTCTAGCTCATCAGTAATGGCTGGGAATCCTGTTTTAATAGAAGTTGTCAGTGGATCACCTTTGTTCTAGGAAGAAATAGCAGATAATCCCTCTGGCAGCTAAAACTTTAACTTTAGGGGAGATTTATAACTTTAACTGCCAGAGGGATGATTTCTTAAAGAAATACCATACTAAAAAAACATTTAGCATCATTTTAGCCAAGTCTTCCCACTCAAAACAGCCCTTCCAAAAAGCCCAAAATATTGAAGTAGAGAGCCAGTCTTGTGGAATTGGAAAACACTTCGTGTGCTGTCAGCCCAGTGGTTGCAGGTCTCTGTGGTCTCATGGATAGGATGTAAGGCTCTTTTCTAAAAAGCAAAATCAACTTCAAAATAATCTTGAAATGTTACTAATTTTTATATGTTTCTGAGGTAGAGTGTCCAGAGATGTGTGACAAAATACAGCTTGCTTTCATGACACCATGATTCTTCTGTTCTAAATAGAATGGGACTGGAAGCTCTGGTAGAGTCTTACGCCTTCTGGAGGCCTTCACTGAGGACACTGACATTTGAAGATATTCCTGGGATACCCAAACAAGGTAACACCTATCTTTGTGTTCTTTCAAAACAAAAATGAAAGAGGATGAAGCTTTGCCCATCGTACTTTACAAAAGTCTAGGTAAGTGTGTTACTCGCAGAACAGAAGTGACCGATTAACCACAGTGCAGCCATCACCTCTCATCTGAGTTATTTTAAGTTAGAAAACTTACGCTAACTAAACCACTGTGGCGCCAAAAATGTTAATTGTAAAGAAAAATCAGATCACATGTGGAGGAGAATGCCAGTTATTTAAGGACTGAATAACCTATTCCTTAATATTATGCTCTGGATAGATACAGAAGGTGGAGATCCCTTACAGATGACTTCTGTTGTACACATACAAACTCCAGTGTAGGAATTACTTGTGTTTTTAAGAGAAAAAAATAAAAAAGGAATGAGAGAAGAAATGTTCTCTTAAGTAATGGATAAGTAATAGGAAGCTTGATTTGTTTTCATCTTAACACCCCTTCTTGATTCTTAAAGACCTAAAAATTGTTCAGTAAGTGGGCCAACAAACTTTATATGCATCCTAGAGCTTAAAAAAATGGATCTCCTCTCCATTTTGCTTTTTACTGCTCCTCAGTCTTCTTCGGAAACCTCCTTTCCCCATTTTACAGGTAGTGCCATGAATGAGAAAAACATTTAAATGGCCTATTTGGACAGAGAATGAAATCTCTGTACTCTTTTCTGAGTTCTTTTATTTCCAGAGTATGCCAATGCATATAGAAAACCTCTCAGCCTTTTCCCAGCTAAATCAGACATACTGCTCCAAATTCTTTGCATTTTCTTTGACCAAATTTACAAACATCCAGTCTGCTTTCTTGATAATATATTGATTGGAAATTTGTTAAACAACCTTAGAGCAAAAATCCAGCAAATCTAGAAATTCAGAGAAATCACTTTTGTCAACTTCTTTGCTCACTCCTTCAAGAAATCTTGAGCAGCAATCCTTGATGTGGGCAACTAAGAGGAGGTTTTGTGCCAAGTCATGGATACATTGGATGAGTGTTGGCAGAGTGTTGGGCAGAGCATGGTGGTGAGGGATGGTTTCGTCAAAAAGGCCTTTAATGAGAAGTTAGAATAAGACCTGAAATACCTTGTCAGACTGTGTAAGACTGAAAGGCAACTGACCGTGCAGTTAATCCATTCAGGACAGATAGCTTTATTGCCTGTTCGTATGTAGGAGCATTGTTTGAGGGCAGGGGAGCTGCTGCCGTGAACTTCTCATTTCCTTTTCTCCTGTTGCCTGAGGTTAAGAATAGTGTTGAAGTCACTGTTGATATTCTGAGGATGGAAACTGGGATCCTTGCAAAATCACTGGTCATCTATACCTTGCACATAGAGAGTTTCTGAAAGACTCCATTAGAAATTTGTCCTGCTTGCTAAGTGCCCATCTTCCAGTAGTGGCACCATTGACATAGATTGGAAGAAAAATATGTCTTATACCAGGATTTCTGTAATGTGGCAGTGTCTAATGGTGCTTTATGCTTGTAGCATCCTGTTAACAAGAAGAAGCAGCAGGCAGTGTTCACTGATAATGTATTTTTCTTTTTACTAGTTCACCTATTACGATAACCTGATAATTTATTGATAGCATTTATCTCCTTACCAGCATCAAGGTGTTTGATTGTTAATGTGATTCATAAACAGGAGAGTCTTCCTTGCTAAGTGTCTTCTGTCTGGGAGAACGTAAAAGGTCCCAGTAAATTTTTCTACACTCAGTTTTCAGCAAGATATAACCTTTTAAGGAAAGGAAGTGTTTCTTGCAGCTGGAAAACTTTCAGTCCTGAGAAAAGTCTTCACCTGTAGCAAGCAGTGTGTTTTCAGGAGCATTCAGCACCGGTATTTGTAACGTAAAAAGTTATGATATCAGTAAAGGAACAATTTGCAAACAGTTTGCTGCAAACCTACCCATTCAAGAAATAAAACAGCTATTCACAGTATTCAGTCTACACTTTTCCTGAAGTTGTTCTCAGTTTTTGTTCCCAGATTTTTTTGGTTTGAAGTCAGAAGTTTTTTGTTCTGAAGTTGGGAACTTTCCTGAAGCTGTTAACTCTGAGACCCTCTGTCATCTGAGCTAAGGAGCTCCTTCCTCAGCTGGGCTCTCACAGCAAAACAAACACAGGCAGGCACAGAGTGCTTGAAACACACTCTGGACTGTAGCAAGAGCATAGATAAGCCAAAAGTCATCATTTTGAAGAAGGCTTCCTGTGATGTGGTACTTACTTGGCTGCATCTTAACTGCCATGCAGTTTTCTTCCGTGTCATGTAAGAAGCAGTTAGGCTTTTGGGCAGGGGCTCTAAGTACTGAGTGATGGTTGTAAAAACGTAACTTCAGTTCTCTTTCTTGGTCAGGTTGTTTCTTTAGAAATGCGCATGTGGTTTACTCACACATCCTCCTGCACATGTTTGTAAAAGTTTTAAATTAATTTGAGTTGAACTTAATCTCAAGGGTTATTATGAAAGACAAAGGTCTTGATCTGTCACTGAGGAAGTGGACCTTTCCCAATGTGCTTCTTACACTGTAATATTCTCTTCCAGGAAATGCAGGTTCCTCTACTTTACTCCAGGGATCTGGCAGTGGAGTGCCATCTACCCACCCTCACCTTTTACCGGGTTCCCCTTGCTCATCTCCAGCCTTCCACCTCAGTCCCAACACTAGCCAGCTGTGTACTCTTGCTCCAGCTGACTACACAGCTTGTGCCCGCTCAGGCCTGACCCTGAACAGATACAGCACTTCCTTGGCTGAAACCTACAACCGGCTCACAAACCAGACCAGTGAGACCTTTGCACCGCCGAGGACTCCCTCCTATGTCGGTGTGTCGAGTAGCACAACTGTGAATATGTCCATGAGTGGCAGTGATGGGGATGCGTTCAGCTGCCCGCAGACTGGCTTATCCATGCAGATTTCAGGGATGTCTCCACAGCTCCAGTACATCATGCCATCCCCATCCAGCAATGCCTTTACCACTAACCAAACCCACCAAGGCTCCTACAACACATTTAGACTGCACAGTCCCTGTGCACTCTATGGATATAACTTTTCCACATCCCCTAAACTGGCTGCCAGTCCTGAGAAAATCGTTTCTTCCCAAGGAAGTTTCTTGGGGTCCTCGCCAAGCGGAACCATGACGGATCGGCAGATGTTGCCCCCCGTGGAAGGAGTGCACTTACTTAGCAGTGGGGGGCAGCAGAATTTCTTTGACTCTAGGACCCTAGGAAGCTTGACACTCTCGTCTTCTCAAGTGTCTGCACATATGGTTTGATGAAGCCTTTAAGTAAAAGTACAGTATGTTTGGTGTCTACAATGTATTTCTTTTGGAATATGAAAGGACACTTGATGTAGCTTGTAAAGTGTGTGTGTATATATAATATGAGAGGAAGTTTCACTGAAATTTTGACTTGCTTGTGGCCACATTATTCTCCTATTTTGAGTTACACAGAGTTTGCTGTGGTGCAGACTGCTTTGGTTTTCTGGTATAATACACTTAGTTGTATAACACATTGGGACATATGCAACAAATTAAGTAAGACTTCCTCCCCTTTCCCCCTCCTCTGTTCTAACCCCTTTAAAGAGTGAAATGACACTTGGAGTATTAAACAACACAAAAAAGCCCACTTACATTTCCTATAGTTCTAGTGAGTTTCTTTAAAACATTCATACAATAGGCTGATGCACCAAAGGCATTTTACAAGTTTCTTCTCTGTTGTAAGGGATACGAAGGGTAGGTATTTGGACTTCTTAGTGTTAAGCATCCAGCATTCAGCCTAGAATAGAAGTTTAGCTAATGGATTATTTACAAAGTAAACAGAAAGGTTAGTTTGCCTTCTCATGATATGCTGTTTTTAGCTTATCAACGGCACAGCATTCTCACTAGGATTTGTTTTTTTCAGCATTAGTCTAGATTTATGATTATATATTTGAAGACAAATAATGCATATTCAGATTGTGGTGATAGCAATAATTTAAACCAACAGCATTAGAAGCAGCATTCCTTTGTATGAAATGAACTTTGGGGTGCTTAATTTTTGTCAAAGGAAGGGCTTGATGCATTTTTTTCCTCCATAAATATTGCCTATAAGACATTTACTGGACAGTAGGATATTCTAATGTATCTTTGTTTTTATATTTTTACTTTTTTAAAGGAAAATGCAGATTTGATTTAGGAGAAAAAAAGTGAGCAGATGAGAAATTCCATTATTGGTTTTACCTGTTGTGTGAGTGGATGCTGTGTTTTGGGTTTGGCTTGTTGCTTTTTTGTTTGTTTGGTTGGTTTTTTAATAAGGGCAAAAGGTCCTTCATCCTCAGTATTTCAAAAATACATCACCTGTATCAATTAGTCAGATGATCCAGTTTGCCCAAAAATGTTTCTGGAGCAGAGCGTTGTCATAGGTGCCTTCCTGTTGCTCTGTTTTTGTCCTGGAATTGGAGAGGTTTCCTTCATTCCCACCTCTGTTTCCTAAATGGCACTTGTAAGAATGTAGATCACCATCTGCTCCTGACCAGACTTCTCCAGAGTGACAAGGACACAGGAAGACACTACCATGGTGAAATTTCTACCCTCATATGCACCTGCACAGTCCAGGTGTGTATCAGCCCTTCTGCAAAAGCTGCCTCTCAGCTGCCCATCTGTCAGAGCTGAACCACAGAGGCTGTGGAACAAATTTTAGTGCTTGAGAGAACTGGTCATCTCTAACAGTATGCTAATCCTGCAGCTGATGTAAAGGCTTTCTTAGGCGGGTACAGATGTATTTGAAAATGCTTTCCCAGTCAGTGCTGAAGGAGATTAATGTCTTTCAGGTTTTATGTTTGTTAGATTTTTTTGGTGAAGGTGAATTTTCATGCTTCTCAAGTGTTCCTATGTCTTTTCTGGCAAATAGTGGGCTTACTCTCACTTCAAGGAAGACTCATTTCAGCTAATATTTCTTCAGTGGGATGGAGATAATGCATGCAGAAAAAGCCCTCTTGCTATCTCCTCTTATTTGGGAATGGAAGAAAAAGCACAGCAATCTTAAAGCCTGTGCCTGAAAGAGGCTTTATTTCTGTCGGTTACGTATTTGTTTCTGCTAAAGATAGGTATAAAGTTTTCATTCAAAGTTAGAAGGAGAAGAGGATGCAATTTAGGTGATGTGGGCTTTCTTCATTGCTGTCTCAAACTTCCTAAGTGACCTTTCTGAGTAAACCTAGGTTCACTCAGTGTCTATCAGACATTTTTTCCTTCTGAAAGATGTGATAATAGCACTTCTCTTCTTCAGAGGAAAGGGTGACCGTACACTGAAGATGAAGATCATCTTCACATTTGCTGTGCTGTGGACAGTGTATTGCAGATGAATGGCTGGGTAGTGTTCATACATGAGGATAACGAAGGGCATTCGTGTACTTCAGGTGTGTCACTGGTCTTGGCAGTGCAGTGTCCTTTGAGGCAAACTTCCTAGAAAAGACCTGTAGTGCTAAAAATGCTATTCAAACTCATGCTAATTGTTTGTGAAAGGGTTCTAAGGTGTGTAGAAGGTGGGCAAATTTTCAGCTGTGTTAATTGTCATAGCTCTATTGGTTTAAATTAAGAAGTAACGTGTTATTGTTCCTGCTCTAGCCAAAACTTTGAAATTTTGCAGTTGGAAAAATACTTAAATGGGAAAGATGGTACAATTAATTTGTACTTGAAAAAGGGTAATTATCCATGTCAGCTTAAGGGCTGTGACTAGGTAGAAATGTGGAAGAGGTAAATCATACATGTTCCAACAAGGAGAGAAAAAAAAAAGGGTTGTGCATGGATGTTCATGGTGGCATTCCTGACAAGACTATGTACTTTATTGTCTGGGAATTTTTTAGAACTGGTCTCTTATTTTTCCTCAAATTATTCTTATCATATAACCACACAATATTGTTTCATTTGTTCCTTAAAATTTGAATCATATTGTAAATACTGGTTTGTCATTGTGAAAAGACTGGCTTTTTATCAATACAGTAAATGCTATATATGCATTATATCTATAATTATATATCTGTATTTTATAAAAATGACACAGAAAATATATTAAAGTGTGTATTCAAACACTTTTTACTACATTTGGGAAACTGAGAGGCTTGGGTCTATTTTTTTTCTCTACAACTTCAGCAAGACCAAAGGAAGTGACTCTAAGGTAAGCTCTGAATTTCAGAGGCTTAATACAAGTTGCAACTAGTCCACAATTCTTTAGCTATCTGCAGTTGAACCTCTCATTATTTCTATGCAACAGAATTGCCCCAACAGATGATGTGTACAACGAGATAGTCAGGCTGAAAGCAGAGCTGTGAGGTTTTTATGTGGGGAAAAGGAACTGAGTTCTTGCCAGGGTCTTTAGTCAGTGATGGAACTTCGGTTCTTCCTCATAGCCCATGTCATCCCAGCTGCCAAGACCAGTTCAGCTGCCCCGTATCAACTGGATCTGAGAAGTTAGTACTTCCATGTGGTCGGTTTTTTGGGCGGGAGCTTGGTACTCTGCACATTTTCTCTGTCTGTATTTCTTTGGTAATTTGTCCTCTGTTCTACTAGTTCTAAATGCAAAAAGCCATTGATTTTGAAGGCAGAATTTACAACCTATAATCCTGGGTATACTGTTACTCAGCAATGAGCAGCATTCTGCCCCCAGAAATACTGTTATGCATAGTGGCCTTATTTCCTATTGTACTGCAATAAATGATTCCATGTGACGTAGGGCACAGGGCCTGAAAATCTGATTACTTCAGAGACTAGGGTTTCATAGTCACTTAACACCAGCATTGTTGCAAATGACCAGAATTAGGGCAAGAGAAGTAGGCATGAAATGCTTGATCATAAATATCAGGCCTCCAGAGAGAATGAAAGCTTCTGTTTTTAATAAGAGAACAGTCTTTTTTTCTTTTTTTCTTCTTTTTTTTTTTTTTTGAATAACACAATCAGACTCGTAAGAGGGCTCATTTCTGCTTCAGCAGAGAGGCAACTGGAGCAACTTGAAAGTCATGGATATTGTTGTCATTAATACTAGTAAACCTGAACCATAAGCAGTTCAACAGAAAAAATATGAATCATCATCAGAAGTAGCTCACAAGTTCTATAGGGATATTTTTCTTGTAAAGATGATATAACTAACTAATCTGTATAGAAGTCTGTTTAAAAAGGTTGCAATTTATCATAATCAGTCCTTTTTTCGGGCTGACTCTGCACTTCAGATGACAAAAACTATTGACTTGTCAGTTGAGCTCTTCATTAATGTGATCCTCAAGATTCAGTATTTTGCCTTGTATTTAACACAAAGTTGTAGGTATGTCAATTTAATATATGCAAAACTACAGGACAATTAATGTTCTGCTTTATGGTCCACCATATTCCTCAGTTACTTGGTTGATTCAAAACACTGATGTGCCAAGGTGGTGCACACTTGTAAGAGGTGATGGCCTGCTTCTTTAGGAAATAACATTTCTAGGGAATTCAACCTTCTTTAAGTGCCTTTTGTCAGTGCTATTGTGTTCAAGCTCTGAAAAGATGTTTGCTATCCAAAAAAGCAGAAGTCCTTTACAGTCATTGCTTACTCTTGAAATCCTGTGTATTCACCACTTACTCTTGAAAAGCAGTGTTGAATTGGCCATAAAACCATCTCAGATAGTTGGTGCCAAATGCCCAGACAGCAAATGCCCAATTACAGCAAAATGAGAATCTGAATCTTCTGCCTCAGTTTTAGAATTTGAAGTCCATAAAGTAAATGTTTTTAAAAAGCATCAATAAATCAGGTCAAATACTGTGAGAAAATAGAAACACTCACCTCAACTTCATTTGTGCACCACTTTCAGAAGTTTATTGGCATTTAAATAGTTAATATCTCACATCTTCCATTACAGCAGAATGAATATTAAGCTTCCATGAGACGGATACATTTCCAAACTTGTTCTTTGTCGCTTTTCTAAATGTTGGAGGTAGTGGCCAAGTTTCAAGACAAGCACCTGGGTTCCAGTTTTGCAGCAGGAAATGGCAGGAGACATGGAAAGAGCACAGATGGAGCCTGCAGTGCCATAACACACCTTAAGAATGTCACAGGTGCTGTGACGGCACCCACAATATACAGTTCTATCCTAACATATCTCAGTGCACCTCTCGCAGGAGGCTGTAGCCTAAACTGAGAACTGACATCAAAGGCTAGTCAGGAAGGATAAAGTGTGATGTGAAAATCCTTGGTCTACCTGAAAGCTGGGCTCTGACAGGGAATGTGAGGCATAGCCCCAGCACAGACTTGGCGTTTGTCAGTGCTGCTGCCAGTTTGCCTATGCTGTGCCCTTATGTTCGTTTGCACACCACTGGTTTTATTTAGATGCTGTAATAGAGAGCCAAGAATAAATTTAGAGCACATTGGAGGAAACCTGGACTCACTGTGGCCGGTGGTAATGTTGCCACTGACTTGAGCTTTATGGATACCACATTTTCAGACCCTAAGCCATCTTGCTTTCTGTTCCGGAGTGCTTTACCCATGCAGCAGTTGTAGTTATAATGGCCTTGGCCATTCTTCTGTCCATTTGTGATGTTTTTCAGACAAATAACTGGCTTTTTGCATTTCACATTCTCTTATTTTGTTTTTAAATTTGTGGTTCTGCAGTTTTTGAGCCATAGACTGAAAGACAAGACAAGGCTGCAACTCGTTGCTCCATCCCCCAGAAGCCTTGCTGGTGGATGGTGTATTCCTTTCCACTGCAGATAATTGACTATATATTTCCCCGCAATGTTTTTATTGTATTTTACAGAGAAAAGTAGTAAAAATAGAGGTTGTATCACAATCAAAGCAGTATTTCCATTCCTCAGGCAATGTTTTTCACTAACCCAAAGGAAAACACCTCCCCACCCTTTCCTGGTTACTATACTTGGTGTATGGTTCTCAGTAAGAAGAAAACCAGATGCCATATTTAAATGCAAGATGGCAGAAACCAGAAAAATGGGTCCCAGTTCAGGGAAGTGTTCCCAGACAGTCTTTGTATTCTTTGAAGTACAATATAGACACTAATGCTTCCAGAGATATCTGCAAAGCCCCTTTGATACATCCCCCAGACGATTGCTGTTGGTGTGCCATGAAGGCCTTGCTGATGCAGGGAGCACTATGGACTACCTGTTCATACTCAGGCAGGATGTCATCAGTGTCACACGAGGATGTACAAGCAAATGTCATTTATGTGGTTCTAGTCATCCTACGCAGAAGTGTAGCCTACAAGTGTTAAACAGACCCCAAAGCCATGTTGAGAGACCAGATCTCAGGGAGAACTCATTGCAGGCCAAGCCCATGCAATCCAATTATCCTCTTGGTGGTAACTAAAAGACATCTTACAATGAATATAAAAGCAATTATCTAAGCACACACTTATTTCTCTTTGCTGTAACTGGTTATATTAATCTCCTGAACATTTTGGTTGGGGGTGAGAAGGGGACCAAACACCTGGGGGCTTAGCACAGAAGGTTCCAGTCCCATACAAATTTTTTTGTGGGAAGAGAGGAGCCTTGGAAAACAAAATTTAAATTAAGGCAAGTGAAGACTGGTCTGTGAGTAAGGATCCTTTAGACATCAAAATATACCATTGTGAATGTCTAAAAATGGTCCCTCTGGTGTCACATCCTTTCATTCAGTAGAGGACAGAACAGTGAGATTAAGGAGTGAAGTGATCTGTGAAGTGTTGGGTAGGATGAAAGCTTTTGGTAAGCTGAACTACTTAAAATAATCTAAGTTTGAATGTCATCCATTTTAAGTCTTAACATTCTTGCATTTTTATTTGGTTTGTTTTTTGTTTTTGTTTTAAAGATACTATTAGCAAGGATGAGATAATGCTTAAAAATTTCCAGCCAGATGTGTCTACAGACTTCCCCAGAGATGGCGGCTATTCAGATGTAATTTGAATTAAACCCATTATATAGATAAGTTTGTTTTATTGCTGACTGCAGCTGTGAAGTTTGGATTCAGATCTGTAACTCCCCTCAACTTTGAAGACTGTTGTCAAATCTGTGGTTTTGCATTTGAATCTCCACTTGCTTGTTGCATCAGACTGTCATTCCCATCTGTTACCCCACCAGCTCGGTGCAAGACTCTGATGCTGGTTTCAGACTCGGCAGAGCTGAGGCTCAGAAAGGCCCCTCCTCAAGCACACTGTTCCATATGAGCAGCGACAGCAGCACTTTGTAGGTCTGTAGGTTAACAGCTCTCTACATGCCATCTAATGGCCATCGGTGACCCACCACGGAGCACTGGCTGCTGGGTCACAGGTTGTTGGCTCCCGCCCTGCAAAGTATGCATTGCATACTTCCTTCAGATTATGTTTCTGTGTAAGTGAGAGCTGTAGCTTCCCGCAGGGAGATTACACGATCCACTGTAGAAGGAGAGAGGGTTGGTGTAATTGCAAATGGGATGACAGCTGCTCCTTGACGTACTCTCTGAGGGCTTATCCATGCAGAGTAATTGCTGGGAAATAAACTAGGAGTGAATTTACAACACCTCAGCTCCACAGGTGGGCACTGTTATCATGCTGTAAGGAGAAGGTGCTCCATGTGGAAAATAAGAGAAAATATGCCACACAAGGGATGTTCATGTGAGGATACAGTGCTTTGAGGCTGAGGTCCTGCAGTTTCCCTCTCTTGTTTGCTCTACAGGCAGACCTTAAGGCTTCAGCCACACTGTAAAAAATAACAACCCACAAAAGTCTGTCTGGGAGGGTGTCACTGGTTGTCACCATGGCATAGACGGCCTCACCAACTGCAGTGACGGAGCCACCCATGGTAAATGCTGGACAACTCTTCTGACCTGTTAATAGTTGGCAGACTATTTGATGACAGTTGCAAGAATCTGATGCACAGCAATATCCTTTACAGCAGTTTAATCTTTGTCATCAAATCCCCCAGCAGCCATGATTAATAGCAGCACTTGAGCTTGTTTTGAAAGTTGTATATTTGGCAGCTATGAACTTTGATCTATGGTTTCGCTTTAAAGAATCATTATGACACAAACTTTTCCTGTAATCCTTCCATCTAATTAAACCACACACAAATACTATGTGGGGAAATATGATGCTATTGATATAAGCCGTGTGTTTATTACATTATTTTAGGCACTTTATTAAAGTGGATAGTTGTTCCCAGCAAGATAGTAGATAAGCTCCCCAAAAACAATAACATCACCCAGAAAGAATATATAAAAGAATTTCCCAAGGCCAAATTCGATTAGAAACTTTCTTTGTTGATTAATACTGTGCCCTTGAACCCGTTAAGGGCTCAGATGTTTTAACCTGAGCTAAAATTACTGGCACTTAATGAATTCAGTCTACTAATGTGTACTTTTCCACAAAATGTTTGCCTTTGTTCCAGATAGTCAAAGGACTTCAATACCTAACATGATAGCGTCTGTCTTCCTGAAGTAGTTCTTTCAGTATTTGGGTACAATTGAATCAGGAAGTTTTCAAAAATCAAGAAAATTTATTTTCATGTAAATATTTTAAACAACAGAACATTCATCTTTTTGTAGCTGAATCAACCATAAACTAGTCACTTCTTCCTGGTCTCTATCCCAGTGCATACTTTGTAGAGAAATTCCCATGAGGCAGATAATGCTCATGTTTTCAAGATGAGAATATGAATGGTGGATCAGTCTGATCATTGGTTTTTTTAGGGCTGAGGTACAGGGCTACATAGTCTGGACTGAGCTGACTTGCTTGTGCATTTCATCTTCATGACCCCAGCATTTGTGCAGAAGTGGATTCTTTCCTCTAGAGCAGACTACTGAGTCTCTGAGCATCAATGTTATGGAGCTGCGTGGAATCCCCAGAGTTTCTCCTGATTGGCCTACATGGGTCTCCCAATCTGGGTGCCACCAAACTGAGAGACAACAGAGGTATAAATCACCACTTTGAGGTTCCTACGTCTGCCAGGGCCAGCAGTGCTTGTTTGCCCATCACCGTCTTTTCCATATTTTTGGGGTAGACTTTCAGCCAGATGGCTTTTGGCTAAAACATTTCATCTGTCAGTACTGGTTAAGCCCAATGACCATAGTTTCTGAGTCAGCTGGAAACCAGACAAAGTACCAAGTATAATAAATTTCCCAAATTGTCTCACAAATTTCCAGAGACTTCTTATAAATGTGGAACAGCTGAAGCAACATGAGTGATCCCTTAGAGAATTCACAGCTGAGCACCCTCAAGCAGAGGAATAGCCGCCCATCACCACTCTCTGGTCTTGATCAGAAAAGAGTGAAAGAGAACTGCTCTAATGCAATTCCATCTCCTTGTGCCAGGTTTTCCAGTCTTGGTGATTAATACTTTGTGATGATCTGTGTGCAAGACTACCACAAGACTGAGCAGAATTAGCTGGGACATTTGTCATGTGCCTGTTGTCATCAGGGAGGGTGGATCAGTGGCCATTAGAAATGGCCTTGACCAAACCTGCTCCTGGAGAGCTGGACGTGAGCTACTTGAGCTGTCATCCTCTCTTTAGTGTCTCTTCACTGAAAAGCAAAACTTGCTTAGATAACCTGGAGTCCCTCAGACGTCTGCACAACCAGAGCTTTGAGTGACGGCCACAGCCTGGGCAGAGTGGAGGTGTCACATTATTCTCAACCAGCCACACAATCTTGTGAGTGGATATGGGGTCAAAATGTATTTCATATATAACTAGAATAAAGTTTTGTATAAAGAGCTTATAAAACCTCATGAGGACTTTTTACTAGTTCAAGGGCTGCCTCTTGTTCTTATTGAACTCAATGGGAATTTTGCTTTTGACTTCAAAGGAAGTTGAAAGGAGCCATGAGGGGCTGATTTCCACTCCTACATGTGTGCTGCTGCACACCAAATTTGCAGCTGGAAGGACTGTGTTTAAGTTGTTTTTGTTGCTGTACTCGTTGGGGTTGGTTTTGCTACTTGAGAATTGGCATAAGCACAGGATCTGCTACATGCAGATTGTCTACACATGTGAAAACTATCTGTATGTTCCATTCATTGCATGTATGCAATGCAAAAAGGATTCATTAAGCTACCTCATCAAGTGGCTTCATTCTCCTGAGGGGCAAAAATCTCTCCTAAGCACAGAGCGGCTGGTGAAGAAAGTTCCTCACCACTGCAGGATGCATAAAACCGAATCAAATATAAATTAGTCTTTTTGCAGGTCTTTTCCCAGGCTGCAAAATGGAAAGCTACAGCCTCTATTCTATAAGCAGGCAAAGAGCCTTAAGACCAGATTCAAGAATCCCAACAGTTGTTAAAATGTTTGGAACTTAGTTTAACCACTTCTGAGTGCATTCTTTTCCATTTCTTCTCTGCAGCAATTTGCAGAGTCTGAGACTTACCGACTACACCCAAATACACTCCATTAGGCAAGAGGGCCTCTTGCACAGGAGTCTGAGTTAAGGCTTTGATGCTTCAGAAATAGGAAGAAAATTGTTTAGAATGGGAGCATGATTTAAAGTTAATGATTCACTATGAATAGGGGAGTGACTTCACAAATATCTGTCAGTTCTATACAAACCTTGTGAGCGCTGGAGGCTCCTGGGGACCTAGGCAAAATAGGATAGAAATAATTTCTGTGTCAGTAATAACATACTCTGTTTGCTTTACAGTTGACTGAGACCTGGCTGCTGATAACTTTCTTTTAGGGATTATTTCATAAACTGTAGATCTTCCTGCTAGGAAGCACTCCTGCATTGCGTGCTTCAGTAGTTACCATCCCATTCTTGATAGTTACACATTCTCTGTGAGTCTAAATAGAATTACTCTTGCATAGATTTTTATGTACCTCAGATATTAGCAAACATTATCGTAACCTTCCTCAGTGATCTTGTAACCAAGCCATATGTATTTAATTCTTTCATCCTTCCCTTGTGAAAAGATGCCAGGGAGACAAGAAGAAAAGTTGAGGCAGAATCAGCATCTCTGAGTAAGGATATAACAGAAAGCATAGTGGTTGGGCCCTCTCAGCCTCTCAAAAGAAAACTGCTCTGCTGCATCTCCCCACCTGCATGACTCTTTTCGGAATTACTCATACCGTGGGCAAGAAGATTGCTGAAGCTTCATAGAAGATGACTCCTGCTAAACCAGAGAGAATTGAGTGACAAGTATGATGTCTGTAGGAAGATACTGACTGTGGAGATGGAGGGTAGCAAGTAGAGAGGATTGGTGAAAGCCTACACAGCCTTGTGGTAAGGAGTTTGGGTAGTCCAATAAAGCACCAGCACCTGGTTGCTGATAAGAAACAAATCCACTTTTCTGAGCTGACTGATGTTTCTTTCCTCTTCATGAAAAATATGTACTTAAGATCTCACACTCTGAGGCTAACCCAGTCAACTTTCCAGAATAGGTTTAATATCTTTCCTTGTGTTTGAGGTCAAAGAGCTTTGCTGCAGCTGCAGCTCAGTCAAATAATCCGGACCTGTTGCAGGAGTTGCTAGTCAGAGCTCTGATTTGTGTCAGGTGTAGGTTCAAACCAGATGTGACAGGGGTATTTTCTGGTGTTGAAAGCTAGAGAAGGTGTCCCACACTTCCTGGGAGCTTAGCCTTGGACAATATATACTTAAAATATATTTAAAAGGCAGACAATAAAAAAGTGACATTGGAAACGGAGTTATAATTCATGTAATAAACAGAAACATCCTATACCATGGTTGTGGTGGTACCTAGTGTTGATTTTTTTATGCTTTATATAAGGCTTTCTTTATGTCCAGAATTAGCTTTTCAACATCCGAGAGTGATAAGGGCTTTTGAGGGGCTGTAGGTAGCTAGCTATAAGATAAAGCCACAGAAGAGCTACTAAATTTCTTTCTGTTAGAGCAAATATAGGTACCAACCCTGAAGAAAAGTATCCTGGGGACATGCACTGACACAGAACTCCGATTTGGAGGTTCACATCTGTTGGGGTACGGCCCCGAAGTC
>VZRL01003984.1:644140-770383 GCA_013397895.1 Origma solitaria | reverse complement strand
ATATATTTATATATATAATTATTATTATTATTGTTTGAAGGAAACCCACACTTTTTGAAGCAGAAGAATGTGCTGGAGTTGCTAATTTTAAGAATGGCTTCCTCTCTTTCCCCTCGGTTAAATGAGGGGAAAGAGAAGAAGGCAAACTTAGTATGAAAAGGCACAATGTACATTACTGAAAACTTGTTTTCTTTGTAAGACATGATACTACATTTCTTTCATATCTAATAGCTTTTACTGGAAACGTTATACATAATCAATTATGCTGCTTTAAGTTTGCGGAAGAACTGAGGCTGCTTTTGACTTTTCTTAATTTCAGAGGGCAACATATCAAGCTGCTGTGGCAAATCAAGAGTTATTGATGATTCACATTTTCTAGAAATAGACAAACGTGCTTCACAATTTTAAATAACAGAACTTCTGTTTTCCTTGTGACTTGGAGAAGCATAAACCCACCATGTACAGAGAGAGTGTCTGCAGCCGTGCTCTTGTATGCAGTGCAAGCTGCAATTCTGCTGACTGGAACAAATAATCAAGTGAAGTAATGAATGTCTGAGAAAATTGATAGGAGGACTGGATGTACTGAGTCTCTCTGCAGGATACACTATTGAGAATTTCTGTCTGTCCTGATTTTTCACTCTGTTTTCTCTTTTGATGAGCATGCTGAGAAATCAAGGCATCCCATTGGTTGACTCAGGTAAACAAGAGTGGGGTTGAGTCCCCTTATCTCGCATGAACTATTCTAGAGAGACTGGTGGAGTTACATATTACTTCAGACCATTAAGTTCTGTCATCCTTCGAGGCTTAACCTTGCCCCCCTCCCTTAAATTTGAAACTTTGTTCAATTAGTAGATTCCCAGCTCAATTTAGGAAGGTTACAAGTGTTTGCAGGAATTCACAGAGTGCTTTGTAGTGTTGGGTTGCTGTGACAGAGGTGGGTGTAAATAAAGTCTCACTACTGATAAGGATTATGCTGATTATAATCACTGTGTTACGGAATTTATAATTGGTAGGCAGTGTCTTTTACCTTGTTATGTGCTACTTAGATGGCAGTTATGACTCTTTGCAAGAATACTTGAAAAATCAGTTCCTGAGGCAGAGAAGCTGCTTTTTATGGTTTACTTAGGTTTTGTTTTGTCTGCAAGTCTCCAAAGACTTGCAATGCTTTTCTTAGTTCAGCATGTGCTATTTTCCTGAGATACAATGGTAAGAATCTTTTTGTATACTGATCTGTATACTGTCGCACTTGGTGAAATGGCTTTTTCTTTAAATTGTAGTTATTTGGACCTGAATAATTGTAGTATACCCTTTGATAAAACTCTTGTAGAAGGTCTGTCTTATTTTGGTGTTTCTCTGCAGTATTTTGTCCTCTTATATTCTTTAGTAAAGAAATAAATTACATCCCTCAATGCACATTTTCATGTTTCCATGTTGAATTTCATTTTCTGTTCTGTTATTCCAGTCTTTTATAATTTAACAACCCATAAATCCCCAGCAGTAGAGCTAATACTGGGTAGAGCTTTTGTTTTCGTCATCATGCTACCCTTCACCACATGGCAAAACCAGGTGTATGAACTCATCCGTATTGTGGGGTTTTTTTAGAAAAAGTCTTTTAAAGTATAAGTTAAAAATGTTAACATTTGTGTTCTTAATCCAGTGTTACTTTGATACCTTTTAACCAGTAAAGTCTGTCTGCAATTCTAGAGCAGCTGTGCAAGACAGCTGGACTGGATTAATACAGATAGATGATGGAGCCAGGAGGAAAGGGATGTTAAATAGAAACTGATTTTGTGCTGGTCAACACAGTGAACAGCATTGTAAATGTGTCTTGGTGAATAGTCTTTCTTGGTTTTCGGCAGGAGTTGATTCATTTGTGTGTATTGCGCACATGTGCTATCTTCTTTCTTTAAGCAGCAAAAAATAAAAAAAGTAATAGAAGTATCTGAGTGGAGTTAGTTTATGCTGTTTTCAAAATGTGCTACCTTGTCTCCATTTGGATAGCTGTTGCTGTGTTGCTGGGGTTGTAGCCTCTAGAATCAGAATTTACACAACTCACAAGTGTTTTAATACATGACATGAGAGTCAGAAAAATTGTACACATTGTAAATATGAAAAAGAATATACAGTTGCAGGCTTTCCCCCCCTTATGTGATAAAGAAACATTATTGTCCTGTCAAAACTTTACTTCATTACAACTAAGGCAATGTTGATGAAACATAATGGGTAAACTTCATACGGTTTTGTAGTATGTGTATTCCAGTGCATTTTTTTGGAGTACACTGCAATAGGCAATTCTGTTCCAGCTCTTCCTTCCCAAAACATGGGATGCACATGAGGTGTGGCAGCTCGGGGTCACGCAGATCTGCAGTGAGTTGAAATAGCTCACTGACCCAATGAAAACTAAAATTGTCAGGATATTAAACACAGTGCCTTGGTAGTTATTGTGTAAGGAGTTAGCAAATAAGCACAAACAGAGAGTGGAATAGGAGGAACCACCTTTTTTGGTGGTCACCCTCAGATAGACTGGATTAAAGCACATTGGAAAACTGTCTCTCTAGGCAAGAACCTTTTTATAGTCTGGTTAGGTCACTATGTATTTGGTAAGCAGCCAGACTGCTTTTATGTTAAGGCACCTTTTCAGCAGCTTGTGCCAGCCATTCTGAGCATGAAACGAACACACAGAGGTAGTGAGAGGGGGTGCCAAAAGGCTGGCACGAGGTATTTGAAAGGTATGCCCTACTTGATTAAAAAAAATACACATGGCTATCCTCTGGTAACTCTGTTTAAAGATGTAAATAAAAAGTCTATTTCCATTCTTTGATATTGATCTAGGAAAAGACACAAGTTTGAATATGGCTGGGAGTTTGCTGTAGATTTAATAAAGGATGGGACCCATCCCCTCTGCTTTCCCCAAATGAGGGGAAGCAGAGGGATTTACTGCTGTAGAAGATAAGCTTTTCAGCCACATTAGAAAATAAATGCTACTAAGAATGACTACAGTTCAGTTAGCCTTGGTAATGTGTGACCTGTATGTGTGTCACCATTCCTCAAGCAGTCAGTGAAGCAACTTGACAGTAGTCTCAATTTGGTTTAGCAAATAGAAGGATTATTGCAGGAAATCCAGTTATAAAACCCCACTGGGCTGAATTATTCTGAATTAATTTTAAGCAGAATGAGGCCTCTAGAGTTGTTTCTGCTTCTGTGTGGATTTGCCAGTGATTCTGTGTTTGAAAATGTCGTATCTAATAAACTGAAGGAGCAGGTAGTAAGTTTGACTGAATCAAGACAGGTTGCGCATTCAGGTTTCTAAATTTACACCACAGTTGCATATTCCTGAGTGGTGTATTGTGAACAGGGCTGGGAAGAAGCTGTAGTTCTGTATGAGCGTCTTAAAATGGCTGAAAAGAAAACTGAGAATAAAGGAGAAGGTTGCTTCAAAGATTAAAAAACCCGATAAAGACCATGGGACGTAATGACTTTTGAAGTGCAGATATAAGAGTAGAGAAACACTTTGACAGGATTTGCTGCAGATCTGTAGCATATCAGAAACTATGGCATGGGAAGTAACAACAGATAATGTTCCCTTCCTGTATTAGCACTCTTCAGAGGAATTAGTGTCATCTAAAGTTGAAGCGTCTTACCAAAGTCTGTATTCATGGCTTTTGAGTTTTTACTTTGTGTGTATGTGTGTAAATATTTCTCTGCATGCTTCAAGGGTTACTACTCCATGTTTTTCAAAGATAATGAGATCTGACTTAGCATTTCGCTTGATTAGGGGGTTTCAGGATTTTGTAGAGCACAACAAGGAGGATTTACACAGAATTTCATCACGAGTTATCAGACTCAAAATATAACTGTTATTTGTTTGGAATGCTGCTTCTTTAATAGTATTGATTAATCTGCTTACTTGGTTGCTTCTTCCATACCTGTAAACATGAAGTTGAAACAGTATTATATGTTAGAATGGAAAGCAGCTGGAAGTGTTCAAATGTGCTCCTGAGGTGGTTTGATTTGTCTGTACAAGAATTATTTCCTATTACATAAATACTAAGTGAAAACCACAGGAGTAATTTTCTTAAATCAGCACAGAACTTTGCTGTTTTCTGTCCCTGTGCCATAGCTGTGTGAGCTATAATTTTACAGACAGAGGAACTGTATAATAAACTAGGTATAATGAAAAGTTAATTAACCCCAGCAAGAACCAGCAGTTGTAGAGATGTGTGAATAAACTATAACCAAAGGCCTGTGCTAAAGTCTGGCTCAGGAATTTTGAGAGGGAAGAAACGCTCATGATACTTTACAACGGGGAAGACGTACACAGGTAAAATTCGTGCTTTGATGCTGTCTTCTGCTTTCACTTGCATCTCTATTTCATCCAATTCCATTTTTCTTTAGGTTAGCTTTCTGAATTAAAACTGAACAAAAACTGCACCCAAAAGGCCTAGTGCTGCTCTCAGCCTCTTCTTGGACTCCCACAAATAGGCTTTTTTTGTCCATCTTCTAGACACTGTGTTGAAGAGGATTTGAGGGAAGGGAGGAGATATCTGTGTGCATCCTGGAAGGTATGACAGAAAAAGCTATTTATAGGATTTAGAGGAAGACATAGTGCTGTCGTAGGTATCTTGGGAATTCCATTAAGAAACAATTTCAGCTTTCATAATGAGTGGTTTGTTCTGCATGCTACCCAAAATACTGGTCATTTCAGTACTATCTTCCTATAATGAATTTGCATACACTATTACCAGTTTTAGGCAAGTCAATGTGATTTGATAATCTAGGGAAATAATAGTGTTGTACTAAACTGTTTAAATATTCTGTGCTGGTTTGAGATCCCAGTGAGGCTTTTTATAAGACTTTTGTTTTTTGTCTGTTTGCTATTGCATACACTGATACCGATTGACATTGCAGGTAGATGTATTAAAAGTTACTGAAGTTAATTACACTGCTAACTTAGCAGTTAATTTAACTGCTACAGTTAAAAAATAAATAGGAGAGGAAAATAGCATGGTCTAAGTTTGACAGTTCACCATACCTCTTCAGCGCAAGGCAACATTCTGAAACTGAGGTAGTTCACAGTTCAGAGGCAGTGAGACAAAGGCTCTGTGGGAGCAAGAAGAGTGGTCGGCTGGAAGCATGAAGAAAATCCGCATGTGTGTTCTGGACATTCTCTCTTGGTTAATCTTCAGCTTTGTGAAAGATCTGTAAGCAGTTTAGATATTAGGGGCAATGTTTGGGTAAAACCAAGTGCTAAATTTGAAGCATGTATTTTTACAAAAACTTACTGTTTTTTCTTAAATGTACTAACTTAGCAGAAATTGCCCAAAGAGAGCATCTCTAGATCATCATTTTTTTAATACAGTGGCACTTGAGTTAAAAGCAACTGTCTGTTTCTCCAGTTCCATTATTTGGGCTCCTTAGATGTAATTATTTTAGGTTTTTTTCTGAAGTCTGTTAGTGGCTTTTGCGTGTTAGTACTTCCTTACTTTAGCTGAATAGACAAGACACTTTCTGACACTGCTTGAAGCTAACAGATATCCAGAAAAGAAATAAATTTAAGATATTTGCTAAGAAATATATTCTAAGAACCCAGTTTGGGAAGGAACATACTCAGCATGACTTGTTTGGAATTTCATCTCATTGAGAGAGAAACTGGTTTTTTTGTTTCTGTCAAATTTATATGGCTTTACTACTGTAAGTTCAAAATTGGTACTTTTTTAAAATTAAACTCGTGCCATATGTGTAATAATCTTATTATATAATTAGGAATGTAGTTAATTAAAGTTACCTTGAAATAAATACTGAATTTCTCGTTTTATATTACAGAGTTTCTGTATCCCTTGACATGGAGAAAGATATTGTCAGTATTGTTAATGAGGGAAAATTTGGCAGTTTTTGATCATTTAGTTGCCACAATATTTAGTATGATACTGGAGACAGTCACTAGAATACTTGGATTGAAGAATATAAGTAAAGTCAATTCAAGCAAAGCTTTAATGTTTTAATTGGATTTCACCTTTTTTTAAATATAGATAGCGATATAATTTAAATTCATCTTCACTGCTTGTTGCTTGGCTCTTATCCACTTGCTTTGACTTAAAGGAATTGAATGCAAATTGCTTCCTTCTCACAGTAGTCTTCTATGGTATAAGTCATGTGAACTCCAAACACTGATTTGTTTCCTTGAAGTAATACAGCCTGTGCTGCTTTGGATTCTACCTTCTGATTACCCAGGATGCTTACAGTTGTTTAAAATGTCACTGCTTACTGTCATGAATTCATTATATATTTTATAAACTTTTATTCTGATGCTTACAGTGAATATTAGGCTTTAGATGTACAGATCCTTGTGGAATTGAGATTTATGCATGTGCTTCTCTGGCAGGTAACATCAGTTGTTTAGATTACAGTATTATGGGAATGTAATATGTACTTGGTTTTGGATACAGCTCTGAGGCAAGAACGGAAAAACAGAATGAGAGATGTATTAAATACTTTTAGGTGTGTGGGGTTTTCCTAACATCATATTTTGTAATGAACTTGTAAAGTATTTTTCCACTTTATGGTAAATAGTTTGTGTTTTTCCCAATAGCAAGTTCCATAAGAATTCTTTCTCCTGTACTCTAGCATACATCTTGATGTTGGTATCGTAGAACTTAGCTCTATGTAGCATTCCTAAAGGTGACAGTTTAATTCCTTACTTGGTGAGAATGTTACTCTTGACTTCTGCCAAAGTTTAATTATAGAATATTTATACTTCACTTAGTGTGACAGCATATTTGGGTAACCAAAAGTAAGTAATATCTAAAGATACCCATTTGAAATTTAGGTTATTAAAGATGCTCTTTGATGTAGTTAAGGTTTAAATCATACTTTGAAATGGATATAGCAGGGTAAACAGTGAATTAGTCTTAAAGTGGAGTTTGTTCAGTATAATCCAGTATTGCCCATGGCACCTGATTGACCTATTTGGCCATTTGGACATTGCTGTTTGGTGTTACTCGCTGTCATTACAGAGAGATCTGTTGTTTTTATAGTTGTGAATGAGATTAGCTGGTTATAAGATGTTAAAGGAACAAAAATCTGGAAACTAGTTCATTTTTTTAATACGAAAAACTGTAAGCAGTCTGACGAGGGTAAGGAAGAGTGTTCAAATGACATGTTCAAGTAGTGAATTAAAGCTGGAGAGGGGAGAATGAAATTATGGATACCTGTTGTGGTGGTGGTTTATCTCTGGCCAGCGACTAAGCCCTACACAGCCTCTCACTGGCTTGTATCAAAGAGAGAACTGGAAGGGTAAAAGTGCAAAAACTTTGGGTTGAGATAAAGATAGGTTAATTTAAAAAAAAGAAAAGAGGGAGAAATGACAACAAACAAAATCAAACCCAAGGAATATGTGTGATGCAGAAAAAAAGCAGTAGCTCCACCACCAGGTGACACATTGTCAGCCAGTCCCTAAGCAGCAATAGGCAAACTGCACACACGGACCCCTACCCCATGCCCCAGTTTTTTATTCCTGAGCATGACACCATATGGAATGGAATATCCCTTTGGCCTGTGGGGTCACCTGTTGTGGCTGTGTCCTCTCCCAACTCCTTGGGTATCCCTAGCCTGCTCACTGGTGGGGTGGAGGGAGAAACTGTAAAGAGACTTGACTTGTAAGCACTGCTCAACAATAACTAAAACAGTCCTGAATTATCAACGGTGTTTCCAGCACAAATCCAAAGTACAGCACCATACAACCTACTGTGAAGAAAATTGGCTCTAACCCAGCCAAAACCAACAACAAAGATCTTAGATATTTTCAGAGATTTCTTTGAAATTATGATCTGTAGAAGTGTAGATGAAATGGAAAATTATGTTGAAACTCATGTGCATGACTCATTTTACCTGCTTGGTGAAATGGTTGATGCATACCATTGTAAAACTGCAAAATACTGTATCTATCTCTTTGATCAGCTCTAGCTTCTGTGTGCAAAAGCTTCGTGTTTTTCCATTGATTCTGTGATAGAGCTGTATAATGAGGTGTTCTGGAGCTGTGTGTGACTGGGAGATTTGGAAGGGGGTTATTTTGTCATTTCTGCTACACTTTTAAATAATTAAAATAAATTCTGTTTTAGGACACGTAATCGTTTCAATGCCATAAAATAATCTGACCTATTTTTCATAGTAATTCTGTGTTTACATCACAGATAGTACAGAAGAAGCTGTTGTCCTTCCCTACAGTTTTCGTCCCGTTTCAGTATCTTACGTCTTTTTACTTCTTCCTTCCCAAAATGAATGATGATTCTGAGATGATAAGCTTACCCGATTCTTAGATCCTCTGTTGCAGTTTTGGTTGTGTGTTTAGAGAGAGGGAGAGCAAAATAAGGAAGCAGCCTATGTTTTTAAGCCTGGCTTCATCTTTCTTTCCTAGCTAATTTTTAGTTCTTCAGGGATTGCCTTTTCCCATTTAAAAGAATGCATGTCAATGTTCTGGTTCATCTGTCTTGAACAGATTGTTTATCTAGCATGAAAATTGTTAGTTACCTTTATTATAATCTGGTTTTCTGCTGATAATGCTTCTTGAATTTTTGTATGCTTCCTACTGGATGTGGTTGATACATGACCATGAAATTGTACTGTGATTAACTTGTGTTCTGGCATGGAGAGCAGAGGGAGCAATCAGACAGAGAAGGAAATTAGATTTTCTCTATTCTCAAGGGTAAAAGTAAAGTTCAAGTCTACTGTTTTACCTCATTCATACTAATCATGCCATGTGCTTCTCTGCCATCAAAAATATTTTAGTCTTCTAAAAATAAATTACATCAGCCACTGAAAGAACCTTTCTTTTTATTTAACAAATGTTATAAAATCAGTAGTTTCACATTAATAGACTTGGACAATGCTGCTTGGAATGGTAGTAGCATTTAATTGGGTTGACACTTGTATGAGGTTTTTACCTCTGCTCGGTGTTGTAGGAAACTTTAAACTCAGAAGCCATTTGGTTTTATCTGTTGATTGATTATGTTGTTTGTTGGACAGGCTTCAGAGTATCTCAGGGTGCAGAGTTCCTGGGTGTGAATGCTAAGGTGGGAGGTAAAATAATGGAAAGTATGAAGATGCTGGAAGGGAGGAAGAGAGTTTCTTTGCCTTCCTGTTGGTCAGAAATTTGTCTTCAAGCGAGTAGAAGGATTGAATGTCATAACCTGGGAGGAGGTATACTTTACTGAAGCATTGCTGACTATGAGTCTTACTGTTATTATTGTTACTTATTGAGGTATGCTTGGTGTCTGGAATATGGAATTATTTTAATAATTTGTCTAGTCCTGGGTAGCCCAGATTTGAACAACTTCTGGAGTAGCTGTTTCTGGGATGAATCACTGACCTGCTAACCTCTGGGGTTTACTGGGGGTAAATACAAAAATCAGGCTTACAAGAAATAAGATGTAGATTTTAAGTTGATGTGCATTCCATATGTTCAGTTTTCTTGATGTTGGGAAAGTCAGTTAGAAAACGTATTTGCTACTAGTTATGATTAAAATACCAAGCTTGAGAACCTGTGTTAGGTAAGTGAATCAGTATGACCTTGTGAAATGGTAAATGAAGGACAGGATGCAGACAAAGTGAGCTTTTTCTGGGAGCTTAGTTAGAAATATTAAGTTGGTGGATTTCTGTCAGAATCAATCCATGCCACCTAGTTTGAGGCTTATATACAAAAATCAAAGTGAAGTGTTTAGTGTAGTTGATTATGGCTTTGCGTGTTTGAGCAGGACTTGGTATTGCCATAGATTTCCTGAGAGGATTTCTTATACAAAACACACACACACACACACATATATATATATTCATTCTTGATCATATACAGTTTATTTCAAGTATGTATTGCTTCAGCATTGGAAAACCTAGGCTTTATGGAATTTCCTATGATTTAAGTATGCCAGATTATTACAGAATAGACAAGACTACTCTTGAATGAAAGATGTTTCCTAAAATTAGTTCCAGTAATTCAAAATTGTTTTGAAAATGTATTGTTAAAAAATTGCTTAAAATGTTTGTCAAAAGCATTCAACTATTCATCCTTCTGTTATATTTTAAAATAGTATGGAACAGAGGCACTACAGACTTCTTTCCTCTCCCGTAGTCATTGTGGTATCTAATACTGTTTAAAACTAAGGGCAGTAGTTGGTCATTAAGATTTCACATAAGAACTAGCAGTGGTGGATTGTTTGGTTGTGTTTCTGTATAATCTGTGTTTAACAAGCAGTATATATTTTATAATCTTTATGGGTAAATTAATTGTTCTAATAATATTTGTGTTGTCCTTGTTATTTCTATATATGTCAGCTATGAAAAGAGCTGACCAATGTCTTCACAGAAGCATTCCAGGGATGTGGTGTTTAGGGGGCATGACTGGATGCAAATTTAAGCATCCAGTTTTGATTATAGATACGCAAAGTAATAATGATACAGTTTGCAATCAATACAGGTGAAGAGTAGAGGTACTTAAGAAACTGTAAACGTGTATGTTCCGTTTTCTAATAATCCTGGTTTCAAATGTTTGCCTAAATAGTTTTGTTTTCCAGTAGTTTTCTGTTATTTAATTTTATATTTGTGCTTATGATACCATTTCTATAACGATGCCTTTGTTTCATTTTACAGAGGAAATAAAGGCTGAAACAGAAAAGCAAAGGTATGTGATACTTCTTGGTATTAACTGATAGTACTTTTAACACCTTAAAATGTGTACCGTAATTAATCTGCATGGGGAGCATGGGCTCTCTCTGAAAAGCATTTTCAATGTATTTTGGGTGGTTGGTGGTGTCTGGAAACATACAGATAGTGCTGCTTTATGTGACTGACTGTTCTGGTGTTAGGCACAGGGCTTGGGAGAAGCAGCAGAAGGTAGCTTAGAGAGGGCAGGGTGGTACTGTCTGGCCAGGGAGCATAGGTAGTGGGGATCAAAGTTGGAAAGGGTTTTCGTGGGTGGCACAGAAATTTCTTTCAGTGTATTGGAAGAGCCTTGAAGTGGATTCAGAGAAGGAGGGAGGATGCAGGTAAAAGACTTGAAGTGAGTCAGCAAGGGGAGGATATTGGGGTGAGGAAATACGAATGAGCAGAGATAAGTAGTGTAAATGGAAAAGATTGTGTCTGGAAAGGACCTTGTTAGAGAATAGGTGTAGATTTGTGAAAGCAGCTCCTCTGCAAGTGAAAGTAAACCCAAAAACTGACATTCAACAGCCTTCTGCTGTAAACAAACTTTTAAGTATGGCTGAGCTGTGGAATCTATTATTGCTATTTCATTCCATGTTCCACAGGATCATCTTCCTCATCCCGTGTACGTTGCTAACTTTGAGTCAGGGTCATGTGGTGAAGACTGTTCATACCACTTGTTGAAAGAATTAGATCAGTGGGTGAAATTGAGGATGAAAGTGTTCTTAGGCAGATGGATGCTGTTTGGGGATCTCTGTTCTCTGTAACTGGATTTCAATATTGGTCACTCATTTAAACCACAACTGTCAGAGTTGGATGCTAATGATTTCGGCTTCATCTCCTGGGTATTTGAACAGAAATCTACAGTGTTGATTTGGAAAACAGAATCACTTCTAGCTGGAATAATTTCAGAACTCTGTTTCAGAAGATGTAAAGGAAAACTTAATATCAAATACGCTGAAAAATTTAGTCTTGCAGCTTATCAAATTGGGCATATAAAACTTAGTGGGTACATATGATTGAGACTGTGCTTCACTTTCCACCAGCAAAATAAAGTCAATACCAAGACCTCATAGTAAGATTGTAAAAATAAATTTAATATTTGTGTAGTGTTTAGAAATAGTTGCATCAAGAACCACAAGATTATCTCAGACAGAAAGTAATAATGTGAATTTATAATAGGTTTTTCTTAGAGTTGTATAAATAAAGCAGAAGTCCACATTGTGAAGCACGATAAGAAAAAATGCTTTATGTTAAATATTCCGTGAGCGATATTTGTTCTGGGCACTCAATAAGGAAAAGTAATATCTGATCCTGTAGTTGAATACCATGCCAAAACTAATGAGACCACAGAATTAAAATTACTTATACAAATATGGCTTAGCCAGTTCTGAACTTCAGGTGCATAATTTCTGCCCTATTAATGTCTGAAGCTGTGATTTTTTGGGGGGTAGAATGTGTATGTCTTCCTATATACATTTTCTAAATAGATTCTGATTTCTTCAGTGCTGTCTTTATTTTGACAGTAGCCTTTTGCTGCTGTGAAGGCTTTGCTGAACTTGGAAATTGTGAATGGACTTCTCTGTTCTTACTGTAGAATCAAATATTTTAGATGCAGTAGAAAATACTGTTTTCTAGGCCCTAGAATAGAGAAACTTCTTAGTCTATTAAATTATTTTCCATTTTTTACTTCTGTAATTGAGATTCACATACCTTAATAAGGGATATCAAATGATGATTCTATAAGTTTTCCAGTCCCTGGTCAAGGTAACTAATCTCAGTTAACCTGGAATGAACTGAAGAATATATCATTTCCACCTTTCAGAAATTTTGGATGGAATACAGCTTCTTTTGTTTTGCTGTTTTTTAGACAGAGCTGGTATTTGGTAGTGGGGTGGAGGGGAAGGGAATAGAAAAGAACAAGCCGATTTATGTAACCATTACATAGCGAATGCTGCCAAAATAATTTTCCGAAGCCATTGTTTGAAACATACCTTAGCCTTTCTCTATGGCTAATACATAAATATGAACCTATTTTATAATTCCCATGGCTTGGTGGAAGAAAGTTTTGGGCATAGTGTCTGGGTTTTGAAGCAATCCACTGACATTAAGAAGAAAAGGACTTTTTAGTTTCTCTTTTCCCCTTCCTGCTATCCCCTTCCTTCATTGTCAGCAATGTGATGAGATTACTGAGCTGCTTTTCCAGAGACAAATGTGCATCATCTTCCATACTTAATATCTTGCCCATTTTAAAATAGCCTTCAATTAAGAGAATTAAGAGGCACTCCAGGCTTATGCAGTAGCTTGCTGTGGCATGAGTTCGTCATTTTCAGAATATCATCATGACCTGCTCCTTGTTTTGAACAATCTGGGTCTATTTCTACAGTGCTCTTTTTAACTTAATTTTAATGGTTTCAATGTATGGAATCGCTAGATGAGGAACAGTCTTGTCATAAGACATAAGCAACAGATAACTGCCCTTTCATTCCTCAGAGTAAAGGTTTCATAGCAATATTAGAAAGGTTGTAGAACATAGAAGAATCATGTACTTCCTCTGCAACTTATCTGATTAGGGTATGGTTCAAAAGAGGTCTGCTTCCAGCGAAACAATACAGGGCAATAAATAAAGTTGTGCATCCAACAGAAAAACAAACCTCTGCTTTTCTTCAGGAAAAAAAAATGTGTAGGGATAAATTCTTAAACCTTCAAAAGAGATTGATTCAGTAAAAAGTAACATCTTAATACTGATTATTCACTCTTAAGACTTAGAATTTGAGTGCCCCTTTTAAGCAACCTAAACAAGGAGATCTGTTTGAATGTGGTGCCAGATATCATCCCAAAGACGATCCAGCCTGCTCCTTGAAAAGCTGAAACTAATTTGTATTGATTAGTTTAAGGCCCACTCCATAATGCATGGGACTGCAATCATGCTTTGGATTTATAATAAACTCTTAGCAGTTCTTTCTTCTACTTTAGGAACATGAAATTGAATGCATTCCTTGAAGCGTCTGATTTAATTAGCAGGGTGCATAGGATCTATATTTGAATGTAGTTGTTCTATAAAGATCTATTTGAACTACTGCAAGAGTTCTGTAAGGCTTTACTACTGAATATGACATTTTGCACTTTTTTTGATACTGCTAATCAAGTCTGTGTAAGACGGTGTAGTTTACCTTTTATCTAAAGATACCTATGCATGTGCAAAACCAGTTAGGAATGCTTTATATAAAGGTAATGAGTTATTCTGTGAAGTGAAAAATCTGAACATCTTTCTTTGAGCCAAAGTCAAACTGCATTGATGCACTCAAATTAGTAAAAAATGACCCATTCTTAATTATCCTTTTTTGTAAGTATTAATGAGCATGACCTTTCTAAAGGTGCTGTAATGAATAAATTTTCTTGCTTTTGTACAGTTAGTCCTTTCTGATAATTTGCCCAAGTGAGATACACTGGTAACCACTGAACTCTTAATTTAATTGGTGTTTCCTGCAGCACAGATTAAGGTTCGACTGTTAGTTGGTTGTTAGTTTGTGGCTTTTGCCACGTTAATAAGGGGGGTCCTTTGGTACTTGAGAGGAAACAAGTTTTTATGACTCCGAACCAGCAGGGGCCACTGAATCTCCTCTTAGTGTGCAAATGGGTCAATTTGCCTGGTCTACAAAGGAAACATGACGTATAAAAGGTGTTAAGAATACTTTACATATTACCGTTGTTAATTTCATGGAAGTTAGTCTTTCCTAAAGTTATTTTTCTTGATATTTTATTTCATTCATAAACATTGTGGTGGTGAGAACTATTTGTGTGATCACTTTACAGTATTGTAATGCAATAATTCTGTTTAGTCCCCCTCATGGAGAAGCAAAGTCTGGTTCGAGCACTCTTCCACCTGTGAAATCAAAGACAAGCTTCATTGAAGCGGACAAATACTTCCTACCATTTGAATTGGCATGCCAGTCCAAGTGCCCCAGGATTGTCAGTACATCTCTAGATTGTTTACAGGTCTGTATGAAGATGAACTTTTAACTATCAACTGTAAAATCCTGTTGCTTTGGAGGGGGAGTGCAGTTGTATGTAATAAATAATGTCTTGGGGTTTTTATTATTTTACTTGATTGCACAAACAACCAAACAGAATGTATTTCTCACAAAAGATGAATGTGTGCCTTGTTTATTATGTAGTGTATGTGTGTGTTTCTTTGTGTATATATGTATTACTACAGTTACATGTTTGGATTACTTTGTACAGCTGCCTATTTTCATGTGTTTAAATATGTGTTGAACTAACACAGCAGGTATAGCATTAAGCAAATTCATCTAATGCTATTTATAATTGCAGTTAAATATTTTCAATTGGAGATGTCTAGTCTCTCAAAATTCTGAGGCGCCTGTAATGTTTTCAGAAGAAATTTTGCAACATTGTATTTAGCCATTGGCTCCTCCAGAGCAGTCCAACAGTGAACTCAATTTACAGTCACAGGCACATGCGTTCCTGGCCTGCTCTCATACCATGATGCTTACTCTGTGTCACATGGGGATTTACAAATATTCTTGTGCCTGAAGTGTTCAGAAGAGGATTTTACTAATTTTGTAATAAATTTCATTTCTAAGTAGTGAAGACCTAGAGAAAGTCAAGGATATTAGAACACTTAAAAACAGAAGAAACACTTAAAAATAGAACACTAGCTAATAGCTTAAATAGAAGGCATTTGCAGCTGGATTATATGGTATAAAAACCATTTGTGTGTTGACTACATATGAAGATGTGTGATATTAGTTTTTAGAATCCTGTTTGTTTTAAAACATTGTTAACTGATGAACAAAACCTTTAATGTTAAACTTACTGACAAACATATTGCAGTTCCTGAGTGAAAATGGAATAAATCTGGAGGATATGTAAAAAAAAATCCTTGATGTTTTATGAGACATGAAGTAAAATGTCCTGTTTTAATTATTTTGAGCAAGTTAGAGCTATCAAGTGAATTTATTTATTGTAACAAAAAGCTGGCTTAATTTTTTTAAGCTTTGATTTACTTGGGTTTTTTTTTTTCTTCTCTCCAGAAACTTATAGCATATGGGCACTTGACAGGGAATGCTCCAGACAGTACAGCTCCAGGAAAAAAACTAATTGATAGAATTATCGAGACAATATGTGGCTGTTTTCAAGGCCCTCAAACAGACGAAGGGGTTCAGCTACAAATAATAAAGGTAATATGTTTAATACTTCCTGTATTTATAGTGGTGGCAGCAGGAAGACACTCATGATGTCAGAATTCAAAAGCAGAAGTGCTTATTTGTAAATGTCATGGTAGTTTTAAAATATTTCCTTTATCCTGTTTCTTGGAGATGGAAACTCTCTATCCTGTGCCTGTCCCCTAGTTTCTCCTCCTGCATTTCGAGTGAACTCATGGTTGTGGCCTCAAATCTTCTACATAGACCACTGGGTGAAATTTCATTTGCAGCAGACCTGTGGAGCCTCTAATTGTGAGGAATTACTGTCAAACAATCCTGCACTCCCAGTGGGGGAAATGGTAATTAAGCAGCAAATTTTAAAATCCACTTTAGAATTGGTTGATGAAATGCAATTAGACCCGGCAGTTGGACATTACCATGGTAGCTTTGTGCTGCTGTGTCATACACTTTTGCTTGAAGGAGGTCCAGGGTTTCTTTCCACAGCTTATATAAATGTTGCATGTGGAGTTTGTACAAATGTTTCTGGGGAACCTGTTTTCTGATTGCAGCCATTAATTATGGGTATTTGTTGCAGGAAATTACTATGCCAAGTACTAGAATTTAGCTACCTAGTGGAAATGCTGTACCCTGCTCCTGTAACAGCAGTCTTTGAATGGCTGTGATGGTTAGCGGCAGTGAAGAATACAATTGAAATTAGTTAAGGAGTATGGAGTGTTTGTTACTTCATAATCTTGTGTATATGTATCCTGAGGCACTGGCATTTCTTGCAGATTGTATTTATTTTTTCAGTGCAAAGAATGCAGTTTGTTCTTCTTCTTTTCATAGCTCAAACCTTCCCTGTTCTTTTTTGCACTCCACTTCTCCAGCAAAGAGTTGTTATAAATGTTGGTTCATGTTGCCGTTCTCTAGATTTGTTGTGTTGTTTTGCCCAAGCGTTTAAGATGTTTTTCATCCTGCAAAGGGAAGTTTTTATTGATTTTAAACTTCCAGTGGCTGGAACTATTATAACTCTCTCTCATTGTAATACTATCTCTCTAAATGCTTTCTTATTCCAGTCATCCCCTACAGTACTCCTTCTGTCCAGGAGAACAGTTGAGAAAGTAAATTCTTTAACAACTGTAAAATGCATTGTGTACACTTACTTAGTGCTTTATTTTTTTTACTGTTTAGATTTAGCTAATTGTCATGGTAGAATGATTGTAAAAGTGGAGAGTACTGTTTTGACTTCGACTCTGTCTTTGTTGAATACACTGAACACTATAAAAAGCTTGAAAATTTTAAATAACCTTGGCAAAGACCAGAACTTTTGACTTTGGAAGAATAATGAAACTGCTAAGTCAGTGATACTCTCTTAGGCTTCATAACTCTTCTGTTCTGAGATGAATGTGGACCCTGCTTCTCCAGTATGATTTGAAGGATGGATTATATATCTTCTTAGACTTGTCTGTGGTCCTGGTGATTAGTATGTTGTCTGAAGAATTTTAATTCCATCAGGGAGGCAGAAGGCAGGGGACCTGGATCTCCTGCTTTTTTGTGCTGGTGCTCCCAGGCTGTTACCCGCAACATAAGCAGCTCTCCCACAGGGCAGCTGCTTCACCAACACCACTGTGAAAGCTGAGAACTTGGATCGCTTGGACACCTTCCTCTCTGGAGGATTCTCTTGGTCCTGCGTGCAGAATGGGTGGCCCTTGCATAGCGTGCTGCCCTCACTCTGGGATCTGGGAGCTGTCATGGGCTAAGAATTTACCCGCAGTGCTGTTTCCAAGTTACTAGGTGGCTTTCCAGGGGTGGAGTCATCTTTAACCCATTCCCAACAACCAGAGCCACTTAGACATTCTGAAAATACCTTTCTGCTAACAACCAAGGAAATAATCTTGCTAACACCGAGGAGTATAATTTGCCTTTTTTAAGTTATCTAAGCTTTAGAGTCACGTCCGGCGGTAGTTTTGATGTAGGCCAGTTTAACTTCTCTGCTCCTGTTTTCGCTTGAATGTTCTCTTCTCTGTAGTGCCCTTGTTCTTTATCTACAGACTCCATGATGAACCAGACTGGGAAATTGGCCTTTTCCTTCCTTTCCCTTGTAGTTTAGTTCAATTTGGTGTAATTCTGATGTGAAGCCATGTAACTTTCTTGTGTAGTTCTTGTGGTGGGGATTGTTGTGCAGAAAAAATGCAAGTAATTAGACTGCTGATGCAATTAAAAGTGGTTTATTCAAATTGTGTGTGAAGTAACACCCCTTGATTGAATCTTTTGCCTCCAGGCTTGCTTTCCTGCGGCTGCTGTGGCATTTGTGGTGTGTGAGTGCAGACTTGCACTGACAGTTGCAGAGGTCTTAGTCGAAGTTCTGTTTACATTTCTTCTGGCCTTTTGGTGCCTGAAGAACTAAAATTATTGCAAGACTTGTACTTTTTTTTTTTAAACCTGTAAAGAAGGAATAGTGATGAGAAGGAAGGATGGGACATGATATCAGCTATTTACATGAATGTGTTTTCTTTTCTTGGTTTGCTGTATGAAAAGTATTTGCTATTATCTACGTACTTTTACAGCTTAACTTACTAATGTTTGGCAGAGAAAAATTGTTGGGTGTGCTTTATCTTTGTAGTCTGAGAAGTTGAATGTTAATTAGTGACTTTTAGTGTCACTTAAATTCAAAAATTATTTATCTATGAAGGTTATTTGAGTATTTGTGTTTTGTGGTTTAAGGAGTTCAGTTTCCTGTGTTTTTTCAAAAGTCAGTCCATACAAACATGTTATTTTGTGGTAAGTAGATGTTTGGACTTCAAGTTAACTTTAAAAATTATTATTGAAAATAACCCTATAAACCCTGTCAAAGGAAACAGAATGATGTGGTTCCAGTAGCTAATTAACACTAGAGAGAGGAACTAGGGCTACCGTGTTTTATGCACTTTTTCCAAGTACTCAAAAGTTTCCAGGCAACTGAATTACGAAATTAAGACAAAGTAAGCCTGTGCTGATCAGATGACAGCTGTACTGTGTCATAAATCTTCCAAAGATAAGATGATCAGTGTTGGCTGAGAGGAAGAAAAAACTGACCCTGAGTTGAAAATCGTTTTCCTGGTTGAAGTCACATTACTTTGTTGTAACCATGCTGTTCATATAGAATATGCAGTGTGGGAGGAATCAAAAGTTTAGAGTTGTAGATGAATGCTGGATGGTTTTAGTAGAGGATTATTGTTACTTTAATTTACTTTTTAAATTGCATTCATTTTGCCTCACAAAGCATTGTACTTCCTGCACTGTTCTAATGCATTTGTTTTAAATAATAGAAAATTCACTCAGCAAATGTGCTTCAGGCTAAAAGAAAAAAATACCGTGGGTGTCAAACAAAGATATGATAATCTGTAACTCAGGAAATTATTCTGAAGATTTTTCTCCTTTCCCAATGCCATCCAATGGTTGTTTATAAACAAATAAGCTTTATTTACAGTAGGTAGGTGGCAGTACAGAAGGGTAGGGTCTTTCTCAAACACAGAACATAGGTATGAAAGACTGGAGGGAAAGCATAAGGAAACAGACTGAGTCAGGATGATAGCCAGTATTTTCAGGGCAAGGAAAGCTTGTTGACTGCTGGTATTTTTGCAGGCTTTGTGACAAAGAAAGCTTTTGTGGAAGGACCTGAAGGAGAAAGAGGTGGTGCTAACCTTTCACGAAGGTTTCCTTCCATGCCTAAAGAACAGCTAAGGGGAGGAGTAAATAAAGTAGGCTTTTTTTTCTTTCCTTTATTCATTGGCCCACAGTGAAGATACTGGATGAAAGCTAAGTGTGACCAGAAGGAGTGGGAACTCAATTGCAGAAAGCCTTGAGCAGCAAAACTTTACGTGGTAGAAAAGGGCAACATAAAATTCTGTGACTTCACGGGAGCAGCTTGCTGTTCTGACTTCTGTAGGGAGTCATTTTGTCCAAGCTTTGCTCCCCCACTTTGTCCTACCCCATCCCTTTTCTCAGCTTGTATTTAATATTCTGAATCTACTGAAATCACTTTTAATGTAAACAAACAAAACCCCAAAACTAAACGCCAGAGAACCACCTGTGGGTGCTTTTGTTCTCTGTGATTTTTAATTGTATTGATGAGTTGCTGTTAAAGTAGCACAGGTGGCTTCATGTCCCGAACCCATTGCAAGGTAAGCAGTAAGTGTGTATGGCTGGGAGGAATGCAGAACTTTTGTTACTCCACCTCTCAGGGACATGTGTTGTTGTGTAGCAGTTTCAGATTTTGTGTAACCCTGCTTATCTGGGGACTGTTGCTGAGGTGGTTGTCCTGTACTCATCTGCCGCTCCTCTCTTCTTCCTCGTGTTGGACATCGTAGCTGTTTGGTCACAGTGTAAGGCTGGGGAGTAACATGAAGAAAAGTAGTAAAATGAGAAAGGAAGGGTTTCTTTTTCTAGCGTATGAGTTCACAAGGGTTTTAGAGGAGCAGTACTGCCACTTCCATAACTTGTGGTTTCTCAGGGTTAGCTGTCATGCCATGATAATGATGTGCTCTTTTATGATAGAGAATCAGGTGATGTTGTTTAGGGCATGTCAGCAAATTGAGCCCCGAATGAAAGCTGCCAAAAGGGAAGGATGTTCAGAAAGTAATTGTAAAATACTTCCTTTTTTTGCATTCATTCTCATATTTCTACTGGATTGTCATAGTCGAGGAAGAGAAATGGCACTGAGATGTGAAATTAACACAACTAATAGCCTGAGGATGGCTCTAAATTGTAGGGAAGATGGAAGATATTAGCAAGAGATTAAAGCTAAAAGTGCTTATCAGTTTGCAAATGTGTATGGTAGTCATTAAGATTAGTATCTAATACCTCGGAAGGAAAGAAACCCAAAGAAGAAACTATCAAGAGCTCTGTAAACTCTTCTACCGTTTGATATCTTCAAGGAGATGCCCTATAGAAAGACTGATTCCTCAGACTGCACAGAAAATGTAATTCAGTGAATTTGGATTAATATATTAAGGCAGTATGTCTCTGTGTGTGTTTGAAGCATTTCTTTGCCTCCACACCTCTAATCAGGTGGTGTGAAAAGAACCAGGCTCTACTATTCATAACAAGCATACTGAAGAAAACTTAGGAAGTTCAAGCTGTTAAGCCAATTAAAACAAAAGAGCACATAGTCTATCTGTAGTCTTGTCACCTTTCTTTACTAGCAGGCTCTGCTTTCTATTTTTAAAAGTTGGGGGAAAAAACCTCATTAGACTTCACTGAACTGAGATGTAAGTTAGATTTGGATTTTCAAATATCTGCTTCTGAATCATCCAAATTTAAGGAGATGGAAGGTGACACAAAGGAGTAACTTTATGAATGACGTCACTAGAACCAGAGATGGAGACTTGATCCCCCTGTACCTTTTCATTAGTGTCCCAAGGGCTAGCCTGCAAGAGACCTTGTCTTCCAAGTGAGAAGCTGTAGGTGGTTCTTAAACTGGTGTTTTTAGTGTGTGTGTGTGTATGTGTCAGTTGGTATCATTTGTAACTGAGTCAAAGAAATGCTAACTAAATGTAAATACATACTGTATTAGGTCTAGTCAGTAGTGGTTTGGGAAAAAAATAGCTGTTTATGTTTGCATCGACTTGTTCAGCTTGTTTTCAAGAGAGTCTGATTATACTTTTTAAGGGGTTTGAGTGAGTGGTGGGTACTATTTCTCCACTTCTTGGTGCCTTGTGTGTACAGAAATTCTGACAACATCAGTAGGAGATGTGAGGTATGGTTTGATGAGTAAATTACCCAACACTTGAAATAACTTTTGTTTTTAACTGTGGTAAATTTACAAAAGTAGGAGCTTTCCAGTGCTTCCAGTTCTTTCTTACTTACTGTAAGTATTCCATTAAATGATCAGTTTGTCAATGTTTTTAATGCTCAAAACTCCCTTTACTAGATTCCTTCTACTAGATTACAGCAATGAATATAAACTGTTGTGAACCAGGCTCTTCCCCTTTCCTTCCACTCTCCGATACACATCTCTGACAATGTTTTCAACCCCTGTCCTCAGGTTTCATCTGCTTCTATTTCTGCCCTTTGCTCCATCCTGCCTCTGCCTCATATGAAGATAATTTGTTCGTTACTTCTGTGTTATCTGATCTTTAAGAGGCTTATGTGCATTTTTTTTAAAAGAGAAGCAGATATTGGCTCAAATGGGAAGAAATAAGTGACATTTTACATAGGGAGCAACACAATTTTCTAACACCTTTGAAAAAAAAGCTTTTATAAAGGGCAGTTGTCTTACTGTAGCTGTCTCATCTCATATTCAATCATTCTTCATCACATTTAGATTTATTCATAAAACAGCTTTTGGACTCTTTGGCTTCTCTTCCAGATTTTAACAGGTGCTCTGTTCCTGTTACATGACTAGAAAATTTGAGGATGAGCTCTATTAGCTACCTCTCTGATGTCTCCATTGGTAACTTCTTGCTGTTACATGCTATGAAACATGTATTTCTTAGATATGTGGATTAAAAACACTCAGTTTAATATAACTGGTAAATATGATTTTCCAATATGGCTAAAAGAGTACATGGGAAAACATAATTAAATTGCAATTCAAGGTAAGTATTTAGATATATTTAGAAGCAATCCAGTTTTGGTATTTATTAACATGCAAGCTTTTTGGTTGATAAAGGTTTTGATTGGTGAATGTATATTTATGTGTGTTTGTTTATTTAGGCTTTGCTCACTGCAGTAACATCTCAACACATAGAAATCCACGAAGGAACAGTGTTACAGGCTGTAAGAACATGTTACAATATCTACCTAGCAAGCAAAAACCTTATAAATCAAACTACAGCCAAGGCCACTCTAACACAAATGCTGAACGTCATTTTTGCACGTATGGAAAATCAAGCAGTAAGTATCTCAGTATCTTTTTCTAGAAGCTACCTCTTGAAAGAAAACCAGCTTCAAGAGATTTGTTTCATCATTATTAAAGCTTTTTGGTTTTCGTAAAGTGAGTACTTTGGGGAAAAAAAGAATCTGGTATCTGATATTTTTCTTCTTATGTTTTGCACTCTGAAATAAGTGGAACATGTGGGGTTAGAGGGTGGGGGTGGTGTATAGGTTTTAAACTTTTCATAATGGTCTGCTATATTTAATAGATGTATTTACCTCAAAGGACATCTTACTTTGACTTTACATGTTGTCATCATCCGTTAGACAAGTCACAGAAATTCTTCCCCTTCTGGGGATTCCAGAACAAGGGACCACAAAAAAAAAGACAAACCCTTGATGTTTTTCAAGCACTCCTTGTTTATTGTCACATCTACTCCCTGAACTTCCTTATAGGGCAGGCAGACAACTCTTAGCCCTATGGTTTATGTAGTGTAATCATCCCTTCTTTGAACTATGTGCATACTTGGGAAGCAGCCCTCTTGCAATGGATTATCCCATGATACTGAAGTTATTTATAATTCAACAAAGATGAATTTTCTTAAACTGTTACAGCTTTAGGAAGGCACTGTATAAGCAGAGACAATAGAGGTGTCATCTTTATAAAATAATGCATATATCTTACTGTTTTGTTTTGATAGTGAAGTTCTTGTGTGTTTGCAATGCTTTTGTAGCTTCAGGAAGCCAAACAGATGGAAAAAGAAAGACACAGACAGCAGCACCATCTCCAGCAATCTCCAGTAAGCCATCATGAGCCTGAATCGCCTCAACTGAGACATATTCCAGCACAGACTGATCAGCTGTCCAAAGACCATGAGAGAGAGCTTGACCACAGCACAAATGATGTGGACAAGAACCTTCAAGAAGATATTGAGGCAGAAAATGGATCTGACATTTCTAGTGCTGAAAATGAACAGACAGAAGCTGACCAAGCCACAGCAGCAGAAAGTAATCAGTGTGTATTTCTGTTTCATGGAGGGAGGGAAAAGGTCTGTAAAAAGAAAGGCTTGAGGATTGTCTTTTTTCTCTCTCCCAAATCTGGAGTCAGGCATAAGTTTTCAAGTAGATTAATGCAAAATGCCCATTTGTCCTTGTTACCACTATCCATCAAGAGTATCCTTTAGTCCTACACTCTGTTGTAGTCTCTCTATCAACAATTTCTTTTTGCATCTGTGTAACATTGTGATAGTTTTTGAGAATAACACCTCAAAACCATCAAGTTTTCAGTGTTTAATATATGTGATGATACAAAATTGATGTGTGTGTTGGCATAGGCCTGTAGATTAATTGCCATTTGCAGGTTAAACACTGGAATTCTTACATTCTGCAAATAACTATTTTTGAAGCATCCAAACATTTATTAAGAGATTTGTAATTGAATTCTGAAATATTAAGTGCAAGCGAAATTCCTTCTTATTTTCAGAGTTTCTCATTAATACTTGTTTGTGTTTGTTTTTCTTTATAAAGATCTTTCTAAGGCTGATGGAGGAACATATGATGGTGAAAGCAATGAGTGTGAAGAGAAGGCACAAGAAATTGTAGAAAGTATTGTGCAGGAAATGGTGAACATAGTAGTTGGAGGTATTATATTAATATCTGTGTAGTCAATAGCAACTGTGGTCTGATTCTTGACCTTAAGAATTATTTTACCACTTTCAAATATTTAACTGTAATTTATCATTATTTAAATATGACTCAGATGCTGAATAAGACGGTGTCAGTTGTCAGACTTTAGCTGTGCATTATTTAACAGTAAAATGGACAGGATTTCATACACTGATTTACATTCTTTATATTGGAGACTAATGTGCTTTTAAAATACAAGTTCTTGGTGGTTTTTTGTTTATTATCATCATCATCATTTTCATTATCATTATTATTTCTATATAAACACTTCTCAGAAATGGTTCCCTCTCTGTAGTAGCAGTGTATTTCTCAGTTTGTTGGAAGTTGTCTATCAGACTAGTGAGTGATGTCCCATACCAGTACTTCTTGGAAACTTGGTAGAGTGGTGACCCTGGCAATGAGAAGTTGAAAGTAAATTTTTTATTGTAATTTTTATTAGTGGGAGTTAAGAGCATTTGCAATTTTTATAGTACTGTAATGCCATGTAAATTCTGCCTTAAGCTGCTCCTTATGATCATTTTAAGATTTAAATGTTGGTTTTAAAAGCTCTTTTTAATTTTTAATCTCATGTAACATTTGCTAATAGTTTTTGCATTTTTTCTGATAGATATGGAAGGTACTGCAGGTGGTGATGGCACAACTGTATCGTTAGAGGATGGCAGTGACAGTGAAAACATTCAGGCAAATGGAATTCCAGGGACTCCAATCTCTGTTGCTTATACACCATCTTTACCTGATGACAGATTATCTGTCTCTTCCAACGATACTCAGGTACAGGCAGTTGTAATTAGGAAATACTGAAAAAAGTATTGTATTTTAAATGTTGCCTGCCACTTGTGCAGAGTGATTAGTGTAATGCCATAAAGTAAGTTGCTGAGATGAATTTTGAGTATTGTCATGTTGTTCTACTTCAATGCACTACTTAAATGAAATTTTTCTGAATAAATTTTGCATGCAATGTCTTTTTTATTCCAGCATGTTTTTAACTGCCCCATGGAGTTCACTGTTCCAAGATTAGAGAATTCAGTTTCCTGTTCCGTGAAGTGTTCCTGAGAAGCTATAAAACTACTATTCAATATACATAGTGAAGCATATAGCCAGTTATACACATGCCTGTGTAATTTTAGTGTGCTCTTTTCAAACAATAAATAGAAATTTCAAGACGAAAGCATGATCTTAATGCAGTGATTTCAGATCAAGAGTTCCATGTCTAAGAGGATTTGATCTTTATTAACAAAATTGATGTGAAAATACACTCCCACTGTTGTATCGGACATGTATACACTTGTCCGCTGACCAAGAGTATCTGCTGTCAGAGTAATTAGGTTTGAGAATAATAATTTTAAGTTCAAAAAGTTGCAGTCACATAGGCCATACAAATAGAAAACTAACATTAAATATGTTGCTTATGCATGGAACAATAATACAGAATTGCAGGAACTTAGTAATAGGAGTGTTTATGGTACCATAGAAATTTTATCAAATGTATCTGGTGACAGATAGGTAACTATTCACATTCTATTAAAATGTCAAGTGTTTAGGTCTTTTTAAACTAGTTATGTACTGAAAGTGCCTGGCAGCAATTCACTGCAAATTACCCTGCTTAAACCTAACCTACCTAATTTCATGACACTGTTTAATTAATTCTGACTTTTTACTGAGCAGGCAATTTTTAGTAGTGACTTTCATTTCAACTGGACTGCAGAATGTTTTGTTTTAGTCTTGAGGCCATAAATCTAAAGGGAATTAATTATATTTGTATAATATATTCTTATTGCTCAGAGGTGGGGATTTCCCTACACACACTGCTAATGGAAAATGGAATACTGAAATATGTTAACTTCCTTAGGAATCTGGAAATTCTTCAGGACCTACCCCTGGTGCTAAGTTTTCCCACATTTTACAAAAGGATGCCTTCCTTGTATTCAGGTCACTGTGTAAACTCTCCATGAAGCCCCTGTCAGATGGACCACCAGATCCAAAGTAAGTAGAATTTAAGAGTTTTCCTAATAAAGATGAAAATAAAAAGAAATTATTTAAATATTTTTGTGAGTCTTGTTACTGAGAAAATAATGGTATGGTGAAAAGAACCTAGAAACTTTGGAAAGATAGTTTTATGTTTTAATACATCTTTTGTATACCTGTTAGGAAGTTTCTTAACACCTATCCTTTTATAAGTACATTATGTTCTTCCTAGTTGCTGTTTTTAATCCCTTTCAGAAAGGTTTGTATAGAAGATTTTCAGGTATTTCTGGTCTTGCTCATGTTGCTCTGCTTTTGGTGTCTTCTAAGTTTGCAACCATTGCTGGTCATGCCCCTTAATTTCTTTTATCTCTTGCCTATTGCTCACCATCCAAAACATAGCCCTCTACTGGCCCCTGGGAAGAAAATTAACTCTACACCAGCTGAAACCAGCATATTTGCATATCCAGTACACATACTTAGCTCTCCTTCATCTTAATATAAGCTTCTCACCTGGAGCTGATAACTGGTTTTGATAAATTCATGGCACAATGTTTCATTCTTTTGTTCAGGTTGGACACTTATCAGCCTGTTTAATCAAAACACAAATGTTTGATAACAAATTATTCAGCTGTTTTTTCTGACTGAAGATACCATGTTTTCAATTTCATTTATAAAATTTTTTCTGTAAATGAAATAAAGATTCTCCTCTATAGATGGGTGCCAGTATTGAGCGTCAGCAGAAAGGTTTGCTTTTTTTATTATCGAGCAATGCACTGAAGTGAGGACATTAGAGAATGAAGACTGAGGCATGAGGGTTTTCTTCACACTTTCTGAGAGTTGTCTTTCAGGAATTGCCATGAAAATCCTGTGGTTTTAGTTAGTACTCTGAGACTAAAGCTAAAGCTGTCTATTTATTAAAGGCTTTAATGGATTAACTCCCTTTGCAAGAGCAGTAATAGCAATTGAGGCACTTGAACAAACTCATCTGAATCCATGGAGTCCTTGACATTCATATTAGAACTGGTGAAGCTCCTCATGCAAAACAAATTGGAGAAAAAGGCATTTAGGGCAACAAAACTTCACTGCAAATACTTTTGAAGGTAGCCCATCTTTGGAGAAATGCCTAGAATTTATCAGTGGTTCTGAGGCATTGGTGGCTTTTTGAGCTATTGCAAACATGTTGTAACTGGAAGGGGAGGCGTAGGATATCTATGGCATTTCAAGAGTCTTATCTGCCTCTTTAAAAATCTTATTTTCAATGAAATTTGTTATGAAGTCTGTAATTTTAGGTAACTGAACGTGATGCTTTAGCTTAAAATTACAAGTCTTGGAGTTAAGATCAGCATTTTGGTTCCTGGGAACCTAGTTAATGTCTTTGGTTTTTTCTCTGGAATAAGATAAGATGGGGGTGAAATATAGCTTGAAGGTTTGCTTTCTGGTTTTTTTTTCACTTTAAACCTGTTCTAAATTAAGTGGGCTTTACACATCATACAAAAATTGTTAAGGTCAGCATATCATGATTTCAGGTAGGAGCTGACTCTTGCTGGAAGTTGGCAATATTTAATATTTTATTTATGACTGAAATTCTCTTCATATTTAAATGCTTACATTCAATGGCAAAGTATGGTCTGGTCATGTACTGTCTGCAACCTGGTACCATGTAATACAAAATCAAGCCTTTTGCATCAAAAGAGATTGTTGTGTCAGTGTCCATGCAGTGCCAGCAGCAAGCATTTTCTTGATGAACTCCTACAGAGTGCAGTTTTGGTGCATTGACTTTGACTTGCAGCCCATTAGGAGAAATGTGATGGACAAGTTCCTCACTCAGTTTGACTGGCTGTTTTCTTCTCAAAAGCATCTTTAGAAAAAAAGTCTACTGTTGGAATTATATTCTGAGTTTGAAATGTTTGCAGATTGATCTCCCTATCCCACTTCATTGTGCAGAAATGATTGAGTTTATTTGCAACATACTTAATTAGCATTTTTGGTCTTACCTAGACGGGAATTACTATGGGGTTTTTTTTTTTTCCACTAAGCTTATATATTTGCAATATATAGCAAATATCCAGCTGCTCTGTGTGTTGCAGATTGACTTGAAGCACTTCTTATGGTATCTGGGCTGTACTGGATGAAAAAGTTCCTGTCATTGTTCCCTGTGTTTCATAATTGTCCTCTGTCAGGGGTTGTTGTTTAATGACAGCTGTGGTCTGTCCTCTTGGGATAGCCAATTATTGTCTATACCTGCCCTTCAGAAGAAATCATCAGGATTTTTTGAAATCATCAGGAGTGGGAAGGAACCACCAGGAGAGAATGGTTTCACCTGGAATGCTATTTATTGCATTGTATTTTAATAGGTGCAGATTTCCTTTATGCTTTTTTCATGTGCAGTTTGAGGGTTTTTTGGCTGTTTTGTTGTGTTGTTTAGGGGTTTTTAGAGCAGAAATAGTAGCACTGTTCTGACATGAATTCTAGCTTACTTGAGTCTGTAAGAATGTTATGGTGGAGCCCTTGACAGCACTGCAGTTGCCTGACTTGGTGATTGCCTTGCTTAAAATAGGCACGTTATGTATCTTACCTGCTCTCAGAGTGGGAGTGGCCCAGTGACTGATTAATGCTGTATATGAGAAAAGTGATTTCAGTGTTGGCAGGAAGTAGGTCAGGCAGTACAGCTGTTGTCTTTATAGTCCTTCCACTCTCTTTCCATGCTGGTGGAAATAGAGGAGGAGGAGGAATTTCCACCTTTTACTAGTCAGAGTTTGGTAGATGGGCTGGATATTTTAGATGGGATCTTCCAAAGCTCTGTTAATGGGAAAGAATGCTTTTTCATCCTCTGGCTAAAAGGGCAGTATTGCATCTTGTTACTGCTGTTCTGTGGTGCAGAAGAGAGAGTGGTTCAACAGTAATTTCTCTTTTTCTGTAAAAAGTTCTTCTTGCCTGCATTCTTGGTTGAAAAATGACCAGTTCACTAAAATATATCAGCATCTTTTTATGACCCTTTCTGCAATAAGTTGTGTCAAATTTGAGTTTCTCTCATTAACATTCCACTCGCAAAATCATTGTGATATATCTTGACTTCTCAAGAGAAAGTTTTCTAATTTTAATGACTTACACTGGGCTGATGTGCTGTGTTGTTTTGTTCTAGATCTCACGAACTGCGATCAAAGATTCTTTCATTGCAGTTGCTTCTGTCCATTCTGCAAAATGCAGGACCAGTCTTCAGGACAAATGAGATGTTCATTAATGCTATAAAGCAATACCTTTGTGTTGCACTGTCAAAAAATGGAGTCTCATCAGTTCCAGAAGTTTTTGAACTTTCACTTTCCATATTTCTTACCCTCCTGTCAAACTTTAAGACTCATCTAAAGATGCAGATTGAGGTATGTTACATGTATTTCTAATTAACTGTGTGGGAGGTGTTAAGTGAACATTTGTTTATATTTGTGTAGCTTGGTCTTTCTTAAATAAATTTGTTTTCCTTTGTGACTCACAGCTTTTGTGTAAGACTTGCCAGATCTTCCTTATTTTGAAGTTTCCTGTTGGATGTAGCATGGTATTATCGCAGAATGTTGCTGAAACTCAGGATTGTGTAGGCTAAGCTCAACCAGTGTTCAGTAATGCAATTAAGAAAGTTTAGCCCAGCACTACATATTATTAAGAAAATGAATACACTCAGGAAAAGACTGTGTAATATATGGTTTTTAATAATTTTAAAAATAATTTTTGAAAAATTATAATATATATATTATATATATTTAGCAAAATAATTTTAGAATAAAAAATAATGACTTAACAGTATTGTGGATTCTCTTTGAGATCACTTGAACAGATTTCTTTAGCCAGGGAGGTCCCAGCTATTTGCTTTTTTTCTTGTCAGGGCCTCTGTCAATAGATGTCCTGAATAAGATGATCTCATTTCCTCTAATGGTGTGCTCACAATTTAACTCCTTGGACTATAAGTGGAGATAAGTCCATATCCTTAGCAGTAAAGCTGTCTGAGTCCTGGCAGAAATGGGGAATTTTAAGTGGGTCAATTCTGAGTCATAGTAAAAAGGAAGATGTATCCCCCTATGGGCCATTCACTTAAGAGTTGGACTCAATGATCCTTGCAGATCCCTTCCAACTCGAAATATTCTGTAATTCTATGTGTGGAGGGTTTGTTCTTGAGATTTGCTCTTTGTGCCATAAGGTACAAGCAGGTTCTCTGAACGGCTCTGTCCTCTGTCTGTCCTCTTGTGGTGTGCCATGTGTTAAAGATCTTAATTCTCTGATGAATAAAGTAATAGTTTGTGCAGTGTATTCCTCCTCTTTAAGGAGTCAGTGTGAATACTGAAGCCAACAGATTGCCCTATCTGTGTGGAGCTTAAGTATGTGAAAAAATTCTTAGAAATGCTGATAATCTTGCTGTTATGAGGACCTTGAATTCAGGAATTTCTTCATCTGTGAATGTCACTGTACGAGTTGAAACGTTATGGCAGCTTTGGAGGAAGAACCGCATTTTGACAGTAGCATGTCAGAAAATGATTGTGTTCTGATCACTCACCAGGTTATTTTGATACTTCTTTGGGGAAGAAACAATAAAATTTCCAGTGTATCATTGAGCATAGATTGGATAGAAGTGATTGAATGTGCCTTGAAAATATGATACATTTTGAAGAGTTTCAAGACCAACTGTGTTTTCAACAAGACTGTAGTGCATGTGCGGTGTTTGGCACATCAGACAGACTGGGTGGAGCCACTCCTCAGTCCCACAGCCTGCTTCTCTGAAAGTGTTGGACTTGCTCTGTTCAGAGAGCTTACAAGTCAGCCTGTAGGTGGTGAACGCATTGCAGTTCCCTGACAGAAATTTGATAAGTTTCCATCACTGCCAGCCTTTCACAAATTCCAAACAGAAAATAAAGACATGAGGAAAACTGGATATAGGATGCCCTACACTATTGTAGCAGTTTCTAAGAGTATGCTAAACTGGGACCATAGATTCCATTTCCTCTTTGTGAATAGGGAGACCAAAAACTTGATGCTCCTGAAGTATCCACCTGTTACAAAGTATGGGGTACAGCAGTTTCTGGAAACTTTTTTATTTTTCCTGGTTGTGAGATAAGAATTCTTCTTTCAGCTACTGATCCTAAAGGTTATTCTGAAGATGTGGGTAGACATGTAGATAACTTCACATTCCGTTTGTGTCTTGGAGCTGTAAGGAGAGCCATATGCTCTGATTTATAATATGCAAAATCTATATATTTTGGGATCAAGGCTGCATTTTTCATCTGTGTAAGAATTTTCTGGCATGTTTTAAAAGAACAGGTTCAGATTCTGTTGAAAGTGACCCTCCCTTGGCCTGTTGGCTCACATATTTAGCTAACACTCCTCATTGGCAGTAAAATAGTTTGAGTTGTACCTTAGTTGTATTGTAACTGTAATTCTGAATGGGTTAATGAATATATTTGCAGCAAATCAAATCCTAGATCTCAGAGGAGTTGGGGTGTCATTTAGCTGTACTTACCATTGCCACCCTTTCATAGCTGTGAATAAGCTACCTTAAAACTCATACTTCACTTGACCAAACATAATAAATAATGAGCTCTTTTCTGGTTTAGTTTTCCAGTACACTAGGACCAAAGTCTCAACTACGTGATGTGAATTGCAAGAAGTTATAGTGATAAATAGCATTTTTAAATAGCTGAAATGTAAACCATCACTACAGTTTTGAGAAGTTCTTCATTCCAAGATATGCTTGTCCAAAGGTGACGCTAGAAGCAAGAAGTCAGCTCGTTGTCGGAGGCATAGAGATCTGAACTGCCGTCATAGTATGCAGAGCTTCTAGCTTAGACTTGGGTTTAGTTTTTGTCCCTGAAAGTTTTTTCTCTGCTTCATCAGTGACTTCTTTTTTAAATTTTCTACCAGAAAAGAAATAATTTTGCAGGTTCCAGAGAGTATCTAAAATTACTGTCTTTCAATAAAAAATCAGAAGACAACAAATGTGTAACTGAGAGTTGCTCAGAGAATTACATTTATTAAATTTCTGTCTTTCTCTGATGACATAAAATTGTGGCTAAAATCAGTCTAGTACTCTTGAATATGTTTAAGCACTTGCAGGTCTTTGAATTGTTATGTGTTGAACTCCTTAGGTTTCATGGGGATGCCTTCCTTATTGAGACAGTTAGCTGGGACTGTGCTGTGTGCCTCTCTTTCTCTAAAGAGATCAATAAAATGTAACTATTGTTAGCACATTTTGCTTGAGGAAATAGCATACCACCAAAGTCGCCTAAAAGTCAATGTTGCTGTTTTTCCCCAGATGTATGACGTAAAGTGGAAATAGCCTTATGTTTATCTCTATCTGACTAATAACATAAAAATCTCTGTAAAAATTCTGTGCTATGAAGGAATAGTTAATATTAAAAACAAGGGTAGTTATATATATTTGGATATTAATGTGATGCTATTGGAGAAGTTGAGTGGCTTGAGACTATCAGCAGCCCTCCAGTAAAACTGTACATTGTGGATTTGGTGGCCACAAGTGGCTGTGAAGAGTTGAGCTCTCACAGGTGCAGAACAGTGATGCAATGCAGTGTAGGATGGTGATGTAATGAGCTGTAGCAGTTCATGTTTGGGTTCAGGTGCTGTTCTGCCAGTTGCTGCTGCTCAGGGAAAAAGGGACAAGAAGCCTTAGCTTAGCTGCTAAGCAAGCTCAGCTGAATTAGTCAGCCTGTGGTGCTGATGGATCTGGTGAGGAACTAACTGAGAGGGGATAAAATAGTTTGTGGTCCAAACAGCAGCACCTGTACTAAAGTAATTTCAGGATCAACTTATCTCTGTTCTAGGGAAGAGTAGATTTCCTATTAGTGTCATTTCTGCATGCTGTGCCTGACCAGTAGCTTTCTTCCAATAATCTAATACTGTAGAGTGATTCTTTTGTGTCAAGATGTTTCCATTCTAATTAAGGTGCTATAATGTCATCATCTTCTAGAGAAAATATGTTTGTCATGAGATCTCTTCTTTCAAAATGCCAAATTAACTTTTAACAGCAGTTCAGGCTTCACGTTAGGCTGAATTGTCCTTCGGGATTTGACGTTATTCCCAGTTCTTCTGGTTTTGAATGCCCAGAAAATAAACCAAATTTTTCATATGGACAACACTGCAGAAGTACACAAGTAAATAATTCAAATTCCTAATTTGCATGTGTCAATCATAAATTGTATTTCTTCCCTCCCTTTTTTGCCTTTTCGTTATTTCCTGTACCTCTAAAATGCTGCTTTTTGGAATTATGTCAGATTTTTGACCATCAAAGTTAATGGCTGTGTTTGTAATAGATTTTTTTTTCCTCTCTCTTCCTGGAATATTCGTTAGGTTTTCTTCAAAGAAATTTTTCTGTATATCTTGGAAACTTCTACTAGCTCATTTGATCATAAGTGGATGGTTATACAAACGCTGACAAGGATATGTGCAGGTATTAAGGACTGTTGTGTTCTAGATTTTGCTTTTTTTCTTAAAAAACAAAACTTTACTTGTCTTTCATTATCTAGTTTTTGTTCCAAGTTTGACAATGTCACTTTATTTATAGATGCCCAGAGCGTAGTGGACATCTACGTGAACTATGATTGTGATTTAAATGCAGCAAATATATTTGAAAGGCTGGTTAATGACTTATCAAAGATTGCTCAAGGAAGGGGTAGCCAAGAACTTGGCATGTCCAATGTTCAGGTAAAAATTGCACCAAACTTTAGGAAGTTTCATGTTTCTTGGCATGATAGGTTGAGACTAAACTCTCCAGTCCACTAATTAATTGTTTATGAAATCTTTTCTAGGAATTAAGTTTGAGGAAAAAAGGATTGGAATGCTTAGTATCGATCTTGAAATGCATGGTGGAGTGGAGTAAGGATCAGTATGTAAATCCCAATTCCCAGACAACACTTGGTAAGACATACTACGTGTTTCTTTGGGCTTTAGTAAAGAGATACTGCAGGAGTTGTGTGTTCTTCCAGTATTTTGATGCTGTTAGTGTCCAGACTGGTAGAGCCTCTTGTAATAAAAAAAGAGACGATTTTTTTTTCCCTTTGGTGGATATATTGATAAGTTTGGTGTAATTTAAACAAATTGTCTAAGTTGTCTTTTCCTAATTATATGAATTCCTAGAATTCTTCTGGACTGAAAATGTCTAAATCCTGTTATTTTCTTTATTTCTGATTTTAAAAGTATCTCAAAACTTGCTTTGAAGCTCCCTTAATTTTACCTAATTTCATGATTAAATAACTACTAAAGCAAGCTGAATGGAGAGCATTTTTCTTACTTATTAGTAAAAACTTTACTTATTTACTTACTATTTACTTATACATTTTTCAGCTGTAGAAGTTTGAATGTTGTAAGCTGTGAAATAACTAAATCATTACTTGTTTAAATCTTGTTTTTGTCTGACCTGAGATGAGAGTACTAAGGTTATGCCAGAATTTTGAGATTAAGCACTTAAAGTTGGTAGGTGAAGTAATAAACTTTCTAAGGGTGGTATCACAGCTGTCTTTGTGAAGGGGGAGCACCAGCTCCTTGGCATGCCTAAATTCTTTTAGATACAGTGTTTCAAAAACTTAGAATAGTTGCTCCAGGTTAAAAGTGACACTGGATTTGTAAATAAGATATAAAAGCTGTAGTTGGTTTTCTAAGGTGTTGGGGTTTTTTTTCCAAGTGCCTGCAAATAACAGTTGCAATTTAAGGCTTAAATTTCAGTATGTGATGAACTGAAAGGATTCTCCTTAATATGTTGTAGTGATTTTTTAATTATTGTTTACTTCCCCAACCAAAATAAAAGCAGAATGTATACATGAAAATAAATACATATAGCATACATAGAATACAGATAACCCTGAGTTTTAGAAGCCTTCAGAGAGGATTCGACGTGTGATTTTTATTTCTCTTCACTGTATGCATTTTGGATATATGTAACCCTTTCCAATTTATAGGCCAAGAAAAACCCACAGAACAGGACAGCAGTGAAACCAAACACCCTGAGACAATTAACAGATATGGAAGCTTAAATTCTTTGGATTCTACTGCATCATCAGGAATTGGCAGTTACAGCACACAGATGTCTGGCACTGACAACCCAGAGCAGTTTGAGGTCCTAAAGCAACAAAAGGAAATAATAGAACAAGGAATTGACTTGTGAGTGCCCTTTTATCACCCATGGGAGGGTGGATTCTTTTGGAGCTCTGAAGATTCCTGGGTTTTTCTTCCTTCTCCTCATAGATACTCATCTTGTGTTAGGAAAAAAACTCTGGATGTAACAGCACTTCCTCTGGTGAAAGAGTGCTGAATGGTGTCCCCTTTGGAGCCTGTCAACAGTGTTTTGTGTTAACCTAATTCCTCACAGCTAGAAGATGAGTACTCTGAATGTTTGTTCTTTTTTCTCCAGACCTGCTTGTCTAAAAATAAGGTTTTTATATTTGGATAAAAAGAACACTGAACTCGTGATGGTTTGAATATGACCCATTTTAATGCACATGTTACTGATGAAAATGCCTATATGCTGATGAGTCCTTATGATTAATTAACTTGTCTTAATTAGAACTGGAGGATAGTGTGATTTTTCAGTGCAGTGTGACATGAATCTTCTGTGATTTCATCTTCATCACCTTAATCTCCTCAGTGAGGTCAGTTTATGCAAAAATAAAGGTTTCCTCTCATAGTTCTGGGACCCTGCACAAATCTGCCTTAGTCCTTTAGGACTTCAGTTTCTTTCAGTTTCTTTCAGTTTCCTGGTTCTATGTCTTATGCATTTCATTCTTACAGGCAGCTAATGGAATTGTTTATTGTTTCATACAGATTAAGATAAAAATCAACAGAGCATAATTGTTCGTTCCAAGTCAAGACTTTGCTGTCTTTGTGGAATGTTTTTTCCTTCATGAGTGCCAGAGTAAATGGGAGTAATTCATTCCTGTCTAATGTGCAATTCGATAAGGGAAAAATATGTAAAGTGTAGATTTTTCAGCACCTCATCTGAAATGACTGCATCTTTCTACTTAAGATGAAACAGCTTTGTACATGGGTAAAAGGGTTAACTCTGATTTCATCCTGCTCTTCATTGTACAGATTCAATAAGAAACCAAAGAGGGGGATTCAGTACCTGCAAGAACAAGGAATGCTTGGCACTACCCCTGAAGATATTGCTCAATTCTTGCATCAAGAGGAAAGATTAGATTCAGTAAGGAAACTGTTTTCCTGATGGTTGTCTGTGCTCATGCTGATGTGTTTATACTAATTGCAAATCACTTGATAGTGTTGAGAGTGTGTAACACATTATTGTGGAATGAAGAAAAGGAAACTTCTCTCTCTTCTAAAATTTGTAAGCTCAAGGAATTTGCGTTAGAGAGTGCATTAGAGCTGTACCCTGTGCTCTATGCATCCTGCAGTTCAGTGAGGTGTAAAGCAAGAGACTGACCTACTTGAGCTGACTCAAAACTTGTACTTAGTTGCTAGTATAGCTTGAAGCAACTTATGAAATGGTATATAATTTAGTAAGGAACTGCCAGAAGTATCTGTCCTTCAGAGATGACTAAAAAAAATAATGTGGTGCAACAACATTAAAAGCCCTTTTTTCTGCCCCCAGAGGAAAGTTATTTAATCTAGAGTAGTTCTTTGCTTTTATTTACAGCTAGCAGGTGTTGCTGGGCTTGGAAGGGTTCTGCAGTATCTGACTAGGGAGGAGTGGTAATATCTCATGTTAATATTACCATGAAAAACCTAGTTTTTGAAACAGCAGTTCTCACCATTGTGCTTAAAAGCCACGCCCATTGGTGCCCATGCTTGCAGCTGTGGCTGAAGTCACAAATTTCAGTATTAATGCTTAGAATCAGACATCAAAACTTACTTTTAACCTCCGTTTACATATACAGGCATCTTTATCTGAATTCATGCTATTTTTCACTGTACTGTGTTGCACTGATGGTGATCAACTTGGATGTATTTGAGTACCAGCTATTTATATTTGAGCATCACTCGCATCTGTTTGAGATCAGTACTCCAGGGGATAAAGTTGAGTTTAGCAAGCTTTTCATTCCTCCAGTAAATTTCTTAACTACAAAAATCATTATAGCAGAGAACAATCATCGGTAATATTAACTTTGGCTTGTACACGTGTGGATTTCATCTAAGGAAAAAATGGCATGTGTGTAAAAGCAGAGAAGGAAGAATGTAGGCTGATATGTATGAGCATGTAAGAGCATTGTGATGAAATATATATGGCCAAAATACTTCTCCTTAGACAATAGAGGAGAAGCAGGTATATGTCTCAGTTAACTGCAATACATGCCTCTCTTTTTGCAAGACATTTGACTCTGTTGTTGTTATTTGTAATTTTTTTCAAATATAAATGCACTAGTTTGTCTATTTTGTTCTTATTTTAGACTCAGGTTGGGGAGTTCCTGGGAGACAATGACAAATTTAACAAAGAAGTCATGTATGCTTACGTAGACCAACACGACTTTTCGGGAAAGGATTTTGTTTCAGCTCTGCGCATGTTTCTGGAAGGATTTCGTCTACCGGGAGAAGCTCAAAAAATTGATCGCTTGATGGAGAAATTTGCTGCTAGATACTTAGAATGTAACCAGGGGTAAGATGTACTTCTTCAGAACTTTGGAAAGCTGAATAATTAGTAAAAAATCCTAATAAATTAAATTTGCTGTTCTTCTTCTCTTTTTTGCCTTCAGGCAAACTCTTTTTGCTAGTGCAGATACTGCATATGTTTTAGCTTACTCAATTATCATGTTGACAACAGATCTTCACAGTCCACAGGTATGTTGCTGGAATAAATATCTATGTAATTAATAGGCATGTAATTTTCAGGCTTTGTGACAGTGTAGTTGTAAAAGCTTGATATCCAACTTAGCACTAGGATGTGGGTAAGAAGCAAGGTAGCTTAAGTCTGTGCATCTTTTAAGTAACAGTATTGTGTTTTATGGGTGTTGAGATTTCAAAGTTGTTTTGGTTATGCCTTTCAGTAAAGTAGATTTCTGTAAGATAGATCGTTTGGTCTGTATGACAAGATAAAGGACTACTTTTTCTTTTGATTTTTCTTTTTTTTTTCTTTTTTTTTTTTTTAATGTATGTGTAATTTGGCATACATTTGATCTGTGGATCCTACCAAATATTTGAGTGCTGGAATGTCCTCAAGGCATTGTGGTATATTGTAGATTTGACAGTGGGTATGCATATGCTGAACACTTTAAAATGTTTTCTGAATTGGCAGGTTTATCCTTGATAGTAACTTTTCATGAGCTAGTCACTTTTGTAGGCATCATTGTAACTGTGATGAGCTTGCCTCATTTGTTGATATTTACAGTTACTTTCTGCACTTCAGGTTAAGAATAAAATGACAAAAGAACAGTATATTAAAATGAATAGAGGTATCAATGACAGTAAAGATCTCCCTGAAGAATATTTGTCTGCTATCTATAATGAAATAGCTGGAAAGAAGATTTCAATGAAAGAAACAAAAGAATTAACAATACCCACGAAATCCAGTAAACAAAGTAAGTAGTTGAATTGTTAGCTTTTTTCAAGGGTTGGCTTTTCCGTTTCATGAAGTTCTTCTTTTTAAAATAAGTGTTGAATGAAGCAAGCACCTCTCACCTAACTCACAATGGGTGCTAGCTTCTAATTTCATATCCTTTTCTTAACATAAATGCAGGATGCTAACCTTAAATCTGCATTAAATGCAACTGCTCATTGTCACTTCCTTTGCATCTGAATTCCTGGCAATCAATGCATTGACCCTGAAGGGAGGCAGGTTTTGCTGTTGAGCAGCAACTTAGAGAAATGGAGGGCTGTATGAAGTTCTGGTGTTGCCAATAGGTACAGTGCAGAACACATGCACTGGCTGTGTCTTCTATTTCTATAGTAACGGTTGTGATTTCCTGCAATAACCAATCTGTCATCTTCAAAACTTTTGCAATATTTGGTTCTTACGGCCTAATTTGTGCACTTTATTAATTAACTTTTCCTCTCTCAGATACCTGAATACCTTTTTGTGTTTGGCACTGTGCGCAGGTTGAGATGTTACTCATTCTAGCTTTTCTACAGAGGGCATGAAGAGAGACTTAACTTTTTCCCAACATATTTATATAATTTAAGTCCTATGTTAGCCTTATGAATGGATTCTTGCAGGGAATTTGCATCTGGAAAAAAGAATCGTTCTTGTTTTCAGTATTCATTCACTTAATATAATGTTTTATTGTAATTTTTAAAAAGCTGGTTATTACATGCTATTTGGATGTCACTGCCTTGATGAGATAGAGGTTCTGTTTTGGAAATGAAAAGGTTTAATATAGTTCTTGCTCTGAAAAAGGATGTCCAGTTATTTTTATTTTTTCTGCTGATGGATTGCTATGAAACATCTCTTCATTTTGAATTTAGCTTAGTGGGTGTGATATTTATGCTCTCAGTTGAGGTGATGGAGAAGAAATCTCTGCTTCAAATCTGAAAATTCTATAAAGATTTAAAAATAGTTTACATATCATACACAAGTTTGCCTTAAATTAAATTTTATCTTTTTTTTTTTTTGGTAAAAGAAATACAAAAAGGCTGGTATGATAATTTCAGAAAGTAAGGATAATACAAAAATGCATCTGAGTATTGTACTTAATGAAAAACAGAAAGTTATTATATTCCTAAAGACACCATTGCTAAAGATGCACAAATGAGAGGAAAAAATGTGTTTCCAGGTGTTGCTAGTGAAAAGCAGAGAAGACTCCTGTATAACTTGGAAATGGAACAAATGGCTAAAACAGCTAAAGCTCTTATGGAGGCAGTGAGCCACGTTCAAGCCCCTTTTACTAGTGCAACACACCTGGAGCATGTGAGACCCATGTTTAAGGTGAGATACATGTTTAGATAATCACTTAGAATATCACAGTTCTTTAATATAAAATGCTGACTGACAGGATTTATTGAAAATACTAAAGATTTGCATCTGCTATGTTTTGTTCATTTTGTGAGTTATTTAACTTGCTACAAGAAAAAGGATTTTGAGCCTTCTAATCTAGTTTCATTTACCTGGAATTTAAGGTGTTTCTGTGCTGATAGAAGAAGCATCTTAATGCAACGGAAGAGTTATGAGGAATGTGTTAAAGTGAGAAAAAGTATAAAAAGTAGTTAAAAACTTGTATTTTTATTTCAGATATAGAGATGTAGTCAAAACACAGATTTATAAAAGTGAGAAATTACTAATTTCAGGTCGCTGTTTTGAGTCCCCCCCTACTGCTTCTAAGGGAGATTTCTTCATTGCATTTTGGGAGAGCATTTATCAGGAAAAACTTTTATGTGATGTTATCTGTTGCAAATTAATACTTAAGAAAAGCTAGGACTCTCACACAGTGTAGGGAAGGAAGCTGGACTTATATTAAAGTATTATTCTAAACAATTGTCTAATTGTAATTAAACTATTATTCTAATAATTGTCAAAAAATTATCGCATAAGTGCAGAGCTGTCTGCATCCCAAATGCCTTTTCCATCCCAGTGATTCAGATTCGTAGATACAGAGTATGTCCAGTAGTGTACCATGCCTCAGCCTGCTCTTGAATATGGTCTCTGGCATAACTAACTCACAGCAGTCATCTGCCCTTGAGATAAATTGTTGTGCTCTTCATGGTTCTCTCATTTGTGCCCTTGTTCAAGTCACGGTCCTCACATGACCCCTTTGTGAACTGCTCCAGGAAAGTCTCAGACCACTACCACTGCATAAATAAATGGTTCCCTGGAGGGATGTGCTATGAGGTCAGGTGAAGCTCCAGGCGCAAGAATCATAGAAACATTTAGGTTGAAATAGACTCTTAAAAGCTTTGAGTCCCACTGTTAACCCAGTGCTGCCAAGTCCACCACTAAACCATATCCCTAAGTGCCACATCTTCATGTCTTTTAATTACTTCCAGCATTGGTGCCTGCACCACTTCCTTGGACAGCTTGTTCCAACTTTTGTCGACTGCATCCATGAAGTAATATTTCCTCATGTTCAGTCTAAACCTCTCTTGGTACAACTTGAGGCCACTTGCTCTCATCCTTTGCCTCATTACTTGGGAGAAGAGACCAATTCACACCTCTTTGACCAGCTCCATTGTCCTTCTCTGGGGACTCACTCCAGCACCTCCATGTCTTTCTTGTAGTGAGGGCCCAAAACTGAACACAGGATTCAAAGTGTGGCCTCCCCAGTGATGAGTACAGAAGGCGGGTTGCTGGCCACACTATTGCTGGTACAGGCCAGGATGCCATTGGCCTTCCTGGCTACCTGGGCACACTGAGGACCTAGCTGTAAGATTGCTGATTATAAGGCAAACTTATGAGTTCTTTATCACCTTATTAAAAAAACTAGCATAGTGTTCCATTTGTACAGAGGAACACTAAGCACAGACCGTGTCAGAAATTCACTTTTAGGCTGTTCAAGGTGTCACTTAGCAGAGATGTACTATACTTCCTCTCTGTTGACTTCCTTAAGGCTGAAATTAAATAATTCACATGCAGGCGTCTGTAAAATTCATAGTATGGTTTTCTTTAAGATACCAGTCCTAATACTTCCTTACCCTTTAGTATCTGAAAAGTGTATTTCCAAGGTTTATTTTCAAAGGAGCAAAATATGAAGCACCCAGGTTAAATTAACACCCTGAACATCTTCCGTGAAGGTGCAAAAAATCAGAAGCTGTTACTTGATGTTACTTGAGTATGTTCATGAGCTAAGTACAGTACTGAGGACAGTGAAATGTATTGAACAGAGGGCCCTCTTCTCAAAAAAAAGTGAGAACTGTGGAATTTAAATACTTAATTTCACTTTTTTTTTTAGACTTAAATTTTCAGCTAAGCTTTACAAATTTATGGGTATCTCACCCATTGATGTCCATATAAAATTTATCATTATAATTGTATTTACAATTACATTGGCTGGATTTTTTTAGAGGAGCAAAAATTCACTTTATGCACCCATCTAGGTAGCCCAAAATTGATAGTCTGGTTTTGAGGCTTGATTTTCACCTTTGTTAACAAAACAGTCTACAAATAACAGCATACATCTAGTTATAAAGCACAGTATACAGACCATTAGATTGTTCTTAAGAAATTATTTCAGTTTTGTGATTTTTTTAAGATTAGTTGTGGTTTCAATAGCAATGAAAATTAGGAAGGCAGTGGGAAGAGACATATATTTCTGAACATAAAATCATAGAATTGTTTGGGTTGGAAGGGACCTTTAAAGGTCATACAGTAGGTCATACAATTAAATACTGAATCTGTGAATTCATCTGATGCCTTTAATACTGTCCCCCAGTTACTGTTTGGTATGTGCAAGTGTTAAATGCTTTTTAGAGGTAGTGCTTTTGGAATTGCTGGCTTAAATGAAACTAAAGCTCTATGATGCATCATTTTATTATGAAATTATGAAATCTGTTGCTCCTGGCTGTGCCCATTGGCTCTGTATTTCATCTGGGGTGACTTCAGGTAAAATTATTTCGAAAATCATTCTGGGTACTGTGGTGTTTCCTCTCCTTAAACCCATGTAGTTACAGCAGGATCCTCTGCATCTTCTCACTGTTTTTTCTGTCATGGGAGAGGGAGCCTTGATCAAAAGGAAAGGACTGTGTAGACTCTTGTGCAGTAATTTTACTTCCATATATTATACCCTCAGTGCCACCTGAGGCAAGAGGAGCAAGAAACATCAACAGTGGCTTAGCTACAAAAACATGGAGGGACAAGGGCAACAAAATTAGTAGAAGAGAGATAAGCAAGGTTATGCCCTGGGTTTTTTTTGTTCTTGTCGTTGTCTTACCATAATTTTAGTGTAATTAATAAAGTTTGTCTTATTTTTGCTACCTTAATTTTTTTTTTCTGGTGTTATCAGGACAAACTAGTCTTATTTAAGTATGTACTTTTCATCAGGAAGAAACCTGTTAAATGGTGTGTTGGTTATTACAATAACTGTAGACTCTGTTTTTCAGTGTGCAAAGATAAAAGTTATCCTGGGAATGCTAAAACTCTAACAGACATCTAATTGATGTAGCTTGAGGGTTTGGTTTTTACAGCTCTCTGAATAAGGTTGTCTGTTAGTTGCTGAGGGAGAGGACAAGTGCTTTTGATGGGAGCTCTACTCTGCATTACTTCTGTCCCATTCTGTCATGTCTCTTCTAACCACACTTTATACTGTTCTGTGTCTTATGTCTATCTATTCTATTTCCTTTTTGGCAAAAGGCAACATCAAGGTTAATGATGTAGGTTAAGGATGGAATTTACACTTCAGCAAGATTTTGAAATATAATATTCCCTTTAAGTAGCAAAAATTGCTAATCTAACACTTACTTTGCATGCATTCTAGTTGGCATGGACACCTTTTCTAGCTGCATTCAGCGTGGGTCTACAGGACTGTGATGACACCGAAGTTGCCTCTCTTTGTTTGGAGGGTATACGATGTGCAATCCGGATTGCTTGCATTTTCAACATTCAGGTAAAAAATGTCAGATTGAGACAATACTTTGATTTATGTACCTGCAAAATATTAGTGAGGTTCTAAGAGTCCTTGTTGCAGAAGCACTGCAGTACCAAGAGGCTGCCTGCTTCTGATATTACTATTTCATCTGATATTTGACTGGAAGTGTAAATGAAGTGACCTTTATTTTTCCTGGTGTTTTGTGGTAAGTGCATCCGTGCCTCTGTACTGAATTTTTGTTTCCCTACAAACTGACTACTTTTATGTTTAAACCTTTCTTTCTGGCTTTGTTACAAAGCTGTTTAGCTATGTTGTGTTGTTTTATAAAATGAGTCTCTCTGTCCTGTTAAATAGTATCTCTGTGAACTGTATTTGAAATATTGTTCTCAACTTCAGAGAGATTATACTAATCCAAGATGTCTATAAATGGATACCCTTTTAACAGTTATGACACTGGAAATGGCATTCCTGATGTAATTAATGAATGTATCTTGCATTAAGCTCAATGCCAAGAATGCCAGACACTGTGGCTCCAGAAGGTAATTGTGATTAAACTTAGGCTTTGATTGGCTTTTGTTTTTCTATTTAAAAACCCTTGGTAGGGAAGGTACAATTACATTATTGTAGATTATTAGTTAATAAATGGAGTACTGGTCTGCCGTAAGTTCATTGTAGGGATAGCTGAAGAGAAGGGCAAGCAGAATTCATATGTTTGGCATTGTGTTATTTCATGTGTACATTGAAAATACTTCAAAAACAAACCAAGAGAGCACACACCAACGCAAAAACCAGCCATATAAGAGTAAGTAGAAAATGTTGACGTATGATACAGTAGTGAATTCTTTCCTTTCTTCTCCCCTTGCACTTTTATTTGGCTAGTTAGGTAGTATTTTATCACTAATGTGGAAAGGCACATTGGGACTTGTGATACAGCTGCTTAAAAAAGCCCATTTAAGATCATGTAAGGTTTCTCTTCCTCTGTCTTTCCACCTAATTTCTTCACCACCATCTGTCCCTGAGCTGAGCAGACTTAAAAATTTGGTTAACAAAGCCTTCCCTGGAGCCTGCAGATGTTCAGTGAAATTCATGCTCTGGTTACTTTCGTTTCTAAGCTGCAAAAGTGGAACTGGTACAAATACCAGTTTCAGCAGCTGCACAGTTTAGCTCTCAGTCCTGCAGCAGTCAGCCTTGCATGGGCAGGACAAGGATATGTTTGCTTTAAGATCCCCATGATTCATTTGTACCCTTCCGTTGGGTTGGGACATAATTGAACTGGAGGTGATCCAAAAACAAGTTCTTAAATTTCAGAAAATGGGAAATGTCGCTTTTGAATTTTCAATATAAGTGATACTCCCTGGTTTTCTATGGAAATTCTGTTTTGTTGATATAATTTAAAACAGTGTTGGTTTGTTGTATTACAGTATTACAGGATGGTTCCAATTCACAAGTTCTTGATTAGATGGGATATTATCTGACTTCAGACAGCAAATAGCTCTGGTAGTTTGAAGGAGACTGTCACGTCTGTACTTGGGCTGATTTAAGTATCTTTTCTGTTGGAATGAAGCTTTTCCTCATGTGCTTAAGATGGCAACTTTTCAATTTCATTGTGTAAATGTACAGAAATTGGGATTGGTGTCTATTAGGAGTTAGCATTAGTTTACACACCGTGAGAGATAATGGAGGGACCTGGATGCCTTTAATTTTAAGAAAATTTCCAAAGTACACAATATAGTTTAAGTTATGTGCGTTCACCTCTAAAACCTCACTTATAAATTCTGGTTTTAATTATTTATGCTTTTAATCTTAGACTTGCCACACAGTCTGACTTTTGTCTTTAAGCATCTGAGACAAGATATGCATCAAAAGGGTGTACTTAATCTGTTTATATCATCAGGTTTTAATTTCTGGGTGGTGGACACATTGTTTAGTTTTTCTTCTACTTTGCTGGCTTAGAAAAAGGGGAGGGGGAATAACTGTGTGGATGAGTAGGACTGAAAAATGTTTTCTTTTTACAAAAGGTAGACAGTTTGTAGACTCTACAGCTTCATTGCTTAGTACACTTTCTTTGGGGCTTCCATTTTTCTGTGCTTCTGCATCAATTTCTGTGCCTTTGCCAGCATACTCTGCAGTAGTGGCAGTCTGTCCCTTCTACCATAGCCCGCTGTTGTGGTGTTCATGTTCCCTCTGTGGAACAGGCGTTCTTCCTGGGAATTTTTTTAAAAATATTTTATTTTTGGTTGTTTTCTAGGCTCAATTATTTTTTACTTTAAAATGGCCCTAAATATCCAACTAGTTAAATATATTTCATAATTGTCATTTGTTTATCTGGTGTACAGCCATTTCCCTTCATGGCCTTCAGTTGATATATAACCAGAGAATAAAATGCACTTGTGGGCTCAACTGTAATCCCATTTTTACCATTGTAATTGGTTCGTGTGAGGTCTGAGGAATTTCCTTTGTTTGTAGATATCATACACATATAAATTAGGTTACTGTGTAGAATTTTTTTTTGTGAGATCTGTCTAGATTATGGCCACTTGCTGTTTACCCATCCGTGACACTTTCTTCAGAAGTTTCTGAGGTGCTCCAAATGATGCAGGTTAAATCAAATAAGTTTTGAGCAGTTCCAAGGAATTGGCATAAGGTGCCTGTTAGATACATTTTTTAGATTTTGTTGACAAAAAAATGCTACAACTTGAGTGAGTCTGCTAAGGCAGCATTTTCAGAGTAGGTCTGAGTGTAGTACAAGAATATTAAAAGCTTGGCTAAGTAGCAACATTTCTTCTGAAACAGCATCCCGTTTTCCCCAAAAAAGACCAAACCGGAAACCTAAATACAACCTCTGTGTTCTGTGCTGTCAGACATTACACTTCATGTTCCTGAATAGCAGGAACCTGATTTTATCCCACAGATGTCTTCTTACTGGTGAAGAACATGAGATATTTTCACTACGCTTTGGAAATTCAGTTCTAGGAAGAGAAAGGTAAATGGTGTAGTTGATGAAATCACAGAGATTGTATTAAGAATAAGAAATTGAGAAAATATTTATAAGGCTTTTGTTTCTTTCCCTCCCATTTGTAGCTTGAAAGAGATGCCTATGTTCAAGCATTAGCAAGATTTACATTGCTCACAGTGAGTTCTGGTATTACTGAAATGAAGCAGAAGAATATCGACACCATTAAAACTCTCATCACGGTGGCTCATACAGATGGAAACTATTTAGGAAATTCCTGGCATGAGGTACAAGTCATTTGTACTTAAACTGTAAGAAAGCATGTTTGCTGATTTTCAGCACTGTAGTGTACTTGTTTGTGCATAAATACAGTGGGATTTAGGTAAGTGCCGAGTATATACTTTTGTTGCATACATTATGCAGCCAATTAAAGTAGTAAAACATGTCCAAGTGAGAAATAAAATTTTGAGAGATGAATGAAGTAGTGTTTAAATTAATACTCATTTTAGACAGAAGAACATGTTGTCTGAGCTCAAGTGTTCAGAATTGTTTTCTTCCAAAGATCTTTACTTGCTTTTTCCTATTTCAAAGTGCTTTTTGTTTTTAAACAAGTTCTTTATTCTCTGGAATAGATTCTGAAATGCATCAGTCAACTTGAACTGGCACAGTTAATAGGAACTGGAGTAAAACCTCGCTACATCTCAGGGACAGTGCGTGGCAGGGAAGGTTCTTTTACTGGAACAAAAGATCAGGCACCTGATGAATTTGTGGGGCTGGGACTGGGTAAGTAATGCAGATATGAAGTATTTAATTTAACTGGTTTTGTTCGGAGGACTATTCAGATTTGTCCTGTGGTTTTTGTTTTGACAAAAGACCATGGAGTAGTCCTGGTAGAACTCTTAGGCTTTGAACAGATTTACTCCAATTTTTGGAATATTTAGTTTTCGCTGTTATTATTGCTAAGGTGGGAAATGTAAGAAAATTTTATGTATTATTAATTTCTCTTAAAATACAGCTTTCCAAAGAAGAGTGGATTGCAGATGGTATGACCAGTTTTAATAATATTGCAGCATTAGTGTGCCAAATATTTTACCAAGCAAGCAAGTCAGTATGTGTAGGTTAAGCATCTGTTGTGGAGCTTTGTGAGAAATGCACAGAATTCAAACCGAATGGGAGATTAATTTAGCTTAAATTCTGAAATTCCATTTCTTTCCTATTTTGGTTACTTTGGTACTGAGTAAGTGGCTTTTTTTAGGCTCGAGCACCAAGATAACATTCCAAAAATGAGATATTGTTTCTTCCTGGAAAAGTATAACAGTCTGACTTTAAAAGGTTGGGGGGGTTGTTTATTTGTTTTAAATGGGAACACAATTAAAGATATATAGGTGTAGGGCATTAGAAAACTCTGGAAGCATCAGAGTGTATATATAAATACTCTATTTGACTATGAGAAAGTTTCAGTTATACTGTGATGCTCAGTATCCTCTGCCTTTTGTGCAGCCGCACAAAAGCTGTTTTCCTTGTAACTTTTTTTTTGAGTAATGATAATTTTTCTGTTTTCCGTGATTTTAGCCCCCAAACTAGCCCTAATCATCCAGCTTTGTGTTCTCCTCAGTTTTTCTTTTTCTATAATCAGTCCTTTTGTTTCCCTTCTCCTCTCTTTGACCTGCCTCTGTGTATTCCCCTCACCTTGCCAAACACTGATGAAGGGAAAACTTAGGCCTGAAAATCAGTGAGTCTGCCAGTATCTCATATACTGAGCTTCTTCCTGCCCTTCCAATATGCATCCTTCAGTTTAGTGTTCCCTGATGACCTGTGCAACTTGGCTACGTCCAAGTGCTGGCAGTTTCTCTATGCTGCAGTGACTGGCCTTTAAAGGTTTTAAATCCTAATAACTCAAGAATGTAAACTGTATTCAGGTGTCTCTAAATCATACCTCCTCTAGTCATTGGTGTAGATCCAGCTCATAAAGACTTTTTGCTGCTGTCAGCTACATTTCTAGGGAAAATAGTTTATACCCAAATGCATAAAATGTTTCTCTCTGAATTGAATTTCTGGAGTGTTTATTACAGTGCACATATGGAAACTTAACAATTTTCTTCATTTTGGTTTTGATTTTTTAAAAAATAATTTTACTTCAATCTTATAGGAAAATGCTTGATTTTCATGCACTAAGGGCCTATTAGAACATTTTCTTAACTGTTTTAGTTATTTCCCTTCTTTCCATAAATCCATTTTTGCAGATAGTTTCATTTTCTATGATTACTCCAAAGTATGCATTGGAACTATGGATTTCAAGCTTTCTGTAAACCTAAATTCCTGTGAAGAGCACATAGTGAGTTGTTTAGAGTGAATGAAGTTGCAGTCTGATGGCACAGAAGCTCCATCTTTCAGACCTGCTTGTAAAATCAGATGTGGATAAGTAACAGCGCTCACTCTTCTTGCTGAAGTTAAGCAAGAAGTTTTTTGAAATAACAAAGATCAGCAAAACCAAACCCAAAAACCCCTTTGCTCATTTACTGCCTCAACAAGGATTCAGGTGTGGCTCTTCAGGCATCTGCATTCAAATGTCTTTCTCTCTCTTTTTACCTTCCTGCTGTGACCCTTTTTTTGGTTGTAGTTGGAAATTAAAAACATCACAAGCATGTGGGTTGTAAAAGTAAATGAATAAGCTTCTATTCTATTGTTCCTCTGGTAAGAATGTTGCCTTACTTGGAGTTGTAATTGTAAAATTCACATTGCTTCTACTTCAGTTTCTGTTCACAAAATTGGAAAACAAAACCTGCTGCTCTAAGTTGGTCATAGCCAAAGTGTACTTCCTGGGTAACCAGAAATCTCTTTGGACAGTGGGAATCTGAGGAAACTGTTTTTCATAAAGCAGTTACATAGCTGACTCCTGTGTTTCATTGTAAAAGATTTCACAACTGTTAGAGTATAAACCTGCTGTCTGTTTCGGTTTCCAGCATTGAATTACAAATCCTGCAATAACAAGGAATTCTCGTGTAAGGTGGTAGAGTTCGTTAAGGTTCTGACTCCTTGGAAATAGCCCTTCAGATTCTCTTCACACTCTGCTGCTCATTTGATATGTTTCTTAGCTGACTGATTACCAGGATTCAAGCTAATTGACACTGGCAGCTTGTGTGCTTACAAAAGAAGTCTTGATCAACCTCAGTGGTATTATAAGTTGCTGAAATACTAGTATGAGGTTACATATGTATGTACGGAAAAGTTGTTCCATAAATGCCCTAGAAAAGTACTTCAGATGGGTCAGGTTATATAGATTGGATAGACAGTCACCTCCAGCCACCTCCAAGTGTGGATGGAGCACAGCAAGACTCTGAGGTAGGCTGAAACATGAGAAATTTTTCTCTCAGCAAACCTCTGAGAACAGAACTGCAGGCTTTCTTTCAGTCTTCTGTTCTTCTCTATATTTCTGAAAAAAAAAGAAAAAAACCAAAACTAAATATAGGGTATGTGGAATTACCCAGAATGGTTGCAAGATTCCTGCTCTTTTTTTGATGGTGGTTCAAGGGGAGTTTGGAGATTGCTAAAAATACCAGAATTTTTCTCACTGCAAAGTTAGCAGTTACTTAATATGAGCTTTCCCAGTTGTGGGTTACAGTTTCTAGCCTCCAAAATAAATAATTGACGTTTATTTTTACAGCTATTTCACACTATTCTTAGGTGATAATTTTGCTGTAATTGAGGTGCAGCCTAAAATAAAATCTTTCAGGATGGATTTACTCACTTCATGCTAATTAAGTGTGAAAAATTCTCCTCTAAGTTATATTCTTAATCCTATGTTGTGTATTTTAAGTAGCAAGATTGCCAAAGGTTCATTGAAAGATGGAGGAAAAAAGGTGATTTTTGTGGGTTTTATTTTTTTCACTTGTGTCTGTTGGTCCAAATATGGATAATTTTCTGGGACTAATACAGTTTGTACATGGACAGACAATCCAGGTAATTAGGACTTACACCACCGTGCAGCTGTTCGCTGAGATGTCCAGCTCATGCAAGGGAAATTAATAATATGCTTCTCTTTTTTGTGAATTAAGAATATATTTAATTATACTGGTAGTGGCACAACTTTTATTCCTCTTTCTCCCCAACTTCTTCTGTGATTTCTCTTACCATTTTTCAATTTTTTTTTTTCACTGTAGTTGGTGGAAACGTGGATTGGAAGCAGATAGCAAGTATTCAGGAATCCATTGGTGAAACTAGCTCCCAAAGCGTTGTTGTTGCTGTAGACAGGTACTGTATTAAATTTGTTGTTGCCACCTGAAGTTTTTTCTGTGCTAAGAAAAGGGCCTTATTAATTTATTTGGAAAAGCCTCCATAAAAACTGCCATAGAGAAGTGCTCTTCAGTTTTGGAGGAGGGGTTCCCATTTTTTGAGAGTCATTGGTATTTTTGCAAGAAGGAGCAGAACAAAGATTAGGCAAGAAGCCTTTCACTGATAAAAAAATTACTACAGAAGAATTGCAGAATGAAGTCTGCTGTAGCATCTGTTGAATCTTGATTTGCTGTATATAGTAACAGATAGCAAATCTCATTTTGCCTTGCTACTGAGGGCATTATTGTCAGACCCTTTTTCCCCTAAATGTAATTACTGACTCCCTGCTTTACTCTAGGTTATGTGGATGTTGTCTGAAATGACCAAAATTATTATTCCAGTCTTCCTTTCTATGAATCACATTTATTTTAACTGGATTTGGCTAGGCAGAATACATATTATGAACATTTCCCTGTTTATATCATACAGTACTGATCAGATTGAAGTGTTCATGCCTGTTGCTTGCTCAGCATGTAAGAAATCAGAACATACAATTTTCTTAATGGTTGTCAAAATTGATGAAGAGGTGTCATTTTCAAGGCTTACAAATCTTTTTGTGGTTGAAATATAGGCAGCAAGATCCTTGTCAGTTCAGTGAAAAGTTGCCTTGCAGTAAAATCACATCAAGTGCACTGGACGCTTGATGTCAAACACATAATAGCTGTTTAGGTTTGCAGTGGCCCCCTCTGCTTCATAATGGGAAGTGTTTCAATGCAAATGGGAATTGTGCACTCTGGAGAAGTTTGACTTCTGTATTTGGATCAGGGATGATAAAAACTGACTGTATTATCAGTATTTCTTTACAATTACTGATAGTTTTTTAATAAATCAAGGTAGTCAGAGTGTGTCTATATATTATTGAGAAAAACAAGACAAGGAAGCTTGAATATGTGTTTAATAGATGCTTTTCTTTAGAAATTATAACAATGTCTTTAACTGCACTTTACAGAATATTTACGGGCTCTACAAGGCTGGATGGAAATGCTATTGGTAGGTTTTCTCTCTTCCCTACCCCTCCCCACCCCTGTAAACCAAACCTTGGAAAGCTATTGCATTAAAATCTGTGGTCATTTAACAGTGGATTTCGTTCGCTGGCTTTGTGCTGTATCTATGGATGAGCTGCTGTCTGCTACCCACCCTCGAATGTTTAGTCTGCAGAAGATAGTAGAGATTTCTTATTACAACATGGGCCGGATAAGGTTACAGTGGTCTAGGATCTGGGAAGTTATTGGCGATCATTTTAATAAGGTATCCCTGTTCATGATTATAGTGTATACTCCTTCAGTTATCGGTACAGATTCATTTTATTTTGAGATTTATTGGAAAAGCATGTGCTTGTCTGAATCGTAGTAGTTTTTCTGTCCTCCTTTGTAAGCTTAAACCAACAAAAGTTGGTAAAGCTGGAAGGACCTGTAAGAAGGCAGAGGTACACAATATAATGAATGTTGAAGTATACATGAAGTTATTTATCATGACCTGGGTCTAGAACTGGCTGCTGTTAGTTTTGTGCTACAATTTTTGGGGGTGTTTCATGATGCTTGGGTTAAGAGGTTGTCTTCTATTCAAGTCTAAATTGACTGTTTATCAAATAAATGTTTGACATGCATTTTTAACACAGCTGTTGAAGGTATTTTTTAGACAGCTTGCTTATTTTTAGGAAGTTTTAAATGCCAGGTTATTTAATGTAGAAAATAGCTGGAATTAGTTAGGGATTATTGAATTGCATAAACAGCGTAGTTTCTGGAATTGACTACTGTTTAATTTTGTTAATTTTCCAGTACTGCTTAGTTCTCTGTTATCAACTGTAAAGGCAGCTTGTGCTGAATCTATAAGAATTCTGATGCAAGCTTACTCTGCATTTCTATTGTATGTTCTCAGGTTGGCTGCAATCCCAATGAAGATGTAGCTATTTTTGCAGTAGACTCATTAAGGCAATTGTCAATGAAGTTCTTGGAAAAAGGAGAACTTGCTAATTTCCGATTCCAGAAGGACTTCCTAAGACCATTTGAACACATCATGAAGAGAAACAGGTAATAACATACAATTAACTGAATTGCTTGGGATCACAAACATCAGCTTTTACAATTAATGTTTCAAATTGCTTTTGTAAAATCAGTTGTTAGAGAATCACACTATTCTAATTGATTATGTAATTTAATTTTAAAAATTATTGTTTATTATCTTAATTTAGGTCTCCTACTATTCGAGACATGGTTGTACGGTGTATTGCACAGATGGTGAATTCCCAGGCTGCTAACATTCGTTCTGGCTGGAAAAATATTTTTTCAGTATTTCATCTGGCAGCTTCAGACCAGGATGAAAGTATAGTGGAACTGGCATTCCAGACTACAGGACACATTGTCAGTGAGTATGGACGATATTCAGACATCATGGAAGTGTGTGTCACTCCAGAGCCCAAGAACCTTTGTTTGTCTGTGGTCTCCACAGCCTGCAGAGTAAAGCCTGCTTCGTGTCTTGGAACCAGTGATTTACACTTTCCAGTCAATTCTCTGGGAAAATGCTTTTAAAAGTTAGTAAGATTAGAGTTACCTGGCTTTCTTTATGCCTTTTAGAAAAGCTTATTTGTTTGTAGCATCCTGTAGTAAAACAAGTCAAGCCTATTGAATGTGTACATTTTCATTTATGTGAAGTATTCTGGTGTTACCCCCCCAGGAAAAAAAATGTGTAGCCATTTTACTATACATCGTTTGCTTAACTTTTTCTGTGTTTCTGAATTGTGCTTGTGTAAGGCCAGTTTGGGAGAAAGTGCTGAGCTAGGGGCACACTATGATGATTTTTCTCTCTCTCTCTATCTATTCTAATTTAGATCCCAGGCTTTAAGGGGTCTCTTTATTCTGTCGGAGCCTCTACTAGTTTGTAAAACTGTTTCCGCATTGATGAAGCACTTTTTTCTCTTCAAAAGTAGCTGTTTAAAAACAAGGCCTGTTGCTGGGGAGCAGGTCCATTAGTAGATGTAGCTCCATGCTTCATGTATCCATCTTAAGCTCTGGTCACACAGCCCAGTGTTAAACAGTAAGCCTATTGCTCTAGTCTTGCTTAATTCTTAAATTTCCCTGCTTTAGTCTAGATGCTACCTTAATTTATTTTAAACACTCACTGTCAAAATGAAATGACCTCTAGGTAATTTTTTTGGGGGGGTTTTTTTCATTTCAGTTTTTCTTACTACTCAGGCATTTGATTGCACCAATCAATGAACCAGTGTCTCATGACTTCTGTTACAGTCAGTTCATATTAGAATTAATAGATTTTAAAGCACAACACTTTTTTTTTCTCCTGTTCACACTTTTCTCTCAGCAATCGTGTTTGAAAAACACTTCCCAGCAACCATAGATTCTTTCCAGGATGCAGTAAAGTGCTTGTCTGAATTTGCCTGCAATGCAGCATTTCCAGATACAAGTATGGAAGCGATCCGCCTCATTCGCCACTGTGCAAAATATGTGTCTGACAGACCTCAGGTATAGTTTGTGTTAACTAAAGTGTAAGTGCTTTTATAAAGAAAAAATACTTATGCTAAACTTACTGGCTTGCCTTTCAAGTTTCATGGATTAATGATAGATGTACTTTATTCAGAAACAATAGGAGTATAAAATGCCACAGGCTTTGAAAGTATCAGTGATTTTTTTTGTCTTCTTTTATCCCCCTTTGCCCATCGCTGTCCACCCAGTTCAGCTGTGGACTAGCATTCCTGATAGCTGCTGGAAAACAGCATATCTCAGGATCTGCTCTCTACTGAGAAATGTTGAGAAGAGTGGATAATGGCACAAGCAAAAATGCTTGATGTCCTCAAAATGTTGCGGTTAGATCCTCACTTTCAGAGCTGTCTCTATAAAAATGAGAGCAAGAGACTCACACTGAACTGCAAGCAAAAACTGTGCTTGAATGTATAATCTTGTTTATTTTTTTGAAGTTTATTTTTCATAATATGCTAAGCATTACTTTGGAAAACACTTCCCCTTCTCAGTGTTACAGTTTTGATTGCCAACTCATCTGACGTAACAGGGTGTAATACTGTTGTAGGAGAGATTGTTGTTTACAGTCCAAATTGTGTTTTATTTTGAAGAATCTAACTTCTATGACTCTGTGTAACCCTGTGTTTTCTTCAAAAGGCATTCAAGGAATACACAAGTGATGATATGAATGTAGCTCCTGAAGACAGAGTGTGGGTGCGAGGATGGTTCCCAATTCTCTTTGAGTTGTCCTGTATCATCAATAGATGCAAATTAGATGTAAGAACCAGGTAACAATCAGTATTTGTAATTCAAATTTTAAAAGGCTTAATTTACAGTTTTAAAATAGAAACAACTGTTGGTAAATGTCATCACTGTAAAATGACTTACATACTTAATTTGGGTGATACCACTATAGAAACAACAAACACCTTTTAAATAGACACTAGAATACAGAAATTAAGTCTGTGTTCTGTACATTTGAAATTTTCTGTTAAAATAAATAACAAAGTTACGTAGTTGTGATTGCATTCTGTGTCTTGCCCATCTTCCTTACCTTGGGAATTTTAAAATCGGTTTTATTCCATGATTCATTAACTGGGTGAGGATTATACAAGTGGTTAAAAAAAGCTAAGTGTACTCTGATCTCATGTAAAACCTCCTTATTTTCCTGGAACACGATTTTCCCTTGTAAAGTGTTTCAGTTGCAGTTCTGATGTGAAATATGAGGGGTTATGTACAAATAACTTTAAATTTACACATTGGCATGCGAGCTGTGCATCTGGACTCCTTTTCTAGCTGGTGAAGGTTAATACTTCTTTCTAGACCTTTGTATTTTTTAACTGGAAATATTTGTTTTTCAGTTTTTGTGCTCCTTGGTAAAGAAGTTGGTTTACTGTTTTAAATTACCAAAGTTCTCAAAAATACTTTTTGGCTATTGCCTGTGACTATAAAGTGCTTTTTTTACAACCTGATTTCCTACTTAGTTTTTTGTATACTCGTGTGCATGTATAATATTCTCTACAGTATTTGAGTTTGTTATTGCTGCTGCAGCTGGACTTACTTGGTCTCATCCTTGTCTTTCTGTAACTCTTAGTATAAGTTGTTCTTTCTTCATTTCAGGGGCTTAACAGTAATGTTTGAAATAATGAAGACATATGGCCATACTTACGAGAAACACTGGTGGCAAGATTTGTTTCGGATTGTCTTCAGGATATTTGACAACATGAAACTGCCAGAACAGCAGACTGAGGTGAGAAAAGTGGAAGAAGAGAATTGACTTGAGAACCACATTTAGAGTAGAAAAGCTGTAATATAGCTTTGTCAAGTAATGTAGGGAAACCTCAAAACTTGGATGATGGACCTGTGGTTCTAGTAGGCTTGTTTTGTTTTAATGGCATTCTGTTTGCAAATGTTGTCACCTTTTTCATTTTTGTAAAACCATGTACATAAAAGGCCTACTAGTTTACACTAGGAACCACAGAAGAATAGCATGGAGTGTGCAGTGTATTTAGGGTTTGTAAAAAGAACTGTAGCTTTTACACATGATGTTTGGAATCTGAGACACACAACACTTGAGTGAGGCTTGTAATCAGCAATGAAGTCATAATTAGAAGAAATAAGTTCTGTTAGTTCAAAATTTTTTGATGACAAGGCAAAAAAAAAACAAACCATCAACCAAACAGAAACCAAAGAAACCCATAACCAACCCACAAACAAACAGAAACCATCCAAAACAGCACTGTGCTGTCATTTCACCCTTTTGACCAGCCATCTGAGTTTTAATCTCCCCAACCAGAACCAGGTACTGTTCTGACAAAAAACTGAACAGAAATAGGCTTAAAAATATAACTAATGTGTAAATTATTAATATTAGAAGTTAGATCCAAATTGTCAGTTGTTTAGAAGGCTTTGTATGGCTATTTGTAGTAGGACATGTCTCACTTCGTACATTTTTATTCCCTGGAAAACACTTAAAAGAAACACAGCTTTAGCTTGATGTTAAATTGTTGAGCTAGGATTGGACACTAAGACAGTTGTTCGTTTGTGTGTTCCTGTGGTTCCTTTTAAACCTGCTAGTTAGCAAAGCAGAAGTCGAGGCTCCAAATTTTGAGGTTTTGAGATACAGAAATGAATTTCATGTCACTATAAAGCAAATTGAGTAAAAACAAATGTTCATCTATATGTATATCCTGAAGTTTCACCTTAAGGTTGTAACTCTTCTTTTCTTGACTCCTAGAAAGCTGAGTGGATGACAACTACTTGCAACCATGCACTTTATGCAATATGTGATGTATTTACACAGTATTTAGAAGTACTTAGTGATGTTCTTTTGGATGATATATTTGCACAGCTGTACTGGTGTGTGCAGCAAGGTAGGAACTGTACAAATTATGTTAAAACAATGTTAACATTTTACTCTGTTGAATACGAATAAACAAATACACTGTTTGTCTTTTACAGACAATGAACAACTGGCACGATCTGGTACAAACTGTTTGGAGAATGTTGTCATCCTTAATGGTGAAAAGTTTACCCTAGAAATCTGGGATAAAACTTGCACTTGCATGCTGGATATTTTCAAAACTACAATCCCTCATGCGTAAGACAACTGTTAATATTTATACTTAGTAAAGTAGTTTAACTAGATGACTTATCCATATCAGACTCTTAGATACCTCATAGGTGGGATGAACAAAAAGCTGTTATGTGTGGACTAAAGACAAACAGATTTACTTGAAACATAATGATAAATTAGGTGTAGGTATTCTTTTGTACTGTGAATGATAAAGTGTTAAAAACTAAAATAGTATATAGGAGATAAACAAAAAGAAAAAAAACCAACAACCCCCAGAATGTAACATCATCCAGTTTTAAAGTTTTGCATTTTTGGAGAAGTACTATCTGATTTTTTTGGTTATTTTCTTTTTTGTAATAGAAGATGCAGACTTTGCTATTTCTAATTACATGTGAAGCTTTTTCCACAGAATATTAAAATAGTGCAACAGTCTTACAGATTTAAGTCTCTGTGGTTGATGGTTAATTTTCATCATATGTTTATATGAATCTGAATATTTTAATGAAAATTATCTTGAGTATTTGGTAACTCTTTCCCTTCATGTAATAACTTGATGTGAGGTTTCTTGGAGTAAGGCCATACCATTCTGAGTGTTATGTTTTATACATCCTAGAGCAGAGTAACAAGAAATCATGGCATTATACCAAAGACAAGGGGTTTTTCTCCTGTGCTGCCAACACTGAGATGAAACACTACTTTTTTTCAAATCTGATAGTCTTCATGGTGAACTGTTGCATTATTACTTGTCCGGTGTCTGTCATCCAGTTCATATTTTTTGCTTCTGGGACCTCCTTTAGTCCTAAAGAAAACTGAAGAAAAAGGAACCTTCTGCATGTTAGTCTTCCCTTAATTTTAGAGTTGTGTATCAGATAGCACTGTAAGAGAGCTTCATTCATTCATTAAAAGATAAAATCTCTCACTACCTCACCTGTTTTTTATGTAATAAAAAATTAATTCCATCCAAAAAATAATTATAAAATGAAGCTGAACTATTTAGGAACTAGCAAGATAATTCCTTCTTCATTTTAGTAACTGCCAAAAATTAAATTGAAACCCATATTAAAAGTCGAGTTGAATTAGCCCTAACTTACTATGGCCTGTACTTGGAAGGATTTTTATGTGAATATTCACTAGTGGAACATTTGGTTTCAGCATGTGATAAAAATTCAAGTTTCTGGGTATTCTCATGAATATTAGAAATTTTTCTAGAGCAGCATTTTGGATATCTTAATATATAGACATACTCAAAATATTCCTGTTGCCTTTAGTTATACCTAATTTGAAATCTGTGCATTATTCACTGTGATGTTGATGGCACTTCACTTTTCAAGTGTGTTATTTTTTTTGGGAGAGTATCTGACTCCTTCCTTAATCTTTCTCTTTTTTTCTAGTATAATCTTTCTGTACCATGTTTTGAGAACTTCATTATATTATTCCTTCTTAAATTTCTGGAAAGTTCCCAGCTTTTGCAGTCTTAGTTTTATTTTATATGAGGGTACTTATCTTTTTTATCTTCTCTTTCTGAGTCCTAGGAGGATTCTTCTTTTTTCACTCGCTTCTTTAGGGATCTGGTTCTTTTTCTGTGACTCCTGGTTTGGCTGACATTTTATGTTTTTATTTCTTAGTCCCTCTGTTAGCTGTATTTTTGCAATGGAGCTTGTCCTGCCCTCCCATCCTTAGTTTTTTATTATTTTCTTTTTTGACAATGCAGTTTTAATACTCAGCTTGTTGTGGAGGCTGCCTCAGTGCTTAGAGAAGAAGTCAAATCATTTTTTTACCTTTGCTTTTCCATGCTTGGAAGTAACACAATAGTTAATGTTAAATGAACACAGGCAAATCACACAGTGGTATATGTGAAAACCTTGTGGGCAAGTGCTTTATTGCTACTTGTTTTCAAATAGTCAGACGTTACAGATCTCTGGAGTGTAAAGTATCTTCTGGCAGAAGTTTTTGTTACTCTGATCAGGTAGGGTTACATATATTCTTTTTTAACCTTCATATAAAACATCTTTCAGGTAACTACCTGCTTTAAGAGCTGTAACATTGGCTGCAGGAGTTCTTAGTTGCAGTATCAGCCTCTGCTGGTTCTTGGCAAATTTCTTCTTTCCAAAGAGAGATGATCATATTTCCTTGTTTGGAAAATGTACTAGAATATCTACTCAGATACCAATTTCTGCAAGGATCATTTACTAGAAAACCACAAACCGTACTGCTGCCGAGCTTCTGCAGATCACTGAGGTGTTGACAGCTGAAGATACTAATACAGAATGACAGAGAATGACTGCAGTTGGAAAGGGCTCTGGAGGTTTTCTGGTCCAGCCCTTTGCTTAGGCATGACCACCCAGAGCAGTTTTCCCAGGATAATGTCCTGACTTTTGAGGACAAGGAGGGAACCTCTCCAAGAAGGGAATCTCCACAGCCTTTCTGGGTGACCTCTGTCAGTGCTTGATCACCCTCACAGTGAAAAAGTCTTTCCTAATGCTCATAGGGAACCTCCTGTGTTTGTTTGTGCCGTTGCCTCTGGTGCTGGTATTGTGAAGCACTGGAAAAAGCCTGACTCTGTTCTCTTTGCACCCACATTTCAGATATTTATAGTACGTTGATGAGATGTCCTGAGTCTTTTCTTCTCCAGGGTGGACAGTTCCAGTTCTCTCAGACTCTCCTCATAGGAGAGATGCTCTAGTTCCTTCCTCACCTTTGTGGCTTTTTGCTGAACTTCCTCCAGTAGGTCTATGTCTCTCATGCTGGGGAGCCCAAGACTGGCCACTGTGCTGAGCAGAGGGGCAGGACCCCCTTCCCACCTGCTGGCAGCTCTCCTCACACAGCCCAGGGAAATGTTTGCTTTCTCTGCAGCAAGGGCACCCTGCTCACCCATGTCCAGCCTGGTGTTCACCGGAGCCCCCAGCACCTTCTCTGGGGCTGGAGCTGCTTCCCAGCTGGGCAGCCCCTAGCACATCGTGGGATGTGGGGCTGTTCCTCCCAAGGTGAAGAACTTTGTTCTTCCTCTCACTGAACTGCACAGGGTTCCCATCAGCCCATTTCTGCAGTCTGTTGAGGCCCCACCCGATAGCACCATGACCCTCTGGTATATCAGCCACTCCTCCTACTTTTGTATCATCCGAGTTCCTGAGAGTCTGCCCTGCCCCATCACCCACATCATTAAGATGCTGGACAGAACTGGACCCAGTGTTGACCCCTGGGGTGTACCACTAGTTATGGGCCTCCAGCTAATTTGGTACATCTAATCACCATTCTCTTGACTTGGCTGTTCAGTCAATTTTTAGACCACCTCACTGTTTCTTGTCTAGACCATCATTTGTCAGCCTATTTTAATAAGTTTTTAAAATTTCTCTTTTAGTTTAATTTCTATCCTGTTTGTAATTTTTGTTAATTTAAATTTTCTGAAGCTTCCATGAGAGCGAGTCTTGGCTTTCTGGTGTTGAGAAATCTGGTGTGAGTGCCCTCTTGTCCTCAAATAATACAAGAGTTAGAATTGTTTCCTTGCACAAATTATGATGGTCTGGCCTGCTGGCTCATAATGGCTCATTATTCCCAATACCTCAATTTGTGTCCTTGCAGCTTTCAAGAATCAGTTCAGTTCTCTGTTGTACTTTATATGTTGTCTTATTACATGCCTCAAGATTTTATCTTTCCTTACCTTCAGTTTGTTTTTTAGTTATCCAGTATTTCATTTTCTGGGGACCAGTGGTATCTTCATTTAGGATGCTTAACTTGGTGGGGAAAGCTTTCCATTAGGATATGCAGACACAAATGTCCCATATATATTACCTCACACAGATTGAGACCAAAGAGTTTGAGATCATGACCAGTAACTTACATCTTACTTTATAGAAGTAGATTGGATAGAACAAGAGATGATGGGACCACTTAGGTTATTTAATCCAGTTTCCCTCAATTCTTGGCAGGCACAGACAGTCTCAGCAAGTTAGAATTAGTGTAGGAATTTTTTAGTGCTAAGGTTAAGATCCTCAAGACAGCAGTGTCCTGTAGGATATCAGCAGGGGAGAGATTAGAAGTATTGTCAGTGACTTGACACCTCATAACAGCAATGAATCCTGAGTGGAAGTGGTGAACCTTAACCGGAAATAGAAACAATGCAGGAACATACCCCAGACAGAGAATGCAAAACATCTCCAAATGTTCACGTGATTTGTTCTGGAGTAGATTCATTCCTTAGTCTAGGTAGAGCTTAAGGCAGTGTGGGAGAAGAGGCCCACTAATGGCACTAAAGCACTGCCTTAAGACAAATCCAGTATTTCTGAGAAAAATTAGTTTTACCTCTGCATAGTCCACTTGTCCATCCAAGGTAGTTGGCAGAAATGTTGAAGTTCAAAAAACACAATACTTATGTGTTTAAATATGTGTGAAAGAATAAAGTGCACTTGGAATTGAAATTAATACAAAAAACCCACGCCATGTTGAAACGGATTTTTTAGACTGTTGTTTCTGATTTATATTTCAAACTTAGTAAATTTGGGACTGGTTTTGTGTTTTCAAGGCTGCTGACTTGGCGACCGGTTGGTGGGGAGTTTCGCTCTGGCTCTCCCTCTGATGCAAAAGAAAAACTGGTAAGTTGCTGAAATCAGAAATAATTTAAGATTGCAAGAGCTTGGTACAAACGTGTTGTGATGTAGAATAGGTGAAAAGTATGCTTGGTTTATATAAATGTCTGAATTTTGAGGTACTTGAATTTCTTTTTCAGCTCAAGTGCTATTTAATGTTCAAAAATGGCAAGGAATTAATTGAAAAAGAAGTATATATTTGTTTGCAGCAAAGATGACTTCCAGAAATTGGCTGTAGGTAGTTACCTGTGTTTGTTTTAGGTAATGTCCTGTGTCTGGTAGGTTTCTCTAATACTGTATTTGGGCTTTGAGTTGTTTTCTGGTTTGGTACATGGTTTTTCTGTAATTTTGATGTATTGGCAAGAAGAGAAACTGTTAAAGATGGATAGATTGACAGATTGACTTTTTTTTCCTCTCCAAATTTTCTCTTGTTATAAGACCTTAAATATCTATTTTAAATAAAAGATTTATATATTTATATCAGATTTCTTAGTGTTGATTGAATGAACTGTTGTGAAGTCTGGATTTGCCTGCAAGTGACAGCCCTGTAGCTACTTTGCTACTGATGAGAATTAGTTTAGCTTTTGGACATTCTCAAAAGATTGCTGCATGAAGTTCTTTATAGATTGATGAAGCACTGGACAACAATTAGTCAAGGATAATGGTCCCAAATGAGCTTTACCAAGAGAGACCGACTCCCTCCATTTATCTTTATGGAGTGTTATCATAATTCAGTAAAATAGAGAGTAAATGTGATGGCCAGTTCTCATTATATGGGTATTGTGCCTTCATGCTGTATCATGACTTACTTATCGTGGCTTGATCTAAACATATTGGCTACATTTTTGATCCATTTATGTCAAATATAATAGCATGCATAAATGGCAAATAAATGTCTTCGTCTTGAGTAATTGAAAGATCTTATCCCTTTGAAATAGTTTAACATGAATGTTTTTTTAAATTTTGTCTTCAGTGTAAAAAGACATTTTGCAACTCAAAATTAACAGATCTTGTATAATAAATGATACTAAAGGAAAAATATTTTGGCTCCTCTCATTTAGTAGGATAGAATTTTTGCGGGCATTGGATATTTTCATATAATTTTTCTTTAGGTAGCTCAAACATAATGGAGTGTTTTGCTATCTATAGACCTGATACCTATTAAAATATATATTTTTACTTAGTAGAGATTAAAACCTTGATTATCTACTGATGTGGGAAGCTGAGATGTTCTTTGCAGGGACCTTGCAGCAAACCTCCTACTCTTGATCTGGTGAAAGCCATAGTAACTCTTGGCTGACAGAAGAAATGTTTGGAGGGAATACAAATCCTGTCTGAAAAATGCTGCTCATTGACTTTTCTGTGTACTTAAATGTTTGTTGCTTGTTAAATTTTCAGCTGTTTCTTAGTAGCTCATCATTTTAGTACATCTCTCATGAATGTTCATAGCAAATATGACTAAAATGAATGAAAGTTCAGTGTTGAAGCAGCAAATGTCTTGTGCTCTGAAGAGCACAGCACTATTACCAATTATGTTGCAGAAGTTTTCTGTAAGTTAATTATTTAATTTTTTTTTTTTTGGCTTTCTTTACAGGATACAATCTCCCAGAAGTCAGTAGATATCCATGATTCCATTCAGCCTCGATCTTCAGATGGACGCCCATATCAACCCAGCACAGGGGCCACGGTAGCTGAAGAAACGAGTAAAGCCAGGCCAACAGCAAGTGCGTGCCCTGCAGTGATTTGGCATTTTATATCTGTTAAGAATAGTATTTAGCAGATGTTTGATATTAGGTATAGCCCCAGCTATGAGTTCAGAAACAGGATGTGAAGAAATCATATTGTTTAAATTTTTGTCTTCATGTAGTATGACAGAATTCTCTTGGACTCCTGTGGGTCCAGATTTTTGGCCTGTGTTTTAAAAATCCAAGACTTCAACTGCAAGCTTCTGGACTTTTTGCCCAAAGCAAAAGATGCACAATAATAGTCTCCTTACAATGCTGTGTACTTCTTTTCTCTTAGGAGCAGAGATTTTTCTGTGCGAAATGCAACAGAAGCAGTAGCTGAAAGAATTCTGTCTATAACTTGAAGAGCGTATATCAAACCCTTATTTAAGATCCTTGTGCAGTTATGTGTTGCTGACTAAAATGATCTCATGGTGATACTCGTACTTGCCGCAGTAGCAAACAAGCAGTGATGCCAATGATGTGCTGAGCCTCATGCCTGGGAACAGCCTCAGCCTCTGGTTCTTGCTATTGCACTGAAGGTCCAAGTCACTCATTTTGATGATTTTTAGGTAACATTGAACCAGATTAATCCAACATATCACAGACAACTTCAGAAAACAGTTTTTTAAGATGTTCCAGTTGGTAACATGGTGATCTGTCCTGATGTTAATAATTCAGACATGTGGATTTCAGGTTTGCTTTTGTGAATGTGCTTGAAGTTAAACTGTTCTTCAACTTGCCCTCAAAATAGCTCAAATAAGTTCTTTAGTTAACAAGTAATTTTCTTTCCTTTAAAGAATTTCCAGAACAGAAGTTATTTGCTGCTCTTTTGATCAAGTGTGTTGTACAGCTGGAACTCATTCAGACGATCGACAACATTGTGTTCTTCCCAGCAACTAGCAAGAAAGAAGATGCAGAGAATCTAGCAGCTGCACAAGTAAGTGGAACTGATAGATCTCCCTTTTTAACAGCTTTTCCTCCAAAAGTTTTAAGATAAAGTTTCTTAAACTCCTGTAACATCTGCTAAATTACAATTTTTACATGTGTTTGAGAAGTTCCATTGGACTGTTGAGATCTTTTACAACTTCCATTAAATTGCATTTGCTGTGCCAGATCTGTGGAGATCTCCAATCTGTGGAGATTTAAACATGTATTGTTCAAAGAGATTTATGTGACTGGGATGTGGATGCAACCTTTAATACAATTTTAGATACAGGTACAGATGTAAACAGGGTAGGATTGAGAGTTACCACAGGAGTTTGCTGAAGACAGTTGTGAATTTTTACTTCAGATCTTTTCCTTTTTTTTTTAATAGAGAGATGCAGTAGACTTTGATGTCCATGTGGATACACAGGATCAAGGGATGTATCGTTTCCTAACATCACAGCAGCTTTTCAAACTTCTCGATTGTCTGCTGGAATCTCACAGATTTGCTAAAGCATTTAATTCTAACAATGAACAAAGAACTGCTCTCTGGAAAGCAGGTGAGTCAGTCACCTTGGAGAAATACTTTGTGACAGGGGGAATTGACCCAAAAATAGGTTAAAAGTACTTCGGTGCTGAATGTAAAAGTTGAAGCTTTAGCTTTATAGCTGTAGCTTTCCTAAAGGAAGGAGACCTCATCTGTGCAGGTGCAAATAGCTTTGGTTTCCTGCAATTTAAGGTTTCATTGAGGTACAGCTGCCAAGGTGATTCTTGGCTGTAGGTGTGAGTCCCATGCTTGAAAGCTGCAGGCACAAACACAAGTTTCACAGCTACTTGGAAGATGATATTAAAAATAGGTGCCAAACACAATTATGGCACATATAAATAGGTTAATTTGTAGCAATGCTCCATTGTACAAAATGTTATGAAAAATTAATTAACTAAGGTGGTTCTTCTAATTGTCTATGTGTCGAAGATGCTTAGAAAGAGAAGTGGGGGACTGTCAGAAAAAATGTCAGCTGAACCAAAAATCTAAATGGATGCTTGGAATTCCTGTAGGTTTCAAAGGCAAATCAAAGCCCAACCTCCTGAAGCAGGAGACGAGCAGCCTGGCCTGCGGGCTGCGCATCCTGTTCCGCATGTACATGGACGAGAGCCGCACCAACGCGTGGGAGGAAGTCCAGCAAAGACTGCTAAAGTAAGGGCCATGGAACTGAGTCTGTTCAGGTTATTTCTGATGGTAAAGAAGGGGGGGTTGTTATTTAAAAGGATAGACCCTCTCTGCAGTAGACTTCTAGAGCTTCTAGTGTGTGGTGGTCACAGCTAATATTAAGAGTCTTCTGCTCTGTGGGGAGTGCTGTGCCTCCAGCTACTGATGCTGTCTCTCCTTTTTGTTCTCATTGTTTTGCATGAGAGAACAAAGGTTTTGTCACCTTTTCTTTTGTATCCTGGGTAGGTGGGGGGCTTGTTATAGCTCCTCTTTAAAAAGGAAAGCAGCTGTCACCTAAACCCTGTTTTTTCTTTCACTAACCTCAGGCATTTTAGGGAAATGGCACCCTTTGTTCTCATTTGCAAAAATGGACACCAGGCTTGAGCAGCCATGTGGGCATACAGAGGCTTTTGGCTCTTTGGTTATTCATCTGAATGTTTTTAGTTCACAAAGTTTTTCAAGCAGCTGTTGGAATAAGAGAGGGCTTAAAACCACAACAGTAACACTAAAGGCTAAGATTTTAAGGTTCACAGAATATGAAGCAGAGCTGAAATCTGCCTGCTTGCATCAACATATGAAAACTGCCTGGTTACATCAACATGAGATGTTCCTGAAGTCCACATAGCATTTTGTCACATACCTCTCAAAGAGCACTTGATACATTTCGAAGATGTGCACAAACAGCATGATCACATTTTGTCAGCTATTATTTATTACTGAAGTCCTAGGACTTTGGTTTTGAGTTGAACAAATCACTGCTTTCTGTCATTAATCAGGCTTAGAGTAGCTTTCATAAAACAATGCTGTTATACACCAGGGCTTGAGACTGCCAGAAGTTGCAAAGCCAAAGCTCCCTCTGCAGTAGAGCTCAGAAAGAAATGTGAGTTACTGGTTTTTTTGTCTTTTGTCTCCAGTGTCTGCAGCGAGGCTCTGAGCTATTTCCTCACTCTTACATCAGAAAGTCATCGGGAAGCCTGGACTAACCTTTTACTCTTATTTTTGACTAAAGTCCTGAAGATAAGTGATGAAAGGGTAAGTAACTGGAATGATGTTTCAGGTGACGTTTACAGGTAAAAAGTAGTTCCAGACTGGTTAGTCACACAGTTACAGATTTGACTTTAAAAGCTCCTGCAGCTCTGTAGACACCCTTGCTTTGAGGGAATGTACATTCAAACTGCACTTGACAGATACTGACACTAATAATTCAGTGCGAAGGTGCAGTGAGTGATAAAATAAAATGTGTCAGAGAAGTTTAAAGATGCTGGAATCCTTTAGAAGTGTGTGTTAATTTGTTTTTACCCCTCTCCTGCTGAGGAAGAGGATTAGTGATGGTATTTTATTCGAAGAATTAACTCTTGTTTCTGCCTCCGGTGCTTCAGGTACATGTAGACCTTGACCTTCTCCAAAGCAATTCTACAATAAATAAATTCCTGTTTAGATCTCCCCCTCAGAAAACGTGGCTGAAATAATTAAGTGAAAATGGCCAACTGCAAGAAAAAGCTCAAAATAAAAAATATTTCTTCTTGGAGACTAAGCATTAGTAAGGAGCTTTGTGTAGCTGATGAGCATCTGTCAGAGTACATCACAGCTGTCTTAGCCTTATTCTAACACTGCTAACTTCAGTTGTAAAGATGTTTCTGCTGTCTCTTTGTGGGTTTCTCACCCTCATTTGAGAGAGCATTTAAAATTCATACTTTGCTGTGTGCTTTCTGAGCTATATTGATGCATAATAATTTCTTCTGTTTGTTTTGTCCTCAGTTCAAGGCTCATGCCTCATTCTACTATCCTTTGTTGTGTGAGATCATGCAGTTTGACCTTATTCCTGAGCTTCGAGCTGTTTTGCGAAGGTTTTTCCTGCGGATTGGTGTGGTTTTCCAAATATCCCAACCACCAGAACAAGAGTCTGGAATAAGCAAGCATTAGCACACACTGACGTTGTGTTTAAAAGTTTATATTCCTCAGCTAAATAAAAGGACCAGGTAGCTGGGCCATTCTGTCTGGATATCCATATAAATGATTTCTTTTTCTGGCAACGTGTATCCAAGGGTTAATGGTACCGACGCTTACAACTGTAATTAAGGCTTGCAACACTCCAGTCCCTCTCCTTCCTGGCGGATTCTCTCTCATCAGTTTCTCTTGTCTGGCTCGTGCTGAGCACAGAGCCAGTTTTTAGCACAGTCCCCTTGTCAGCATGGGCTGCAGTGTCCTTTACTGTCCTAGACAGCAGCGTAGCAACAGATGTTTATGGCGGGTGTGAAAGTAAAATGTACCCAAAGAAACATATATATGTAAAGGTTTGAGCTTCTGCGAGAAGTACAACTCAGGAGAGCTGTATTTTGAAGGATAAAATGTTTATAGTGAAAAGAAAATGGAGATTATTGTTCATGGAAAAAGATATTTAGCAGCTATGTCTGATATTCTAAGATTTTTGCACACTCAGGCTGTCTGAGACATTGGTAATCATCCTTCTGTGAAAATGTACAGAGATGCAGGTCTGTAATATAAACTCTTTAACACTATACAGTTCTTCCCAAATTATTTTATTTCTGTATTACTGATTTGTTGAAAGCCCATAACTCTTCCTTGTTTACCAAATGCACTAGAAGTTTGGGTTTCTTTTTTTGGGTTGTGATTTTTTTGGGTTGGTTTTTTTGTTTTTTTTTTTTGTTTGTTTGTTTGTTTGGTTTTTTGTTTTGTTTGGGGGTTTTGGGGTGGGTTTTTGGGGGGGAATTGTTTTTTGGGGGTTTTTTAGTGGGTTGTTTTTTTGTTTGGGGTTTTTTGGGGTTTTTTTTGGTTGTTGGTTTTTTTCGGGGGGTTTTTTTTTTTTTTTTTTTTTTAGGGGGGGGGTTGTTATAGTTGTTATTTTTGGTTTGTTTCGTTTCATTGTAGCCCAGAAGTTATTGTTGCTGACTTTGTCAAGAACAGCGGTAGAAATATCACAACTGACATAACTACCTGTAATATACTTGTTTTAGGGCTTTTAAATATAACGAGCCATTGAAATGATGATCCTACGAGGACTGGGACTTGAATCACTGCAAACAAGTCTAGGTTGTGTCTGCTGTCAGATGTTTTTTGTTTGATGTAGATTTCACTCTTATGTACAGAATTTAATGTTGGATATATTCAAGTAACAAATCTGGCATGGTTTGGGGATGGTTAAATTTATTGGAAATGTATTCATACTGTGAATTGTGCTCTGATGGTTAACAGACGAGATTGTCAAGCATTCTGTATTACAATGGATGTAGAAATTTTTTTCAGATGGACAAAATGTATATGGTACAGATATGTAAAGTTTTCTATGTAAAAAAAATTCTGTACAACTTTCTGTACAATATTTGGTTCTCATCTGGCATATTCTAATCAGGTTATAGGTCAATAAAGTTTTTGAACTCTTTCATCAGTGCAATCAAAACCAGTCTAATCCACAGCTACTTGTCTTACAGTTTGCTTTGCCTCTCACACTTTTGTTTCAAAGGCAAACCCCAGACCCTGGGAGGAGAGAAGTGGGTGCCTTTTGGTTGACTGGATGCTTCTTCTCACTGTTAGAGACAAATACAGAGCAGGAAAGAGTGGTAAATTTTTAAAAAAGGTGGACAGGGCTGGAGGAGAATAAAAGTGCTTGTACATGAACTGGTCAAATGAACCCTGTAGTGCTGCACAGATAGAAACTCAAATACTACACTTTGCTCTCTGGGGATTAAAATACGAATGTCAAACAGCTGATGGAGAAAGGGGGAAGGGAAGGGTTGGGATTGCAGTTCTGCTGCCTGCTGACTTGAACACTTCAGTCAGCTCAGCCTTGTCAGTGTTTCAATTTTGTAAGTAAAAGTGGAATTGGATTGTTCTCCAGCGTGTTCCCACAAAACATGGGAGAGCAGGGTGAAGACTAAGAAGGTGTGTGAGGAAGCCTCCTCTGTCTTACAGGATGGTGAATCTGCCACAGACATTCATGGTAGGCTCCAGAAATAAGTGTAAACAGTTCAGTGAAATAGCTATGGAAAAGCCAGAAAAGGGAATTAAAATGCTATGACCTGTGATTCAGAGTTTGCTCACAAAGTTAATTGGGGTGTAGCAAAATCAAAATAGCAATTACCAGTGTCAGTAGGGGGAGAATTGAGGTTATTTGAATTAATTGTAGTTCTAACAGCCTTTCCTCTTGCACTGTATTTTACTTGTTCAGTTTGTTGAACCACTGTTTTAGGCCAGACCTGAGGTCTTTCTTTGTCTGACAGTGATCAGTAACAATTTTTAGAGTGGATATAATGTGTCCCATCCGTATTGATTGTCATACTCTCGCCCATGGCTTTAGCAAACTGTTCTGAGACCATCACAGGGTGTTCCTGACCCTGCTGCCCTGAGCACTATTTAAACAGCCACTTCACACATGCACAGTTCCTTGTGTGTCTGTCTGCCCAATTGCTTTTGGATCGTCTGTGTTCAAGATAAACAGTGAGTACAATGAATTATCTGAGAAGTTGGGCAATGAGGCTCTTTTTGGTTTTAAACCTCACTGCTTCATTTGTTTTGTAGTAGTGACATTTTCTTACACAGCCTGGCCTTCTCATGCCTTATTATGTGGGAAAGGCTCAATAGCGGTTTGGTTCATTGGAAACTGAACTTTGGTGTCATAACTCTTTTATGTGCCTCTCTTTAGTTTGTGCAATGCCAGAGCAGCACCAGGTGTACTTTGGGCATCGTGTTCAACTTGCAGCTCTGAATGGTCACAGTTATGGTAATTATCAAAAATCTGGGGGCAGGGACAAGGGAATAGGTTCTGTTTTAGTCATCTCAGTATCCATCAGGGCTGTGGACTGCAGATACATTTAGTATGCAGGTGGGGCTGTCATGATAAAATGTTTTAAAAAGTTAGGAAGGCAGAAGGGCCCAGCCAAAAACTGAACTTTGGAGAGGCAAAGAAAGTGAAGAAAAGATCTGGAAACAGAAGGTGCAGTGTCCTGACCAGCAGCCTGAGTGGCCAAGGGAGGGTAGCTGTAGAGAGGAGTGGAATTCATGGTGCTAAGGGCTGCTGAGTAGTGAGGTTAAAGACATTTCAGTGGTTTCAGGCCATGGCACAGGTGAAGGAAGTAACTCAGAGGGGCTGTGCCCTGTCCTGGCCTTGAACTGGAGGAAAGAAATGCCAGCCTTGGATGGTCTCTGGCATTTACAAAACTTTTGCAGTGAAAGGAAAGTGGCTTTTTAGGGTAACAGTTTATGCTTCTGTCAGGGGTAAAACTGATTAAAATTAAGGGACTAAAGAATAATTAAACTCTGTAGACAGCTAGAGGAGGAAGAAGAGAAATTCTGCCTCTAGCCTGGAGTTAGTACAGTGAATGTCACAAAGTTCAACTTGTGAAGCAACTGGGGAGAGCCATCAGGGCAGGTGACAAAAGTATAAAAGGCATAAGGTGGGCTTCAGCATGAGAGGGTGGTTAAGTGTATTTACTATAAAACATTTTCATCTCAGCTGCTTAAAATTATTTCCCCTGCCTCTGGGAAGTGCAGACTGAAGCAGCCATGCAGCCTGCAGTGCATGCTCCAGGATTACACCACTACCCCTGCATGAGTGGCCACTGCTGTCATACCCACACTGATGAACATGAGCCTTCTCCCTGCCAAGCCAGAAATTCAGGGTAGGAATTGTCCTGATTTGGCAAATCCGCTCTGGGAAGGAATGTGCTAAACCCATAAAGAAGCTAAACACCACATAGGTTTGAAGTACCTCTGTCAGCAAACATTGCCTGCCATCATCATGGAACTGCTGTAGCCTTCAACCAGGTTTACAAAAGCTTGAAGGTGGCAGTTTAGTAAAAATAAAATACCTCTGTAAAAAGTTCTTGTTTATATCAGTGGTTTGTTGTGGTCTTTTTTTCCTCCTGTTGATCAAGTTTAGGCCTCTGGGTGGGAATTTCCTAACCAAGAGTTGCAGCATTACCCCAGTTCACCTTGGTTCAGTAAGTTCACTGAACTCCTAAAATCTTGATCCACCTACATGTCCTTCTTGCTAAAGCTCTGTGCGCTAAACAGATTTTCCATGTGTTTTCATTTCTTTGGAGAAACTTAACACTCCAGTTTGTTCATGAGTAAATGAAAGCTGAAGCAAATAATAAATTAAGGAAATTGAAGTCGGCTTTCACATTTTTTATAACAAAAATAATTTTAGTAACAAAATACTTTATTAACTCTTCAATCAGAAACATAAATATATGCAACAATATCTGTCTTTTCAGCACATGACAAGTTAAGGAATGTAAGACACATTGCTAATAGTCATTTTTTTTCCCGTGAAAGTGTTAGTTGTGCTTTCATGTAGGAAAGCTTTTATCCTGTATTGAAAAGCAAGTGTCCTTCTTCAAGTTACTCACTCTTTGGGTAAAAACCTAGTGCCCTTCTGCTGTTGGGCTACTCTAATGCCAGACAGTTTTGGAGTTTGACTATAAAGCTAAAAACCATCTTCAATTCAATATTAAATTCACACACACCACACTCTGTTTCTGTGATAAGTCCAGCTCCGAAGCTGAAACTTAAGTATAGAAAGTGCAAAAGCTGCCAAGCTCTTCCTCCGTTTCCACGTCACGGAATAGAAACATCCCTGCGCTACATCTCCGTTCCACTGCAGAGTCTGATCCTTTATTATTGCTATTTGAACGGCACACACAGCTCCACACTCTGTACACGAGGAGAGCTCTCTGTCCCTGCAGGATTCCCTGGCAGGCGCGGCGCTGCTGAAGGTTCGCTCTCGGTGGCTCCGCGGGCAGTCAGCCGTGCGCGGTGGAGAGCCCCTGCCAGCCCAGCGGCAGCGCGGTCTCCGGGGTGAGCTTTGCCGAGCTCGGCTGCTCGGCCAGGAGCCTCCGCAGCGTGGCCGACGATCCTGGCCGCAGCCAGGGCTCTGTGGCCACGGTGTCGGTGGAGCTGGGGCGTCTGCCGGAGTGGGACTGAGCGCGCTTCAAAAGGTCGTCCACGTCCCCTAAGGAAATGTCATCACCTGAGAGAGGAGGAGAGCAAGGCGCGTTAGAGGAGACAGAAGCTCTTTCCATCACAGCAATGGGCAGGCTCGGCTGCCAGGAGTACATAAATACTGCTTTTAAATGACGTCTGTTTCTACTTCACACACGTTTGCTGATGTTCTGGGGATCTGGGCCCCAAGAGCTCCCCCCCCCAGCTCAGAAAGCGCATAAGGACACAGGCAAAGGTGGATGGACTCAGCAGAGGGCTCTTGCTTTCCAAAAAGCTTCTGTTTAGGGGGAGGTCAAATCTGTCAGTGCATAGATGCATAAAAATGCATGTGAAAATGTGGCCATTCAACTACAGTGGCCTGGCTTACACAGTCTCCCTGTAATAGACATTCGCCTACTCAGAGGAAGAATTGGTTTAACTTGGTTTAACAGTGCAAATGAAGTGAGCCTGGTATCACAGCCCAGCACAGCTGAAAACCTCAATGCAATGTCATGCTGAAACTGGCTGAGTTGGGCTCTTCCAGCTACAAAACAAACCCCACCACGCAAAAAACAGAACTGCCTTGCCTTTGGATTTGAGTCATTCTCACTCTGAACTCTATCATTACTTGTTTCAATTCTGTCAGCAATGATACATACACCTAATAGCTTAAACAAATAGTTCTTAGTGTGGATTATCAAACAATATACATTTTTATTATATATGAAGGGGTATAAAGGCATAAGTTCTTCTGTGGTGTTTGTTTTTTGGCTTCACAATGTTTAATTTTTACATACTTAAACCAAAAAATTATGCCAAACCCCCGTCTCTATAACGACTGAAAAATGCAATGTTTTCCTCTTAAAACTGAGTCACGTCAATGAAGAGATTCTGGTTTCTTGGTGGTTAAGATGGGCAGAAAAATGTTTAAAGACTCTGAATTAGGAAAAAAATCAACGTTTTTGCAGAAACATCCTAATTCAAGCAAAACAGAATTGTATATTCTTTAGTGATGAAGTAATTCACCTAAGCAATTAGTAAGCGTCATGTAATTTAAATATTTGGATGATTTTTACAAATTTCAGGTTTTTATTCTGGAAAAATGACTTCTTAAAATGAGGATTTAAACCAAATCTTCTCTGAAGATTCTCACTGATGCTCTAAAGTTCCGCGGGCAAGCATGGGTGTGAGAGCCCAAGGCCTGGAGAAGCAGCAGCCAGGTGTGCAGGGGTGAAGGGTGCAGGGGACAGGAACTGCACAACCCCACATACACTGGGAGCAGGGGCTCAGATTTCCTCCTTGTGTGTTAGGTGGGATTGCGGGTTCTAAAACAAAATGCCAAATACTTCTTGTTCCAAAAGAACTTGGCATGAATCATTAGTTGTGTCACATCATCCAGACAGTGATCTGATCATCCTCCAAGCCTTCCCAGTCTGGTTAAAACCTGTCTGTAACACTAGAACTGCGAGCAGACCTCCCCCTGTCATCTCCTGTGCTTGAGGCTGGCACAGTGAACCTCTTTGTCTCCTAAATCCTGCGTCAGATGAACTCTCCTGTGGGTTGAAACCCACAGTTTTTTGCATATGTAGGTTATAGTGCGGTTAACAAGAGCACAATGTCAGGAAAAGTGACACCTGAAGAAAATTAATTTTCTCTTTGCTGCTTTAAGAGATTATATTTAACAACAATAAAAATAAGGTTATTTAGAGACAAACAAATTTAATGTCCAGGCAAGAGAGTTGCGTTTCCCCACTCTTAACTACTACTGCCTTCAAAGCAAAGCCTTTAGATCTTCCAGATGTCAGAGGCAAGATCAACTGTTCTGCCAGATAAGATCACAGTGCACATCACTGTATCAGACTCACTTGGTGCTGCTTTTAGAAAGCACAGATCAGCTGCTCTGCAGAACTTCTTCAGTGGGAATTTCAACACTTTGCACACTCCATAAAAAACTGTCCTTAACTGGGACACACATCAAGACTTGATAATTCAGTTTGCATGTGGAGGCTGGGGGTAAGGGGAGCTTTTCCTTAGCATGAAATACTGGTTTAGAAATTGAATGGTGTCTGGATTCCTGCAAAATACCAACAGCAGCACATCCTGTGTGCCCAATCTGTGAGAATTCCCTCTTCTGTATCCGAGCCTGCTCTTGTTTATGCCGTTAGGAAGATACATACCTTGCTTGACAGAGTATCTGCTGGCTTGCAGAGACTCCATCACCCAAATATTCACCAAGTCTACACTGACAGGAATTTTTTTGGATGGGTGAAAATGGAGGAGAAGGCCTGGCTCCTTTTTTCTTATTTTCCAATTAAGAAAATAATACTAGGATGACTTTAGGATTCCCACATCAGTCCCATAGGAGAAAGTGAACTGCTGTGGACAGAGCCTCCATATTAACCTGATCAGCTCTTAGAATTCATCAAAACCTGTGAATTGCCATTCATTCTCTGGTCATTTCAAGGGAAGAGAACCAGGTTCCTTAGTTACATATTTGAGAGATTTGGGTTCTCCCAGCAGTGTCTCTGAGGGCAGAGGAGAAATTACAGTCCTGGCTGCTTGGAAAGCAAGAGGATGCCACAAAGATTCTATCAAACTGTTTGGAAAAAGTAATAAGAAATCTTGGCTTCACTCATTTTTTTCTGTAATGTCCCTGAGCACGAGGGAACAGGAGGGCAGGCAGCAGTGCAGCATGAACAACCACAGCTGAGCAAGAGGATCTCTTGCTACCTTTCCAAGAGGCACATATGTCACAGATGACTGATGCATCCCCATGTGCTCCAGAGAACAAGCTACATACAGACATATAAATATATATATACACACACACACATATCAAAATTATATTTATCTAAAGGCTGAAGCTCTGGAGACTGTGGCAAACAGAAGGCAAGCAAAATAAAAAGTAGTGCATATGACTGAAGTGAAATTATAAAAGAGGTGAGATACAACAAGGATATGGAAGTAAAAGAAATTAAAGTAGCAAAAATATCTGGGTGGAGTAAAATTAGTAAAGAGTTTATTTAGATTATAGAGGAAAAATTAGTATGAACAGGGTTGGGGTTTTTTTAGTGACTTAAAATCACAGTGAGATGGTTAAAACAAGCAAAAAAAAGGATGAAGTGCTTGTAGGAGTACCCATAGCAACAGAATCAAAAATACTGCCAGCATCTGTACTCTCATTAAGTTTATAAAAAGGACACTGATACTGTAATTGCCTAGACAGCATAGCAACCACCTCCAAAAAAAAGGGGAAATTTTAGACTTGTATGAAAGAATCATTAGCACAAAGTGTATGAACTGGGTACAATCCATGTAAGAAATTAAAGGCCGTTGGTTGCCATGATTGGTACTTCAAACACAAAAGGGATCTAGATCAGGCAGCCAGCAAATGGAGATGTTCCAAGACAACTCCCAACATCTGATATAAGAAACATGGAATGAATTCAAGTGTGTGAGCAGTGAAAGAGGTATCAATATCAAACACTCACATACTCAAATACTGAATGATCATTAATATTAACAAACCACTAGAAAATCAAATTAACTAGAAACTGAAGCACTTCATCATACACAATTCTCTTCATGCTGGTTGGACCACAGACATCTGATTCCCAGGAATGCCAATAAACTCACACAGGCACCTCATCATCATTCATCACTCAGGCATTTCCTTTGCTCCCACTGATATTTCAGCTGTGCAGCTGGATATCACTATCCTCCTGCTCACAGTGACAGTGCAGTGCTGCTCACAGGACAAGTACCAGTGGCTGATCAGATAGGAATTAGAGCATCTTTTCTTATTCCCCTCCTCTAAACTTATTCTAAAGAAGTTATGTTGAAGTGTGCGGGGGAAGCCCCTGTGCCAGCTACAGAGCTCTACAAATGACTCCTGTATTTCATCTGGTTGCTCACTGTTCTACATGAAGCCTATTATTATTTGTTCCAGGGAGCATACCCGAGGAGGGAGATTTCTGCTGGAGCTCAGTCAGTCTGTGCAATCGTTCCTCATTCTTGCCTTTCAACTGGTCAGCATCGAGGCTGAAGTTTGAGTGCAAAGAAAAGCTGTCAGGCTGCACCGGCGGTGTCTGGCCTGCCGGAACTTCCTCCTGCAGAGAATCCAAAAGTGCACAAATCCTTCAGTTAAACAGCATCCTTTTTTAAGGGCAAATAGCTACACATGTACTCTCTCAGGAGCCATAACGTGGAGTCACTGTGGAGCCACAGGAACTGTCTGACATTACATCTGTGGTCCACCTTCACATTTAAGCCAATCCAGTTCTCATACGTACAGCACTCTCCAAAGCTCTCTGCTTTAGTCGTCTCCTCTCCCTTGCAGAAGATGGAAGCTGTGGTAATAAGTTCACTTCTTCTAAGGCAGAAAACGTCTCCCCATTAGCACCTGGAAAAACAGGTGAAATAATTTTCAAAGAAATCAAAATACCAGAGAGCACTCAAACCTGTTTATGTTTTGAAATGAGCCAATATACTGTACTTGACTCCATCGCAGGAATCAAAGGAATGTATTCATAACAGATCTTGTTTATACCTACACGTTTAAAGAATATGAGTACTCAAATGAGTGCAGTACCTCTGCTTGAAAGAGAACACTTGGAAAATCAGAGTCATAAAAAGATATAATTGTATTACAAATTATGTTTGTAAATATGCTACATGGAATATATAATAACATTACATGGAATGACAACGTTGCATGGACTATGATAACACAAAATCTATGCATTAATCACACATCCTTGGTCGTATCTCTGCCTTTTCATGTAATAAAATGTTAGAATCTGCTCATACCAAAATAAATAACTACACTTTCTGATCATACTTGTATCACATTACAGTGGGGGGAGTTTAATCTATTTTTACAACATAAATGAACCCTAAGGTCATGTCTCTGCTTCACAGTTGTCTATTTCCCCTTCTTTAGCTGATTCTGGAAACTCAGTTAAACACAAACTGTTTCAAACCAGTATGGTTTTTTCCCCCCAGGACCTGTAACCACTGCCTGGGGCTGGTTCATGGCTTTGCTGCTCCTTGGTGCAGAGAGTGGGCTCTGTTTCCTCCTGCAGTCCCTCTAGCATCTTCAGGAACAGAGCCTCCCAGGAAAAGGAAGGGCTCTGTTCAACAAAACCCCAAGAGAACCCACTACCACCTCTTTGTGACAATGAAGTCACATTTTGGAAAAGTGGTTAGTTCAGTATGTCACATAAAGTAAAAAAAAAGAAAAAGATAAATGTGTGTAAATTCTGAACATAAGAAACAGTTATTTTGGTTGAAAATTGAAATACTTAGGTTTGAAAAATAAATTTTATTGATATCAAACAAATTCAGGTTAACAAAAAGAGATTTTTTTTTAAATTCTTCTATGTGTCAGTTGTTTTTCCCCTAAAAATAATTTTTTATTCTCTTCTCATCTTTTGTCTTCCCCAGTTTCACCAAAGGTACTCATGCTCTATCACAAATGTTTCAAGTAAAGAAATCAAATCATAACTTTGAAATGGTGTAAGGCTAACAATTCATGCATCAGAATTCCAGCTACAAGAAGCTAAACTTCACTATATTCAAAGTATATTCACTATATTCAAAACTATTACTCAGAATATAAAAAATGGTTAAACAATGTGAATTTATCACAACAAAGGACAAGCTTAAGAATTTATTTGTACCATTAGTGTATCATCAGTATCAGATGCTACCTGTTCCTGTAAGCATCTATCATTCAGATTCTGCTATACAGAGATGCTTTCAAATCTTTGCATTAACACTAATGGATTCTAGGGTTTCAGTGAGGCAAAACTGATAAACCACTTTATTTCTAACTGCCTCAAATTTCTGAGCCCTAGGAGATAAATTCATTTGAAAGGCTGACATAACAGATGTCAAAATTGAGTTGGATTTTAAACCCATGTCAAAAAAACCTCAACCAAAATACAGGGTAGCGTTACACTCTTCTTAGGAAAACACTGTTAAAATACACTCCTCCTGTATTTCAGAAAAGACCCTCAGACAACGTGAGCAGCACAACCCACAGAGAAGGCAGCCCACAGATAATGGTAATTTTTAGTTTTCATTTCAGGGATGGAAGTCACCAGATTCATACTCAGAATGTTAGTAGCTATTTATAGAACCCAAATAATGCAAAGGATAACACATTTTTAGTGCCTGCAGCTCACTGTTGAAGAACATGGTTTTCATCAGTCATAAATGATTGGGGAGGAAAAAAGGGAAAAAACATTGGCAGGGGGGATAAATAATATGCTGGGTTAACTCCAACACCTCACTAAAGTGCAAGTACCAGCCAGATGGGGAGAAGAAGGAAAAGGGTGTGAGGATATAAATAGCATGAACCTTATGGAAGTGGTGAGTAAAACCACCAGCACCCCATTACAGAGACGGCAGATTCAGAGCAAATGTAAGATCACAGAAGGCACAAGTTGGATATTTATCCACACATCCACACTGCTGATGGTAAAGAGGGATTCAAAAATGCTCATTCCAGGTCATGACAGGCAACCTAAGAAAGGCCTATCTTAGCAAGAGTTATGAAATGCAATCAGCTACAGGTCACTGGAAGCTGGAAGAGTCCTGCATGTCTGCCCTGAGTCCTGTGTTCCTCTCCATGAGCCTGTCCTGGCTGAGATGCGATATTTGGCCACATCCTAGACTGATGGGCTCTCCTAAGGGATCCCTTCACCATTGGGCTGTACTAATACACAGTAATGCCTAACCTGAGAAGGAAGGTATTGCAGACTACAGAGAATACCAAATGCTCTCAAGGCTGAAAGCCCCACCCTGTGCTCTTCCCAATGCCAGGTTCTATCCTGTACTGCAGGATTTGCACGTTAACAGCATAGGCTTGAATACATGTCGAACGAAAAATTCTGCGTTTAACCAAAGCCTGAGATAATAATCAACAGTTTATAGAAACATTGTGTCATTAAAAAGTACCTGCATCTCCCCTATAGCAAAGAATAAAAACCTTGCACAATGATTTCCCATAGATGACTGAAAGAAATGTCAAGATGCTGTAATGCCTGCTAATGGAAAATAACATGCAGAGGCCTGAGCTGGCTGGGTTTTTCTAACCTTGTTATTTCTAGAGACTGGAACTAAACCAGCACTTTTATATACATGCATATAAAGGTTGAATAAAGAGACATTACATGAGGCAGTCTATACAGAAATCTTAAGAAAACTAAAAATCTTCTACTTCAGATGATGAATAAGTGACAATGTCTGTAAGTATGATGCTGCAAGTGAAATAATATGTGAAAAGCAGAAAAGTGACTAATTTAGAATGAATTACTATTTTATACCCATATAATCATATTTAAAATCAAGCATGCTTGTAAATCAAAAGAATAATCATGAAAAGAATCACTGACTGTCTAAGACGTATATTTCACTGTGGACAGATTGCAATTGCAAGCTGCGATTGCCAATAAATTATATTATTTGCAGCAGAACAATAGAAAAGCATTGCCTATGCTACCATTGTAACACATTTCCTGAATAAATATTAGCTTTTCCTTATCCAAAGCTGGGAAAATGCCAAAAAAGTGCCTTGACAAGACTAACATCCCAGATAAAGCACGAAGAGCAGAGAAAGATGCTTTCTCATGAAAAGATGTAAGCAGCATCATTAAATTTAGGTGTCATCTACACAAATGTATTGAAGTAAATTTCACAAATCTTTGCATTTTTATATGGAGGCATAACTTGCTAATATTTCAAACCAATCACCATAGCTATAACCACTGCAACTTTTAAAAGAGTACAATCATTTTAGAGACAGCATTAGACTAAACCACATGTATGTACACACACAACATGGTTAAGGGGAGGTATAAACTCACCAATAAAAGCACTATCCGATTCCAACAGTGAATTTTTCTGGAATTCATTAGATTCAGTCCTGAACTACAAAAGTCAAACAGAAAAAATGGAAATTCAGAGGCCTTAATATATTACTGGGGCCAAATCATAATTAATGTAAATTAATTGCCAAACTTCTGCAAAGCAAAGAGCAGCTCTACAGTATTAATATTCTACTATCTCTGACTTTGTGGTTCTAAAAACCCAATACATTTTTAAATAACTCATATTCTCTTTAAGTATTAGGTTTTGAGGTTTTTTTACTTTTCCGTAGAAATCCCATTTTCTGAAATTGCCTACACATGGCAACTGTTGTGGCGATTTGTGTAACAGACATTTCCATCAAGAAATGGATCCTTGTCACTCTGCATGAGGTTCAGAACAGTCAGTGCTCAAAGTGAGCTTTGCACTTAAGGTTTCTATGACATATTGATCAAATGAAGAATGATTCCTTATGCTTCACTTATCCACCACATACAATCTTTGACATTAAACCATTAAAATAACAAATTTCTACATCATAATATCAAGCACTAAGACTAATACTCGTAGTTCACTGCAGAGTTGCAACCATTTGTTATAGAAATCCTACTGTGGAATAATTTATGTTGAAAACCACTCTAAAATCAAAGCAGTAGAAACTATCAGAGGAAACAGAACAAGAGAAAACAAATCTTCTACTGCAAAGACTGCTCAATGAGAATTTCAGGCATTAAATTACAACTATAAAGTGCTTTGATGTGATTAGTTTTTTAATAAAAACTGTTTCATTTCTGCATTTTGTTACAGTATTATCCTTGAGGTTAATGTCTTTGCTGTTGCACAGTCTCCTGTTTTCCATTGTTTCACATTACTATGAAACACAATTGAACTCTGTTATTCAGTACTTTGGATTAGTGCAGAATTCTAATTTGATACCACTTTATTTTGCTCTTTTCACCAAGTCAGAAAATTAACATCCCATCTGAGAAGAGATCCAACTCTTGACTGCCAAGTGCATCACTTAAACCACCCAAATTCAGAGCAACTGCTTCTGGCTTGGCTTTTTCTACTAANCATCATAGGAACATAAAATAAGTACCAATGAATATAAAAGGAAGAGAGTTAAAGAATCAGGCCATCTCTATATATAAAGAAAAGCAACTTGTATATCAAGTTTAAAAAAGCTGTCACTTGTGTGGACAAGCAAATGAAGGAAATAAGCTTGCTGTCTTGTTACTTAAGTGTAATTCCTTTCTCCAAATCAGTGAAAGACAAAATATTTCTCAGACTTGAAAAAGTAATATAATAAAAAACCTTTTATTCTTACCAGGCCCATGGTTTGTGGGCAGCTGTCCAAAGCAGAATCATCTTGATCAACAAAAGCTACACAGACAAGAGACAAAATGACAGGGTTGATATAAAAATAGTTAATAACAAAACTTCTTTTATCAGCTTATTATTGCAAAAATGAAGACCAGTGTGCGTTACATCTTTAAATACATAAATTGTAATGAATTAATGAGTTCTTAGAACATTTGAACGCAACAATTATTTCAATTTCCTTATGTAAATTTAAGTAGAACCAGAGAAATCAAACAGAACTCTGCAGTGTATTATTTCTAATCTGTTTTCTTTGCTCCTGACAGGGAGTAACAACCAGAGCAGGGACTGCAGAAAGCCTCAAGAGCGAATGCACATTCAACACGCTGAGCACACCATACTTCCAAACTTTCAAAGAGAAGTTGAACCAGACAGAGATCATTTCACAGAGGAAAGGGATAAGAATATATATGCTTTTATCTATGGATAAAAACCTCAGTTCTGGAGAGCAAGAGAACCATCCTGAAAGTTAAGCTAACAACGACCCAATGCATGCTGGAAATGCAAAGAAGCAGAACTGATGTTACTTTTCTTAGGTAGTTTAAGCTTTCAAATGAAATATTTAATAAGACAGTTTTTGTTTCTTGCATCTCTGCCCCACAAACATACTCAGTGTGTAGCTGACCTCCTGTCCAGCATCAGGGCACATGGGCTGTCAGTCCTCCTGGGCTTACACCCAGCCCATTCCTGACACACTGCTCCAGCCAAGCAGCACCCAGCACTGCAGCACAACATCATCAAACCTCCTCTTGGGGCTTCCCTTCCTATCCCCCACAATAATGATCATCCAGAAGTCTGCAAAAGACTGCCTCATTTATAAGGACACAGCTAGAATTTAAAAACTTGGGACATTTAAAACACTGATTTCACAGTTTATAGTTCCATTAATAGTCAACATATTCCTCTTTCACATAAAGAGAAAAACAAACATATCAGAGGGAAAACTGTATAAAAAGCATGTAAGGCAAAGAACACTTACACATAGTGTGGGGAAACAGGTATGCCTCTGCCATAACAACCCATAACACATTATTTCACCCACAGTACAAAAGTACATACTGCTTTAATTAATCTTTCTTTCTGTCTTAAATCAGACAATAAAACCACTCATCTATTTTTCAGCGAGAGGAAGATGATGAATTTGTCTCTGAGGAAAATAAACTGGAAATAGAAAGATCGCAACTAATTCTCTTGCTCAGTACTCAGTGACAGACTATAAAGTTAAATTATGTTGGAAAGCAGTAGGAGAGAGAAAGAAAAAGCTGTTAAAGGATCCTGTAGAAGAATCAGTAGAAAATACTCATAAAAACCAGCTGCCTGTCTACCAACTAATCTAAGCTAACTTGAAAAGGCCTTTCCTTTATGGAAGCCTACTTCATCCATTAGCAAAAGTCTAAATGACAGCTTATGCTTGAAATTAATGGAAAAGCCAAATTTGCTTTCTAGATGGTGGGGGTTCTCTTCAAAAAACATTAAATGAAAACTTTTTCAGACTGGTCTATTAAAAAATATTCTAATGGTAGAAAAACAGAACCAAGCCCTAGACAGATGACAGCTGAAGCTGGTGAATTATCTTTCACCATTTCAGACAATCTCGTGGAAAGGAAGACTGAAGTCAACTCTATACATTCCATTTAGACATTAAATGGATGTAATGATATTCACAACCATATAATTAACACAGAAAGTGGTACAGATATGCTTATCTGCAACTGTGATGTTCTATTATCCATAAGCAATATTGCACATATTGCTTGAACATCAGCACATCTGTCCAAGATAGAACAGGAATCATCTTTAACACTCAACAGGACACTGAACAAAACACTAACTGTCACCCTTCCCATCTTGGTATCAATTCTGTTAATCTTACTCATAAATAGGTCCGGCAAGAACTAAGAGGAGCAAGCCTCAAAGCATCAGTGATTAGAAGAGGCATTCAGTTCTTCCAAAGCAGTATGGGAAAATGTAAATATTTTCCTTCCACATGTGCTTGGTTTTATTTAATGCCCAACTTTCACCTCAGGCTAATTAAGGAGTAATTCTGTGGGTGACTGTGGCAAGTCACCCACAGAAGATGTGAGAAGATGCCAGGTGCTACCCTGTGCTGGGCACAGCCAGTGCCACAATGGAGCTGCTGCAGGACACAGCAGGACCTATCACTCAGGCTTGTGGTGCCTCTGCAAACAAAACCAAGAAAGAGCAAATCAAAGGGTGGCAGTAGGAGTGACGAAAAACCTGTGAGAAGCAGGCCTGCAGGCACCAAGGCCAGAGAAGGAGGAGGAGAAGGTGCTCAGGTACCACAGCAGAGATTTCCCTGCAGGCCCTGAAGGACACTATGGTAGAACTGATCAAGAGGTGCAAGAAGACAGAAGCAGCAGAGAGAAACTGCTATGTAATGACCAAAACTCCCCCCTGGCTGAGCCTGACACCACTCATTGCATCACAGAAAGGACTGAACATAACCTGGGGTGGCAGCAAGGAAGGGGAGCAGGGGCACTGAGAGTGAAGGAGTGAAACTGGGCATGGGAAAGGGGCAGAAAAAGTGCAAGGTCCATGCCTGGTTTTTTATTTTCCACTACTCAGAGTCAGTAAACAAATATCTAGGTTTATAGTGATTAGGTTAATTTTCCCTAAGTCAGGTCTGTTTTGCCCACAACAGCAATTGGTATCCAATCTCCCCCATCTGTACCTTGGCCAACAAGCTTTATTCTTCCTGTTTCACCAAAGGGCAGGAGTGAGGGGACATAACCAGGAGAGCAGCTGGGGGAGAGTCTGGCTGCTAGCAAAGGCCAAGCCACCACAGAAATAAAGTTACTATCTCTTCAAAAATTTTGTTAGGCCAGTCTCAATCACAGAGGCAAACACCATTCCAAGAAATCTGTACCTTGCACTCAAAACTGAGTTCATTTGTATAGGTTTAAGCAACTCTCATTATAGTTTTAAATACCATCTAAAGTAACTGGGGATACTGCTCTTTCATGGCTGTTTGTAAAAGATATCTTAATGAACCTTACATTTGGAATTAATGGTAACGTGCAAAAAAAGGGATTTACTTTTCACTGCTTCTGCAATATGCAGCCAAAATATTTTACCATATTAGGATGTTAATGTTTTACTATCTTAGGATCATCTCTCTCAAGAAATACATGCAACATTTTCCTTCTGGGACCTCAAAGTAGTACAATATCTCACATGTGGTTTCTAAAGCAAAGGCTTTTTATGGACACAGGTTTCTGAAACTTTGAAACAGATCAATCCAAGATCATGGAAATAAAATAAATTTCATCCTTAAAAGGAGACCAAGGTGAAGATACACTGGCTGCATTTTAATCAATTCACAGTTCAAAGCCATCCTACTTCCTCTGTGAGAACTCAAGAATTGCTCCACACAACTTATCTGCTAACACTTTTATCAAAATTTAGCACTAGAGTTTCACCGCCCTGTAGTTTTCTTCAGGAAACAGTAAGAAAACGACTTTTCTCTTACATTTTTCTGAAGTATGAGGCACTAAAATTACTTTCAGGGAACCAAAGAGAAACAGTTACAGTAATTAAAAAAAACCCAAAACTAAGTACAAAACCACAAAAGCTCCCCCAAACACTCAATTTTTTTGTGCTTAGATTATGATAGTATTTCAGCATTCTGGTGTTTTACTGTTTCATACTGCAGTGCTGACAGTGCATTTGAAAGAAGTAAAACTAGAGCTAGTGGTTTTAATTCTTATCAAATAAAAACCACGTAATTTCAAGGATTTTTGTTTATCTCAGAGAACTCCTTCCTTACCTTCCGTTTCTCTCCTCATTCTCATTCTGTCAAGTTTCTTCTGTTGCTCCCTCAACAGTGCCTGCTGTTGAATCTCTAGAGTCTGGTCATCTTTTGGAGGATCAGGATACATGTGCCTCAAGCCCATACGTGTTTCAGGATCTAGAGCAAAGATATGAAATTCACACTTTTTTCCTTAAATCAGCATTTCTGAAAAGCGTTTTTAAAGAAATACCTACAAAGCCATAGAAAACATCGGAAATAATGATGGCAATGGCCAAGAGGATGAGCCACTTAGCAATGATTTTACCATTTTACTATATTAAAAATATATATTTTCTGGTAAAGAAAAAACAGAAAGTTACACAGAAACATCATTTGTTGGTGGGTAAGAAAGTCCAGTTTTTCAGTCTACTTTCAGTAACACCACAATATCAAATGCAGAGAAGTCTATGCAGCCAGGACTAGAAGATAGGTGAGTGCTCCGAGTGATGATGCAGCATTGTACTGCCATGAATTCCATGGAATTGCAGGAACAGCCCCACAGAGAGATACACACATACACTAAATACTGTCCACAAAGTGCGTTGCATGGGCAGTAGCACATGAAGAGCCTGATTTTTATTTTTGTCTTTAGATCCTGCGTGGGATGGATGATGGAGGAAAAGCACAGATGTTTCCCTATCCTTCTTCCTCAGTAACAAGAAGATCTACTTGCCTTTGTATTTAAGTTCATTAAATTCCCATATATTCTGTATATTGACAGGATCTTGTGCCTCCTTTAACGAAGGTCGCCGAACTGGAGCCTGCAGACGAAGCCTGGCCATCTCAAATATATCCCTTGGATTCTTCTCCCTCCTCCGGCTTCAAAAGTTTGTAAAACAAACAGAGTGCAATTTAACATCATAATATTAATGAGTTGGATGGAAATACAATATTGATAAAGTTCAAATCTTTCATCTTTAAATAAAGGTATCAAAACAGGAAAATAAAATTGAAAGTAATGACACTGCGTACTGTGTTATAAAAAGAGATAACCTACTTAAAATTAAAATGCCCCTTATACTTTACAGAGTGGAACTAAGACTGGTAATTAGAGGAATCTTTTCCAGCTAATTGGTATGATTAAAACATTTTGGAAGCAAACCAAATTTATTAAATAAAGAGAATATGATTTTTCAATAAGAAAAAAAGTACTTCCACAACAGTACAGTATTCACAAGCATATTCAGCAGCAGTAGTACTGCAGTTTACAAACACAAATTATGCCCTAGGAAAAAGATAATGAGATAAAATTCTGCCTTAGACATCTGTTTTAGATTACTCTTCAAGACAGAGCATTGCAACTTCCTATCTCACCAGTACAGCCATTTTTACAATAAACTTTAACAAGAATCTTAGAAAAAACTCAAACACATTACAAAAATAATGAAAATATTTTACATACAAGTTCTACCTTTATATTTTCATTCCACTCATGTATATTGGCCAACTAATACTAGCTAATAATACACAGTAACTCTAAGTTCCTGTGAAAAATCTAACTTTTAAAACAGAAGATTAAATTCTTACCATGTAATTGGTGCATTATCATGACTGGCCACATTTAGCAACTGTTCCTGCAGTCGCCTCTCTTCACTACGAAGCTGTTTCCTCATCTCTGATAATTCGTTTATCACATTCTTCCTTTCCTCTGGAATTCAGCACAAATAATTTAAAAATAGGAAGTGTCAGAGCAACTTTTCTGCTTACTTATAAACATAAGGAAAAAAAAAAGGGAAAGAACAGATATAATGAAATGTTAATTAAAACAAGGATTATACAAACACAAGAGTTGCCACAGTATACACTAGAAATTAGATCAGAGTTTCTATTATGAGACAGCACAAGGACCAGAACCCCTAAAACAGAAACCACACTGTTTCAGCAGAATGCTGAAAGCATTCTTTCAGCAGAAAATATGCAAATGTCATTGGAAATGTTTCGCTATATTTAAAAAAGGAAAAGCTATGGAATACAAGTGGGTGTTGCCAGTAAACAGCCTTATTTTGAAATAAGCAAACCTACACAGTCCTCAGATAACAGGAATTCAAGTGGTATCTGCAAGCACTCAACATCATTTTTTTTCCTGACCCAAAAGTGGGATGTCTGCCTAGTGCAGACTCTTTTAAGTGGTCAAGTTCTAACTTCAATTTTTAATACATGCTTATGCTGACTTTTCAGACCTACTTGGGGTCAGTGCTGTTTTTTGTGGTCAGGACAGCACTGCTCCACAAGTTAAACCAGTTTCAGAAATTCCTCATTTTTCAAATAACATACTTAAAATTTGATATTTTACTGACTTTTAGACTTTAGTGTCCAGAACTTAGCAGGCAAGCAAGTCTTACTCGTTTAAATCCTCAAACACAAGACTTAATTTATATGTCTTTATTTCTCTCATGACAGATGGCCTGAGTCAATCAATTTCCAGTGGCTGCATTAAGAACCACTCTGCCTTCCATTTGCTGGAAAAACCACAACTCCCCAGATTGGCCTCAGGTACTTTCTGCTGCTGGCTAGCATTTGTAGGACACCATTTACTGGTACATTCCATGTGTTGTTTCTTATATACTTGTAAAAAACTATCAGCAGAAAAATTACTGCTTTCCACCCACATATTGCCAAGATAACTAATATTAAAAAAGCAAAAGTGATCCTTCCAGCACATCTGAATTTTAGAACTGCCAGTGAAAGCTAAGAGGAATGAGGAGTGGATTAGGAAGACTAAAAAAGGTAGGTGGAATTTAAGAGTTAGGACTGCGATGCTCTACACTCTGTTAGTCTAATCCCTTACTCAGTCAATCCAAAACTCTCCCATTTTGCAATATTCTGGCCACACTGGTACCACTGCTCCAAGAGAACCAGCACTTCCCATGCAGATTATTTCATTATCAGAGTTTTTACAAAAGAATATTTCCTGATGATGACACATAATAAACGCATTTTTATTTTGTCTTAAAACTTCAGACATACCATGCTAATACACTGATAGTACTAAAACAGAAAAAACACCTAGACAGAAATACAAACTTCAAAGGACTATTTTTTTGCAGAAACATAAGGAAACTGTAACAGAGAACTGTAACAGAAAGCGAGCTTGGAATAAAGACAAATACCCACCTAATGAACGCAACTGATTTCTTCTAGCAGGGACAGGTGGAGAAGGAGCTCTTGGCTGTGCAGGATCCTAGTGATCATCATGAATATGAAATGTTAATTTGTAAAAGGAAGAAAATACAGTACATTTTTTTCCTTATTTTATGCTCAATTTACATTAATAATTGGAAGACAGAACAGTAACCTTACAGGTTTTTACTGCCTAAGGTTTTTCAAATCTGATCTTTAAATGTATAATCCTAATTACTATAACAATACCTATAATGCACTATTCAGAGATCTAAACAAACCTATACCAAGTACTGCTAAAGAAATAAACTGACCTACCTCTGGAGCATTCTTCACATTTAGGGAACGCAACAGTTTTAATAAGATTTAAAGTGTGACATAAAATATTCTCTCAAATTGTACTGTGAAGTATTTAGCCCAGTTCAGACACAAGTTAGTAAAAAACAAACAAACAAACACACAAACACACAATTTTTCAATAACAAGACAGAAGTGTAGCCTGAGATTCAAATATCATAAAAATTATTTAATCTACTCATCCACTCTCTTCTAGAAGTTTATTTAAAAAGCAAAAATAAAAGCCCAAGAAGATTATCAAGTAAAAGAAATGAGTGGTCTCAGAACCCCCACTGTAACTCATTTGTGATGCAGAGAAGAAAGCAAAACATATTAGGAGTTATAATCTTCCTATACTTTCAAAAACACAAAGATTACATAATAATGTCAGTAGCTACGAATCAACATTAGACTTCATGCCTGAGCTAAGTTCTTCTCTGAGTGAATATGATGAGCTGATAGATCATGCGCAAATTTTCTTATCCTAAATCTTGAGATCATTAGACCCCTGGTAAGGGTCTGGACATTGCATGTCCTCTCCAAAATGAGGTGCTCATTCCTACAGAAAATGCAAAGGCAACGAAAAAATTAAAATAACACACCACCAAAAGAATCCTTCAATACTTGAAATAAAATTTAACCTTACATTTCAGAGCTACAAGGCTGGTTAATGTAAAGACTGTTTCATCATTATCCATGGCATTCCAGTAATAACTGGCAAACTTTAAAAGTCTGACATGATTTCATACACTGTACTGTCTCAAACAAACCAGTAGACGTTTGCTATAATAATCATACTTGTGCATAGTAAGACAGATGACTCTCAGCAGAGGGAATCCTCTCTTCTTTTCTTACTGATTTGTTCTGAAGTGCAGGAATGATGGGTGAAGGTTGTCGTGACAACTGCAGGGAGGAAACCAAGATTGAAACTACATTCCTATAGCTTCTGAATAAAGTGTTATTTTGGACAGGAAAAGTTTTGTTACTATTTTTCCTTCAACAGAAAAAAATGTTCTTAAGTGCATAAAATGATTGCAAAATTATTCCATGTGATTTTTTTTCTACCTATGGCAATTTTAATTCTTTTTTTCTATGCTGTAGGGTGGGGTTTTTTAAATTTTTATTTATATAAAGTTATGTATCTTTTTTCCTCTAGACACTTCCTTTATATCCGTCCATTTTAGAGAAATGACAGAAATTTGGCAGAAATTTTATAAGAGAGACATAATTTACTTTGATATTGTCCATCAGAGTTCTATGTGATGGACTTTTTACATCATCCAGGTCAAGGAAAAATAATTAAATTATCAAAAATACCATCATTCAAGATTAACAGTCCTATCAGTCCTCTAATAAATAATTTTATTTGTATTTACATCTCAGCAAATGCAGGTCAAGGTATTTCACAGCAGATATAAAAATCAACTATTGAGTGCAGATTATTAATCCTGCTTTTACTATCTCTTAATACAAATTTGATCAAGATAAGTTTCCACAGAAGCATGTCTGATTTTTCCATCAACTGTTCTCTGTTCGTTTAAACTGCAGCATTAAGTATGCTGCAGTTTGATAAACTGAGAGGGGAACAACACTGAAGGTAGAGGGCTAAGAAATTGTATGATTTCCTTAAAATCCAGTTATTTTTAAAAGTTATCTTAGAAAGTCACTTAAGCATACCATCTTCTTTTCCTCTTCCATCTTTTCTTTCTCAAAATATTGTCTAAGTTGTTCCTCTTGCTTTTCTTCTTTTTCTTTTCTTTGTTTTTCTGCCTCTTTTTTCCTTTCTTCATCTAATTGAATTATTTCTTTATTTTTCAGCCTTCGCTGTAACATAATTAATACATAAAAAAGACTCAGTTATTAAAGTTTTGTTTGCTTTTTCTTTGAGGAGTTAAGATTACACATCTAAGTGATTAGTATGAAATAAAAAAGCATATTTCATTAGTCTGACTTGAAATATTCAAATTGAAATATATCTCATGCAAATATTAAACAGCAGCCACCCTGGTTTTACTAACATCATTAAACAGAATTCCTAATAACTCCTATAAACACCAGTTTGTGACCCCAGATCTGCCATCAGCTAAGGCTAAACTGTAGGAGGCATTTCCAAAAATTCAGATTCAAACAAAACATACTGTAGACATGCACCACACGATCACAAGACTACACAGAAAATTACCGTCTGGTCTCAGTTTTAGTCTTGTGACTGTGAATAGCAGTGACACCAGTTAGCTCCCTACTCTCTCCTAGACCAGCTCTGGTATCCAGAAGACAAGGCTCATCCAACTAATTTGCTCATACTAGGGAAGGAGAATTTAGAATATGAGCTACACATTCCATCTTAGAAATTTTCAAGTCCTACATCCTAAACTGATCTCTCATAAACCCATAAGGGTACTGAAAATACTCCTCCTTCTTGGATGGCCTTGTGTCCTCTTCCTACAATTATTTATTATATCCTAAATTATGCAAATTTATTTTAAAAGGCAAACACAAGAAATAAAGCCTTTGAGTTTGAATTAAATCCATGGGTATTGATTTAGATTTGAATTTACCTCCATGAAAAGTATTCACTAGATTTGCTTGGCATTCTTCCAAAAGAAGCAGTATTCTTATCTCAAAGATACCCCCTTGCCAATTAAAAAAATGCTTTACAAAATATTCCTGTATAGTTACATTTTACAAATAATTCTATGAGAGCTAGACTTAAGACAAAAACTGGGATGATATTTTTTTAATTCACCAATTTGACAAAGCTTTTTATTGGCCTCACCAACAATTTCTTTTAGAAAAGAGAGCACCACTGTCATTTACAAAACTAAAGATGTTTTTCTTGAAAGAATTAGCAGTATTTCAGGTCTGTAGCATACCATAAAAAGTGAAAAAAATCTGCTAGTTCATGCTGACAATCTTCTACCTCTCCTCTGCCTAATACAGACCCATTTAAAAGCAAAGACCAATTCACAGGACACTTCTCGGCTTACCTTCTAGAAAACAAAGCATACAAAGGGTTAGTTTAGGATGGAAAGAAGTCAAAGTATCAAAATACTGCACCTCCTCATCTTTCCTCCTTCTCTCCTCTAGTTCCTCTTCATATGCTTTTTGAATTCTCATCCTCTGCTCTGCGAGTCGTTTTTCCTCTTTTTCTTCTTCCATTCTAAGTTTTTCTCGCTCTGCTTCTTCCCTACGTCTCTTTTCCTCAATCTTAAAAATAAAACAAAGAAGCATTCAGCTGTCAATAGCCAGCAATAATCTGATAAACAACATTTACCACCATGATCTTTTGCAGTACCTACTTGCAAAATCAAAAGCTATATGGTGCAACCAAAAGAATCCTAGGGTCTGACCTGTATTTCAGCTTCAGAATTCCTTTAAAATGAGATTCTATTTTACTATTTCTTTTTAGCCACCATTTATGGAGCCACCCCCCAATAGGAAAACTAGTTATAAACACTACTAATAAAACCAGAGTATTTCCTAATACTTGCTCTATTTCGATGTGCTTGAATAACACTTTTATTCACTGATTTAATAATGGAAGATGGGAAACAAAAAAGATATGGCAGATATATTGCTTCAGTTAAGTACTGACTTAATTGAAGCAAAAGGTCTGCCCATTCTTTAGTCCTTTTGGCAGTCCTATACATGGAAAAAAACACCTCAATCTTCGCTTTTCAAGAGATCCACATTAAACTACTGTATGACTTTAGTACTCTCTTAAATTATCTACTATCTCCTTGATAATGGTATTTAATTACATTGACATTTAATTTGTGCAGCATAAGATTAAATGTGAAGTATTACAGACAGAAGACATAAGCTGGTTGAAGAACAATCAGGTTTTATATACCCATCAATAATTATGAGAATTTTTACAATACACTATGACTGATCACCATTTCATTTTGATGAACGTGCATTTGTATCACATCAACTTCCAAGGGCAAACATCTTTGTTTCTGTGTATATTTATGTATGCAAACCTGTACTGTAATACACACTTTTAGAACTCAATACTGTATTTAGATCTTTACTTTTAAAAAAAAATAGAACCTAGATAAAATAAGCCAACTATTAAGAAATGCTTGTATACGTGCTGCTATTATGTAAGCCAAAATCCAAGAAACTCAATAGTATGTAGCTTTTAGTACACCCCTTGTGTAAAGAATTGGCTTTGATAGCACAAGTAAGGCCTTTGATTGGCAGTGATGACCTACTCTGACTGAAAACCCTCTTTTTACAATTTATTTCACCAGATGATATCCGGCACGTGCTTTCACCTGTAGACGGAGGAAGTTCTTGTAGGATTCCTGTCGCTTAAGCTGCTCTGGAGATGGAGGTTCACCAAACACATTACCTCGAGCAAAAGGAGAGGCCTGTGCAAATGTAACACCTAAGGGAGGGGAAAAGTTACAGATAAAAATCAAACAAAACTTAAGATAGCAAGCCAGAGTAAAGAAGGAGGACTCTGAGACTATTGTTTCAAAAGGAAGCTTAAGACAGCTGTAACTCAAGGCTGAAAGGCTAGGCTTAAAACTTCTTATATTGTCTGCATGGAATCCTGCCAGGTTTTAACTGTTTAATACCATCCAAGCGAGCTGTATTTCTACAAAATAACATCTATTAAAGTCACCTATTCTACTGTCCAATCTGCAGCTTAGTATCTAAAAACATTACCTGCAAGTTAATTAGAACAGCAAATACTTTATACTATAATTCTACTGCTTGCAGTCCCTCTGACTTAGAACATACAGATCTGTTCCTTGGGTTTATTGACTCTTTAAAAACAAAGCAGCCTAACAGAACAAATATTTACACAAAACAGCAAAGGACGCTACAAAAAGCAAACCCTCAGACTGGCAAACAAAATTCTAAGCACCCAGAAAACTGAATTCTGCCGGTATAAAGTGCTTTCTGTACTATGAAGTTTGAAGTGTCAGGTCTTCCTTAGCCCTGAGTTACGACAACATACCAATACAGTCCCCAAAGCTCTAGATAGGAGGCTTAATTCATATACCACACAGAGCAGGTTTTGCAGAACAGAATCTCTACAAGAAGCAGAGGAGAAAGAAAGGAAGTAAAGGAAAAGCAGAGTAAGTTGTGTTAACTTTCCAGCTCATGCAGCATCTTCTTCACCCATATCATGTCTGCTCTGAGGGACAGCGCCTCAAGGATGTGCAGGAGCAATAGCTCCGCTGAGCTAAGATGAACACTGCATTTCCCTATATGGTGACGTACTACCCAAGTCAGATGAAATCAGAAATAACACACAGAAGTATTCCCATTGGAATGCACATGTTTACTGCTACAGCCTAGCCTTAGGAGCACATGTTTGCATACCAAGGAGTACACTTTGAGGTTGTTTTTTCCTTACATGGAAGCAGTGCTTGAGTCCTTCCAAAATATAACTAAATTTACATGTGGCTCTTTCATGATGTAGTTACTTCCATATAAAAAAGCAGAATAAATTTTATATACCATTTATAAGGCATGGATACAAGACAGACAAGTTACTATGGAAAGTATCAAGGAAAACGCTTGCGGTGTACCAACTACTATCCTGCAAGTTCCTCTTTTAATAGGACAGTGTACAAGAAAAACCTCCACAAAACCAAGCAACCAAACCCACCAAAACATACACAAAGGCACTCTACTGTGTGGCTGATCAAATTCAAGGTGCAAGACCATAAAGTTCCCATCACTGATGTGCACCACCTCTTAATCCCAAAGTATGCAATCTAACCAGGGCCTCTTGGCTGTTTTACATTATTACTTTAGCAGCCTTCCTGTTTCACTTCTTACTAAATAGTTAAATATACACTCTGTTAGGGGTAAAGAGAGAGAGGTGGGGCAGAAGGAACAGAAGTCAGTGGTCAGGATGCAGAATTGCAATTGTGCAAAATACATTCATGCCCCAAACACCATGTAATTCTTTATCCAGAAGTGCAACAATTCAGACAGGAGAAAGAAAAGTAGCATCTAAGCTGAGTTGAGAAGATGATCACCAATCTTGGCCTTTGCCCCTCGTAAACTGGGGACAGTTCTGGAGTACCACAGGGCCCTCATTTAGATGTCTCCCAAAACATAAGAAGATAAAGATGCATTAGTTTTAAAATATGAAAATAAAACAAAATCCCTAAAACTTGGAGGCAGTGCACAGGGCTCCATATGCGCTCAATTGACCTGTAACTTTTTAGAACTTGTGAACTTAGTTACAGTACCAATTTCACCTTAACCTCTAATATCATACACCTGAAGATCTTCCATCTCCTTTTATTCCATATTCTCACCTACTACACAGCTGTATTTTACTGTGTCATTTAAAAATTAAACAAATATGAATGAAGATTTTATTAGAAAACACTGAATCTGGAAAACTAATATACTGATCCTGACTCTTCAGGGCTAAAACAGCTTTAGTTATCAATACTGACAAGACAGATAGGATTTTAAGAGTACACAGTGACAGCAATGAAGAAATTTGGGAAAGAAGCATGATACTGACTTCACAGGTAGAGAGCACTAACACTATCAGAGGACTACTAGAAAGAGGTAAAGAACTATGTAATTTTGATTACTAAGACTTATGGATAATTAGAGGAGTAATACAGTATTCTTAAAAACCTGCTATTTTATTTGTAGATGCTTCTGAGTTCTCAGGTCTTGAGGAGGCCAAACTTAGGTCAACAATAGCCCTTTTATCTTCATATAGTCTTGCCTCTGGATTATGATATGCCTCTTCATTTCGCTTGTGCATGATATTCAAGTCCGCTAAAGGAAAGGGGAAATAACTGTTTATAGTATTTTAGTCTCATAAAGGCACGTTCACTGTCGATTCTCCAAAATACAAGGGGTTTTGATCAGATTCCACTTTTCCTGGGTATATCAGCCATGGGAACAAAAAAAACAGGCAAAACAAGAATATAGAGGCTAAGGGTGAAATACTAATTATTAGGTACTATTAATTAACAGATTAAAATATTTATTTTCTTGGTTTCCCTTTGTCAGGAATGATTCTTCATAACGAACCTCCCTTCTCCCCTGCCTCAAAATGCTATTCAATGGAAAGATAAAGAACTCCATGACAAAACTGACTGACAAGTCGGTGTTGACAAGCACATATTTAGAAACCACCCTTTCTTCTATTTCCTTAAAGCTGTAAAATACTTTTGATTTTAGTATTGATATTTTTAGTGCTGAATCTCTCTTTAATTACTGTTGAGGGCAATACGTGCAACTGAAGTACTAAAGCATATTTTGGTCTTCATGTCTTCAGTAAAAATCCAGGTGCAGATTTCTATATGCAAGCAAAGCAACATTATCCAACATTTTCATCAAAATTTACATGGTGCCTGATCAAAAGTGTTAATTTCAGCTCATTTTCAAGTGTTACCATACTATACTTAGAAGGCTCATTTCAAAACAAAAAAGCGCTGCACAGTTTTCATATTACCTTTTCAAATAGTGTTTCTGATAATTATGAATTACTGTAGTCATTTAAGCACACAGATTCTAAGAACTTTAAATTACATGCCTCTCTGTAAAGCAGCCTTTGCATATATGAGAGTCTCAAAAGCTATTTACAGACATTTTTAAGAGGATAAAAAGACAAGTCACACTGCATTAAAAAGAGACATGTCAGAAAGCATGTTCTGTTTCACGACATTTGACTCATAGCTTATCCATCATGATGCCAAGCTATGGTGGGTAAAGTACTTTACATATGTAATTCAGGAAAACAAGATAAGAAGCTTCTTTCTCTTGGTTTCTCATTCAAAGAGAGATAAACTTCTCAGAAGTTATGTGCAGAGCTCAGGCCAGTATGAGACCTTTACATTCCCAATCACACCATTGTTAAAGACTAGAGGAAGAAGCCAACATGTAAATGCAGTGCCTGAAGTCAGGCAGTATGAACACTTCTATCAGACCTGAGGATAAACACAAGCTTGGATCCTTAATACAAGCTTCTAAACTTGTAATTTGGCCTGAAAATCTTGAAAAAGCATTTAAACTTTACTCACCACTCTCAAAATACACTATTAAGTCTGACATATGCTGTCAGGTGTCATACCACTGAATCTAATTACTTTTAGTTTATATATAAACTGTTATCCAGTAAATATTTCTTTCATGATTTACTGGAAGGGTCGATGAACAACCTGGATCATAGCTCTCTTCTAGCTCACTACTCCCATCTTGTATAAAACAGCACTTGGAAAAAAGTAAGCCTTAAAAAACATTACTGCAGAGTGCTCTTTATATAGCCATTTACCAGCAGTGTTACTTTGGGAAATCTAAATATTCCACTTAGCTTTGTATATTTATATAAATATGCTTCTATTTTTCATATCACAAGTAGAGATTTCTAAGCCTAGAAATTGTTTTCAAAAAGAAAAAAAAATTAAAACCTGTTCCTAGGACATGTTTAAATAAAACTTTTCACAACAGATTTTAGCATATTTGTATTGCAGATGATTCTGACAGCTTGTTTTCCTCCTTCTCCCTTCACGACTGCATTGTGTCTTCACTTACAGTTGATATATCCTGTGTTTCCCGTTTTGTTCAGATTATACTCTTTGAATGATTCTACAGAAATAAAAATAATAACTATTTCTAGAGTGCATCTCCTTGAAACAAATAAGTCTTATTTGTCAGGGGCTACCAGGGTTACAAAACAAGGAATAATATGGCTGAATAGAGCCCTTATGAGAGCAAGAAAACATCAGTCTTGAAAAGACAACCCATAATTTTCACAAACGTACTTATCAGATTTCCTTCTGCATCTTTGAGAGGAGCACCACCACCACCTCTTCCCCAGGGGTTGTAATTCCTCATTTCTGCTTCTAACTTCTCCTTCTCCTCTCGCTCTTGTCTGCGTCGCTCTTCTCTCTCTCTTATCTAAAAACAAACCAACCAAAGTTAGTTTCACAATAATATCACATTAAGTAGAAATTTAATAAAAAGTTAATGGACTAAACTGAATGCACTCATTATCTATTTCCCTTATCTACATCAAGCAAATCCAAACAGTTCACTGTCTATACTGTAGACAGTGCATTGAATTCTGCTGTCAAAACGTGCATGTCCAGTTGTGCATAATCAGAGAAACATAAAAATACATATTATAAGACTTCCAAGTTCCATAAATGTTCACATCTGACATTTGCACTAGATCAAAAGTTCCATATCTTTGGATCTTTGATACAGGTGTTTAAACCGTCTGAAAACTAAAGAGGCAAAATTCTACAATATTACAGCACTTGCTTCTCTCAACCCGGCATATTTTGTTTAACCAAAACTTAGACTGGAGTTGACTCCTAATAATAATTGCCTTAACAGAATGTTACACAATTCTACTAATCATTCAAAAAACAATTTTCTTCAGCAATACACTATGATCTATGTATGTAACACAGGGATGTTAATATGCTTTGTTCTTTTATTCAAAGTAATTTATGTAACTAAGTCTCCTAATTTATAGCATTTATAAAGTGAACAGCTGTTAAAAAGTCCATCTTCTACTCAAAGCCTTTAAAACTAACTATTTATGTAGTTGAAATATATTACTGTATTTTTCTTCAGTTTATTTCCCATGTGCATTAGATAAACATTTCGTTAGATAAATATAGTTAGATAAAACCCTGAGAGGGTGGTGAGGCATTGGCACAGGTTGCCCAGATGAGCTGTGGATGCCCCACCCCTGGAAGTGTTCAAGGCCAGGTTGGATGGGGCTTCACACAGCCTGATCTAGTGGAAGGTGTCCATGCCAGAGGCATTGGAACTAGATGATTTTTAAGCTTCCTTCTAACCTAGGCCACTCTATGATTCTGTAATTTCCCTTTATCAAGTAATCACTATTTCATAAGAGATACAATGATTCAACAAAGACTCATCTAGCCCCTTCAACTGTTTACAAAAATCATCAGTCAGGTTTGTCTATAGGAAAAAAAAGAATACCCTCTGTTTGCTTTGAACCATAGTAACTTTGAAAGACTGTATCATGCCACGTTTATTAGACCTTTATGTCAAATCGTGCAGTCTCTCACATCACAAGATAAAACTTACTTAAGACTATAGTGAGAAAATGCCTTCTGAGAACCATATGTACAGTATCTGAGACTATTCCTAAATGTTTATTTTGTTCTTTATTTGACCTTGGTTGGCAGCCTCTCCTTTACCCCTATGCACAATCATAATTAGAACTACAATATTTTTATAGCTATTATTTTCCTCTACTGAAGAAATACATGAAGAAGAAAATAAGAAAATGTTAAGTGCCACTGAACTGGGTTCTGGCAAAATTTCTTCCAAAGTAATGTCTCATCATGGTCAAATACATTTTATAACTATAAACTCCCACAAGGTGCAGCAGCAAAATGCCACTAAAAGGAGTCTAGGACTCTGATGTCTACTGGAACAGGAGACTCAAAAAATGTGTCCAGTCTATCAAAAAAGAAGCTAAAAAGAAGTAAGACACCACCTACAAACACACTGGAAATAAACATGAGGGAAGCCTTTGAATTAGTGTCCAAATGATCATGAAGAACTTACTGAAATTAGACTCCTCCTAATTATTATAGCAATAATGGAATATCAGAGCAATACAAGCCATTGCTTTTAAGATGCAGGTTGTTATGCTCATGAAAATAATTACATAAAACTATGTGCCTGGAAATAATCTGTTAGTTTGCTTCTTAACATTCTCTGTGCCTCTGACAAAAAATTTGAAGAGCTTACTGTCCACCTGAGTTAAAAGGAGCTAAAGCAGGGTCAGAGGAAGGAAGTGATGAAAGGAAGGAGAGTTTAGAAAGCTTTTTACCTGTAAGCTAAATAAAATTGTCTTAAAGAGTACTACAGTTATGATTATATGTCAAAAAGAAGAAGAATAAAGAGTCAGAAACTTTATCCCTCAGTACCTGCTGTTGTAATTCTTGTTGATAAGATAATGTTGACTCTTTGGAAGGTTTTGTTTTTTCTTCAGAAAACACTCCTATGCTTCTTTGTCTGTCTCCTGTATTCCTCTGTCCAATGTTGCTTCTAAATTGAAAAATCACACATGAAAAAGGAAAACATCACAGGGTCCAGAGGGGGGGTAATTAAAAAAAAAAAAAGACAATCCCTTCCTGAAATATTTAAGAGCTGCTGTTTCCCACAGCCTGGCAGTTTATAATCCCAAACATCTTCTTAAATCCATATGAAAATATCAGTTCACTGAATTACTCTCTTACTGTCTAGACAGAAATCCTTAATTAGAAGTTTGAGGAGTTGTCTTTAGTACATTTTATTTCAAAGGTCTATCTATTCTCAGCAAATTATTCCCAACACAAAATGTGTATAAATTCAGATAAATACACTCAAAGAATATGAATATAGATAATACTTACATAGACTGCTCTACTGGGGCTTGGCCTAAAGGAAGATCCAGATTAGGTGCGGGTTGCATTCCCATCATACCTGTACCATCTGCACAGTGAAAAAAAACCCCTATTTCAAATTTTGAATGCTCAGATATAAATATTTGTCATTATTTAAAAGAAGAGAGTTTACTGCTCAAACTCTGTGAGTGCAGGATTACAACCTGGACTCTCAGCTTCTATATTATACCTTTTCTATGAAGGTAGCACAACAATTTTGTTAAAGTAATTCTACTTTTTCCTCTAAAAAAGCAAAAAGAAGAAAAAAAGAGAAAAACACCACACAATCTAGTCCTTCCCAACACACATCACAATTGTTTCAATCATTAAATCATCAGGTAGTCAAAGGATAGAGAAAAAAGGAGTCCTTAAAATATAAAGGCAGACTACTTCATACATTATTTTAATATATTTAATGTTTTATTAAATATCTTTAAAATATTTAAAATTATATCTGAAATTGTAACAACACCTAAACACGCAATTAATTATGACTTAATTTAAGAAAATAATGTTTTAATTATCAAAATTATAAAGAAAATTATCTGGGAAGAGTAATGGCAAAGTATCTAAGACTAGAGCTTGTCCAAGTGATGAACAAGATTTCTGGAAGTCACAGCCCCTTTTGTTGCTGGTGAAAATTCCTTCATTCAAAAACAGCATAGAAAAAAAGCCCTTTTCATTCAGTACTCATCTAAAAAATGGGTTTAATTTTCTGTTACAAGTTCTACATTATTGATCATTTAACCAGATTAAATGCAGTCATCTGAATCACTCTAACAACCAATCCACCTAAAATCATCAACTTACAATATGCAAGAGCGGGATCCAAAGGATTCCTAGCCCCATAAAAGTAATAAGCATCATCATAAGGTGTTTTATAGTTGTCTGTCAAAACTGGTGGCGGAGGCGGTGGCAATGGTGCAAGCCTTAAAGAAAAAGGGACACAATTCCTTGGTTTGTTGTACAACTGAAAAGAGATCATCAAAAGAATCGGGGGAAGAAGAGAAGGAGAGGGAGGGAAAGAGAATGGAGCAGGGATGGGGACAGAAGAAGAATTCATTATGGAAAAATTCTAGATTTCGTTCAGCTGAAGACCTCTCATTAGTGCCAAGCAGGAACAAGACGTAATAGGTCTCAGTAGGGAATTAACCTACTCCCCTTAGGAAGTAGTATGTGAACCCAGACTATTCCAGAGATCTCAAGAACATAAAACAAGCACACCTTCTTTAAGTGGCTCAGTTAATGGCACTTGATGGCTACATCATTAAGAAAACCAGACAAGATCTGGTCAAAGGGTGAGTAGTGCAGCACAGTTTCAGCCACATGCCTGAAGTTCCTTCTCTCCCTGATCAGCTTAATCACAATCACAGTGGAACTTGTGGAACTAGTGGAAGTTGTCCTTGCCTACAGTGCAGTCCTGAGCTCTGGAGAGAGCCCTGGGAGACTGCTCAATTAGCAGGAGCCAAATTCATGCCATACCAGCCTTCTGAAAACATAGATTCTGCTGGGCAAGTGCCCAAGCATCCTCTCAACATGATTCAGTATTGCAGGCATGGGCATATTTCTACAGCTCAATCCTTATCCTACACAAACATCCACTAATAGAGAGATGTCTTCAGACATAATCCAGCCTCCATGGATTTTTTCAAATAAACTGTGAAGAAACTGACATTAAAAGTTTATTCCAGTGCAAAGCAGTTTTCCGTTGTCAAAATATTATTTCTACCTTCAGCAGTTCCTTGGAGAAGAAACTACTGCTCTACCTCAGCAGTAACAACATGCTAAACAACAATCTTGTTTAACATGCCAAAATGAACATGATTGGTGAAGCACCTGGGAGCTGCTATTTCCCCAAGACTGCTGACTAGACCCCTCTGAAAGTCTTTATCACTCTGAGAGTCTTCAGTCACTGGAGAGGCTGAACGAGCAGGCATTGGAGTTTGGAAAGCCACCCTGGGCCTTTCAGGAGGTATTTTCTCTTCAAAAGCTCTTGCTGTGAAGCCAAACTGCTTCAATCTATTCGGCTGAAGGAAAAAAAAAAAAGAAGTAAGAGAAAAAGAGAGAGGGAAAAAAACCAAAACAAAACAGTTACCTTATTACTAGGAAATACTCTGAACCTCCATTTACATTGGGTTAAACACTTTGCTGGATCCCAACTAGCTGTTCAAATTTCTAGCAACTGCATTTTTTCTTCCCAGGGATCTACTGGGAATCCAATGCTACAAGGAAATCTAGGAAGTTTATCACAGATTTACAAAAAGCAACCTTATCACAGGTTTCAGGAAATAGAATTAATCTAGTCAATGTCCAGAAAAAAGAACATTTCCTCAGCTATCTGTAGTACAGTTTATCTACAGCTGCCAATTTTCTACAGTGACAGTATTCTCATATTATACATAGGAAAAGTTTCTGAAATCCCTCTCCTCCATCCCAAGACTGAAATAGCTCATAATCAATAAAAACTAAAATCGAATACACTCTGCGACTTTTTTCCAATAAACATTTCCTTGCAATACCATTCTTTTATTTTTTAAATTCCTTTGATCTTATTAATTTTTTGAATTACAATTTTAACAATTACAAATTTTTGGGGGGAGTTCTTTTTAAAACAGAAGTAGCAAATGTTTATTGATAATTGGCAGCCTCAGAAGAAAGTCAAAGGCAACATGCAAATAAGATGAAGGCATGCAAGTCAGTTAGTTTCAGAACTATCCTATCACACCCAGAAAGCCCTTATAGCAACTGCTCTGCATAACTATTTTAATGTTTGTTTAAATAAGGCAATATAATAGAAGAATGGAAACAAATCATACATCGTATAAGTAAAACAGATTTTGTTCTGAATGTATTGGTCCTAACACTGTAGTTCTTCAACTAACATGCATTCGAAGAAAGTAGTATGAGAAACCAGCTAATTATTAAATATCTATCAGAAAACCATATACCCTACAATATGGAAATATTTCAACAAAATATTAAATCTTTACCTCCTCATCACTTAGCTGCAAGACAGTATATACAAGGCAGTTAGTACTCACCAGTCATGGACTACAGCATTTAGATAAAAATTCTTACAATCTACTAGACATGAATATTTGCTTATAACATTTAACTTCAACTTTCTAGATGTGAATACAGAATTAGGTAACAGACACTAGCTAAAGCAGCTGAATTTTATAAAGCAGTCTACAGACTTTTTGTCTTTTCAAATCCAGTGTCTTGAGCAGCAGAACATTTAAAACAGCCTTTCTCACTAACAACTTTAATCTGAACCATTCCCAAAGTGCCCCAGATTTCAGCTCTACAGCTGATTTCAGATGTGACTTCAGTACTCAGTTCATCCTGGGGATTGTTTCACTTTAAACAAGCGGCATATACAACAGTCTACATTTATAGATTCTTAATCAGGCATTCCTATTTAACCAACCTGTAATTAATCAAGAAATCCGTCTAATTAGAATCTCTCCCTGAGAGGCAATTTAAAGCTAACAGTGACTGATGCTTAATGAATGTAGCAATTCAACTTAATTGAAGGCTTTCAGCTAAATTAGTGGGTTTAAAACACTATGCATGCCCTGTACTTGCTCTAGATATAATTTTGTTCCTACAACAGGCACTTCTCAGCCTCTGACTGAGATGTGTATGGTATATTGAGTGCTGCAGCACAGCATGCTTCTGCATGGTCAGCTTTGATTACACAGTACTGTTTACACTGACCTTGCAGCCTGCTGAGCCAGAAGAGCCTGCATCCTCTGCTCAGCTCTGCCTCCTTTCCTGCCTGCTCCCAGCTGTACACTCCATCCCTCTCCCCTTCACCATATGAATCTCTCATCAGCCAGCTGACCTCTCTATGCCAACTAAAGCAGCAAAAGAGACTCAGACTTTTGCCAGATAACCAAGCTGAATCAGTTTGCCACAGGGACCAAACAAGCATGACAGACACTTTAAGCAGGGAGGGCAGGAACATGCAACCAGACAGGTGTTCTCCTTTCCCATTCAGGAGTAAGAGTTTTGATTCAGCTTCATTGCTTGTCTGTGTGCATTCTCAGCTTCCTGTCTCACAAGCTTCATGGAAAGATATAAATGGTTTCACAGAATATTCCGAGTTGGAAGGGACCCACAAGGATCTGACTAACAGCATCTTACAGCTATTCATTCACCTTCATTTTCTAGCAAATAGGACCTTCTTTTACCTCTACTGAACGCTCCAGAAATGGCACAAGTTTCATTCTTGTGCATTCCCCAAAAAGAGCACTATTGATAATTTAAAGCAGTAACCACTTAAATTAATAACCAATCTAGCTTGAAAGTTACCACATCTACACTACATCTTAAACAGCACATCTCCACCGTACCCAACCTGCAATGGCTTTGGGCACATAGCAAATACATGTAAATCATACAAATGCTGTGACTATCAGTCTCCTACTAATGTTACTAGTGTTGACAACCTATTCCTTGATACGTGTTAATCAAAATTCTTAACATAATCATCACCTTACTAAGGAAGTGGAGACAGTAGTAACTCTGCGTTAAGTCTTACAAACAACACAATACTAAACATCCTCCTTTCTACAAAACCCTATAAAAATGCTTGAAATACTAAACAGTATTTTGGATCATTTTTTTAAAAATTACAAATTTTAAATTAAAAACTGCTATAATGAGATCAACTCATCTGAAAAACAACCTTTTTTTTGAGAAAGAGCAAGAGCTTTCTGCAGCATACTTTGCATTCCCAAAGAAAGGTTACTACTGTGTGCATGTAAGAGGCTACCACTGGACACTAAGTGTTCTTTCCATGACAGCCACTGTTTGTACAAATTTCCTCTTGGATACAGCAGAAGAAAATGTTCGATAACTTCCATGAAAATATTTTCCTCTTAAGCTGAAAGCATGTGTAATGACTTACAGCCTGTGCTGCTTTTGGCTGGTGAAGAGTTAATTTTCTTCACAGTGGCTGGTATGGGGCTGTGTTTTGGATTTGTGCTGAACACAGGGTTGACAATATAGAGATAGTTTTGTTATTTTTGAGCAGGGCTTTCAGAGAGCCAAGGCCTTTTCTCCTTTTTGTGCTGCCAGGCTGGTGAGGAGGCTGGGGGTGCCTGGGAGGAGACACAGCTGGGACAGGTGACCACAGCTGACCAAATGGATATTCCAGACCACATGGTATCATGCTCAGTATATAAAGTGCAGGGAAGAAGAAGGAAGGGGAGGATGTTTGGAGGGATCTTGTCTGTCTTCCCAAGACGTGTGATGGCTGAACACCTGCGTGTCCATGGGAGGCACTGAATGAATTCCTTGGTTTGCTTTGCTGCTGTGTGCAGCTTTTGCTTTCCCTATTAAATTGTCTTCATCTCAACCCATGAGTTTTCCAGCTTTCACCCTTCCTATTCTCTCCCTGATCCCACTGGTGGGGAAGTGAGCAAGTGGCTGCTTGTGGGGCTTGGCTGAGAGATTGGGTTAAACCACGACACAGCCTCATTAGCCTTGTCTTCAATTTTGTTATATACTGATGCCCTATTAAAAAGAAAATAGCCCAACATTGATCATTTTATAGAAGCTCTACAAAGTTTTATGAATGAGAAACCACAGTGTACATGTAAGAATAAAAGAATAGGCTACAGAGGTGAAAGAAAACCCAAAGTTTCTTACCTTCTTTTCTGGGTCTCGAGCTCCAGAAGCAGCAACTGACAGCTCAAGTTCCTTCTCACTGTTTTATTTTGTTTTTTAAAAAAAAAGGATCAAATCAGAAAGCAGTAATAACTATACTCATTCTTTGAAAGCACAAACTCATAACTCTAGTTAAAATAACTCTGAAAGTACAGGGTTAACAGAAGACTGATTCCAGTTGATTTCTTCTGCAGTCAGGGAAGGAAAGTATCTGGCTATGACATATTCCACCTAGAAAAAATCCAACTATCATAAAAGGACAAACCACCACAATTCTTTTTACTACATCTTGTCAGGACTTTCCTAAAAAAAAAAAGTCTTTATTCTTTATCCATGTTCAAGAAGCTAATATTAAACACATTGAAATGAATTATTCAAAAGTGCAGTAATAAATACTGTTTTGTAATTTCTAGGCTCAGGCTTGCTCTGCATGCACAATTTTTGTTGCAGTGAGACTGTCAATAGCAACTGATTTTTAATTCCTTATCCCTTCCCTAATATTGCTGTGTGGTTTTATGTACCCATACTATTTAACTCAGTAGGCAGCTACTTGTCCTAGGTAAGGACAAAATTTATATTTTATTATTCTGCATAAGCCAGATGGTCAAATGCTTTAAAAATGAAAGGTTACTTGCCTAAATTGGAGGGCAAATACAAGATTAATTTTCAACTTTCCCAACTAGTTAGGCACTCCTCTACCAGCAAAAAAAAGATAACTTCAGTTAAAGCTTCTTTACCCTTAAGGAACTAAAAAATCAGTTTTAAACATTAAAAAATACTTGGGTTTTCTTTGTTCCACTGAAAGCTTGTGAATATGTTCATTAAAAACTAAAGCTCTCATGACAATAAGTTTAAGTGAATACAATACTTAGCTACGTGGAATCCCTTAGTTATGAAATTGCTTCTTACCACACTGAATTAATAAAATGCCTTTAAATTTCAGCCATTATCTTTAAAAAATACAGTAACTTTCCATTACCGTCTCTTATTTCGCTGTTGCTCAGCCATCTGTTCCATTAGTTCTTGTCTGTATTTCTCCTTTCTCCTTTGGAGAAGTTCTTGGTCACGACCACCTAATGGAAATGACCACATATTTGTGTAAATGTTCCACAAAGTACACAAAAGGTACTGGACAAAAACACTGCCTTTCAGTTAATTAAAAAACTGAAATACAGCAGACTATACAAGCACTGGATCTTTATTGACTAAAAAAACCCAGATATCTAGTTTTAATAGACAATTTGTTTAGAGTATGATGACCAAAACTACTAAAATTTTCATTACTATTTTTCTAGTTTGCCTGGTTTTGTATAGTCAAAAAGCTACAAATTTCAAAGCTATTTGATACAACAGCAACCAAAAAAAGTACCTTTAATTTTTTTTTTCCTCTAATGTTCACTTAAGGAAGATATACTACGGCACTTCAAAATTATGAGGCACTTCCAGAATCTTCACACAGGACACACAGGAGCCATCTCTGTACCCCACCCTACTCACTAGCAAAAACTGGGCCAAGCAAAACCACCACATTGATAAAAACTAAAATTAAAACTGGAGTCAAACCCTTGGGGAGGAAAGCAAATTGCTCCACTTTTAGGATAGTTCCCATGACTACTAATAATTAGAAAAGTAACCACATACGTGTATATGTAAAAGGAAATGGTGATAACAGCTCACATAGATTTTAAGGAACACAAAAACTTTCAATTTGTGGGGGCTTCCCCACAATAAGCGTGAAGGCTTATTATTTTAAAAACAAACCCCAAAAAATATCATCACCACTTTCTGTATAGTATGACTATCAGACACAAAGGCACCTAACATACTCTGGATACAAAGTGACTGTGGACTTCGGGTGAAGTAGAACTGAATAATAAAGAGAAGGAAGCTAGAAAGAAACTAAAAGAAAAGCCAAATAAACAACAGCAACAAAACCTGATGCATGACTGACCGATTTTTTTATTTAACTATTGTGCTGAGGCTACAAAGTGACCAAAATGTGAAAGATAACCTCATGGTTTGTGAGTTTTGGGGAGTCTGAAATCACTTCTCATTTTCGAATATTTCAAGTTTTAATTTACTTAATCTTTACACAATATAGTTAACAACACTCTTCTAACCAGGACTGCTAGGAGTACAAATTCACACCTCTGTGTCCTCAAGTTACTACAAATGAGATGACTGGGCAGGCCAGAGACTGACCACTACAACTCTAGTGGTTTACTGCTGCCTTTAAACAAAATTGACCTGCCACCTACAGCACTGAAGATCTGGTAAATTCAAAGGAAAAAATAAGCAGAAATTATTCTGACAACTGTTAATCTATTTTTCCATAATTCAAAGCTAGCTTGCCTTCAAAAGCTCCCATCCAAAGAACTATTACAGTTCTTTTATTCTTACCTTACAGTTTTCTGAATTCAGCTAAGAAGCTATGTCTTCACCAGTATTTCTCTCTATTACACTCTATTACTCTGTTCCCTGATATATTTTATGGCTATGTTAAAACAGGCAGAGATGAACAGAACCATTTGTTCTTGCCCAAGGTTGTGAACAGTACCATTTTCTATACTTCTGCAATTAAAATTCAGTATAAAGTTGTGTCTTTAACAATACAGAGATTTCTCCTATACTTTATTTTGTAAAAAAAAATTTAATCACTTTTCTGGGCCTTAAAATGTTAATGACATCTAAGAAGAAATTTGGGCTCTTCAAAATTAATTAGTAGCTCCTGTTACATTAAAGGGGAAAAAGAATATGTTTTGCTTTAGTTTCTCTATGTAAATAATACTTATTTACCAGTCTTGGAGATAGCTACCACAAGGAAAAAGAAAAGCTCATTTTTCTATTTTTTAAACTATTCACAGAGAGAAATAATATATGCAAAGAAAGTCAGTTAGGTTTTTATACATACCAAGAACAAGGCCTGTTGTATACCGCATTTCAGCTGCAGACTTGGCCTGTTCATTAGCTGAAGAACTAATCTGTACCTGATTTCTGGCAAAGACAAAAAAAGAAAATGGAATTATCAAACTCTAGAATTCCCTACACATTCTGTGGGAAACATGACACACTCACTTTCATCACTATGTGACACATTCATGACAAACAGATTTCCTGCAATCTGAAGAAATATCCCAAGCAAAAGAAGAAACTGCCTGGCAAAAAGGCATTTCTCACAATTCCCATTTGCCTGTGGTTTCTGAAGCCATCAGAAAAACTGACTCAGTTGAGCATTTCAGCCGTGATGACAGACTGAATGGTGCCTGTCAAGAGTTTATGTAGGAACTGTACAAGTGCTCTGCTTCTGCCTCACCCACTTACATCACTTCAGGATGTGCAAAACCAAGACAAGAGGAAGGAAAGGGATTTTAAAACTACTCTTAAAACAGGATTCCGCACTATTTGACTCAATAAAAGTCATCAGTTGGAGAATAGATGCTCTATTAATTCACAAAGAAAACTGGCATGCAAGCTTCAATGGCCATTTTCAAAGGAAACATATTTTTCTAGCTGCAGGAATAACTAGCAGGCATTTCAGACAATGTTTTGGGATTTCAAGTCAACATTTTCCTCTCACCATGATTTTGGAGTGCAATTATCAGAAAAATACACAGAATACCACACCTATGATCTCCAGTCCTTGAGATCTGCGACACATGTGCTCTCTCCTTTAATTCATCTTCATAATCTGCAGGTGCACCTCTTACCATTCCATTCAGATAGGGCCTTAAAGAAATAGAAAATATTCAGCTATGCTTGCCTAGGAACAGCCAATCTGAAATGGAATGTTCAGCAGTTTCATGCAAATGGATCTGCTGCCTGAATGCACACAGGACAGCAGAACCAGTTCTGAAAATACCACACAAATTTTCTAGAAATAATTCACTTTGCTAGCACTGTCAGCGCAGCTCCCTGTCTGGAGTGTGAATTCCCAAGCCTGATTTCCTGCAGCCGTTATCTAATGAGCCTGGTTAAGAGTTTTGAGAGCTAATGGGCTTTTGACACTCACACTGCATTAATTGAAACAGATCTTGCTGCTCTTAATCCCCAGGAGCCAACAAAGTCTTCAACAGGTTTTGGCACAGAGCTATTGGGTAAGTCTGGTGAAACAGCCAATTCAGATATGAAAGCTTCTTTAACGAAAATCTACACTACTTATCTGATAGAATTTTAAACGGTGAGGTGACTTTTGATCAAGAAAAAAGACAGGCAATACTATGAATAAAAAAATTCAGGAGCTAAAATTTGAGTCATCTACATAAGAAGTGAAATCATATGATTGAAACTTCAAGTAACTTCAAAGATGCCAAATATTGTATGGACACAAGGGAGCTGTTCCTGAAAAGATCTGGGGTAGTAGAATTTATAAGCTTTTCTTGACTTGCAAAATAACAACTCCTTAATGAGGACTTCAAGGTATCATGACAAAATAGTGCAAAAACAGGTATTCAATGAAAAATAAAGTACCCAACAAATGCCAATGAAGCTATATATTTTCCAGAGCTGGACAGAGCTGTGGACTGCCTATTAAGCAAACAAAAAAACCACCAAAGGCTAGGTAAAGATGGGGGAAAAAATTCCTTTACGTATAAAGAACCACAGCTCTGCCTATCTCTAATTTAAATAAAAGTCAATAATCAAAGGCAAAAGGATGCAGGCAGATTATTATACATTGATCTGGCATCTCAACAACTCACAAGAACATGAAAGAACAACATTCACCCTCTTGGCATAACTCGACCTTTTTTCATGATCAAGATTATGACAACAATCAATCTGCTCCTTACAAGGCTGGTCATGCAAGACTCAAACGCTGTCAGGAAACAGAAAGCCAAGCCCCCATTGTAATGAAAGGATGCAGGAAGGAAGCAAAGAAATAAACCCTGGCATTCAAGAGGCAACCTTTTTTGAAAAGCAGTCAGCCCAGCAGGCCCAGACATGTTGGTCCAATTCAATCAAGGAGCTGTTGTCTCCTGCTTACAGGACAGACCTGAGAGCTGCAGATGGACTAAAGAATTCCACTCCTAAGAACCAAAACATTTTGCAATTCTTCTCACTTCCCTGTCACCATTTCTGTTTGTTGAAACATGCTGCAGACCTCATGCCTCCGTCAAAACAGAAACTCTTCTGAAAAGTCCTGTTTTGAACAACTGCCTCTCCAAACTAATAAACCCCAGATAAAAACCTAAGAACTTTAGTAGAGCAAATGAAAATATGACCCCTTTTGAATTTAGTTTCCATCATTAATCAAATGTGTTCGGGAAAAGTTGACTTTGCCTGAAACATAGAAAAAAACCTGCTAACTCTTCAGAAGCTGAGCTGTCACTAAGAGATGTGCTTCTCCCTGAAGAAACTGAACGTAGTTCATAGGAGGTTAAGTGGAGCTCTTGCAAAGGAGAAAAAAATACTAGATTAAAAAACACATTTAATAAAGAAATACTGAAAATTAATTTTCAATTAAAATTAATTAATACAAAATACACCAAAAAAACCCCAGACAAAATGTACAAAATTAAGTTCAGGTAACTCAGGTGATGGTCCAGGAGCTTCTTTCAAGAAGATACACCAAACTGGCCAACAGCAAAGATAAGACTCTCTTCTCTATTCTGTTTTAAAAGAAAACTGGACTAAAGCAGTTTCAGAGGTCTCTCCAAATTGCCCATGAATTGCCTAGTGATATATTAGTCACAGATATTTATATAAGCACCATCCATGTTTTCTGGAATAACTGAAAACTAGTATACTAATATTCAACATGACATCTACTGGTGGTTCAAACACCATACTTGCTGGTATTTTATCTATGTAATTATGTAAAATTCTTTGAGAAACAAAGTAAACCCTCAAACATTATCACATGGTTACTTTCATTTAAATATTACTGTGCCCAACCACATTAGACAGTGGCAAACAGCCACCTAATAAAAAGAGGACACTCATCCTTCTGAGTATGAGCTTACAGAGAGAATTAAACATTGCTGTTAGTTTCAAAAATATTCTGGTTGTCTTTGTCAGACACCAAGATAAGCTTCTAATATTTTTCTTTCTGAAAAGCTATAGAAAAAGTCCACTCGATCCTAAAACCTAATTTGCTCATTTCTACCATTAATACACTACAGAATGGAACAAATTTTGAATTTTGTAGTTTCTTCTCTGAATCTCAGCAGAAAAAAGGCAATCTTGTTCCTCTCATCTATTTAACCACTGTTCCCATTTGCTAGTCTTTTACAGAAACACTGTATGAATAAATACACGCTTTTTAGAAGCACACCAGAACACACAGTCTGAAACTTATAATAACCCATTTCTTAGAGTCTGCCTCTCCCAAATGATTCCAGACATTTCATTTTTTCCACAGACTTTATTCCTTTATTCTTACTTTTTTTCAAGTCTGAGAAAAAATATCAAGAGCTATTTTTGGAGAAAATTATTCTGACTCTATTGTCATTTGAAACTGGAAGAGAAATATGAGTTCACTGAATTCAGAAAATGCTTTTATAGCAGAAGATCATTTCCCCTCCCCCCAGTTATTAATTTGCAGTACTATCCAGAAAATTATCCCTGTAAACAGTGACTCAAAAGATCATTTAACCCATCCACCAGCAACTAACAACAAAAGATCATTGTAATATTTAACACTGTTCAGAGTGGTACAATTTGCCTCTGTTTGTCTTAGAAGTGTTAATTCTAGAAAAAAAGAAAGTGTTTATTTTGCCTTACAAAGGAAGGACACTGGTGGTTCCCTTCACTGAAGCAATTGCAGGAAAATAATTCTGGCAACAGGCTTAAGACAAATAAAAATATCTACAACACTCATGTTCTCAAGACCTGGAAAGGGAACAAATGAACACTTATAAAATACAATTTGAAAATTATTTATAATAAACTTTACTGCTTTATTTAGCTGTATAAACAAATCAGTTTAAAGTTGGGTACTGTTTGACACCACAAACCATTTTGAAAGCAACCAGGTCTTGCAATGGAATAACTAAAGGTGGCCAGAATGCCAAACCCTGAATAAATAAGAAGGATTCTTTCTCCTTTAAATGAGTAAGCTAGAAGAGAAAGATTAACAATTTATGTCAATGTAACCAAACTGATGTATCAGTTAACACAGTAAAGACTATTTAATACTGAACAGTACATAATATCAGTTTGCCTCCTGAATGATTTATATAAGACACTCTCTTTTGTTTGGTTGGGGCTTTCGTAAATGTTTATTCAACCTGTGTCGTTATTACAGAGATTAGCACCTATTAAAACCATCAGGATTTGGTTCAACTACACAGATGTTTAAAGCCAGTCATTTAGCAAGAAACTGAGTACAAAAGAGGATTTTTTAAAAATAGACTTTTACATTTTATATAGATAGTCACATGTGCCAAAAATGGAAGCTCATACCAATTTTGGAATCTGAACTGAAAACTGAGTTGCTAAATCTGTAACAGTTAACTATCACAGACTAAGGAAACAGAGGTAACATTAGGTTTCCAGTGCAAAGGTTTGCTCTCAAATATTAACATGTTTTCTGGCAAACCACTCTTCATAAAAATGAATTGTGGACTGCGGCTTCTAGGGCAATTTCTCTAGTATCCTTGGTTTGCTACAACATATAAAATGCTTCTTAACATATGATGTATAGTCTTAGGTACTGGTCCAATTTTTCAACACTTTTTCTATAAATTATTGCAAAGCTCCTTTTTGTAAGTAAGTGCAAAAGTATACCAATCCTGCTTTCAGAGGGGAATCTTGTCTAACATTTAAAGAGAGCAAACCACGGCTGCCAACAAGCACTACAGAAATAAAAGAGAAAATGGAATTAAGAATACCTTTCAGCATAAAAACCCCGGGGAGTTTTTCTGTCATAGGTGCTTTCACATCTAAATCTAGGGTCCATTTCCGCATTTGTCTCAGGATCATAGTCCATTCTGCAGTATCTTCTACCAAAATCACCATCTTCATCAAATCTGTGATGCTTCCTAGTAGGAATTACAGATTGGCTAGCAAATCCACGATGTCTTCGATTGGGAACATCTAAATCTTCATCAAGCCTTTTATTTAGTAGTCGACTTCTTAATTCAACTTCATCATCTAATCTCTGGTACCTGTCTTCCTCCAACCATCTCTTATTTAGCAGCTCTTCACAACCTTCTGTAGAAGTAAAGGCATCCTTCTTGGGAGGTTCTGCTCCTCTATTACAGGGCTGTACTTCTCTGTGTAGCTCTGGCTGGAGCCTGGTAACAGCAATAGGTGTTTTATTCCTGTGCATCTCATTCTGTTTAATGAAAACAATATCGAAAGAGTTGAATATAATCAAACCACATTGAGTAAAACCTTAGTTTTGTATTTCTTCAAATAAACCCTGAACAAGAAGAAAGGTAAGAGGTGAGCAAGGAACATAGTTCAAGAAGTGCTTTAAAGCTAGGGTTTTATTAATTTTTCTTGAGAAAAAATAAAGTACTCTTCCTCTTATGTTTTTCAGAAGAATGGCTATCAACACTGGATGGGTCTTCTATGAACTTCAGTGTGACCTTCAGTTTTTGAGGTGCAAAGAATCAGAAAAACACTTCAAACTTTATCAAAAGACTAGATATCTTCACTCTATGCAGATTCAGGCAAGTCTGTAATACTTCTTAACCATGAACACAACTTTTTAACCTGAACATTTCTTAATGTATTTTTCTGCTCCTCAGGAAATGTTACAATGCCAAAGGACAGTTAAGTAGATAAAAAACAACCTTATGACACTCTGGACTAGTGTTCAATATATAGTCCTAACAAAAAACATGGTTTTGGATAAATCCTGTAGTATTTCTGTGTAGTAATCTTTCATCTAATCTTTCCTCTATGGAATAAAGGTAACAGTAACTCATATGTCACAAAATTTAATGAAAAATAAATTTAAGAAGTAAATGACACCAAACTGGGAAGAAGGATCAATACGCTAGAGGATATGATTGCCACTCAGAAGAGTTGACAAACTGGAGAAACATGCTGACAAAAAGCTCATGAAGATCAACAAATGAAAGACAAAACTCTGCATCTAAGACAGAACAGTGCCAAGCACCAGGACAGGCTGGGCACTGACCACCTAGAGAGCAGTTCTGCAGAAAAAGGCCGGGGTTAATGGTGGGCAAGGAGATGAACATGAGGCAGCAGAGCACTCTTGCAGTGTTGACTGCCAGCCTCACCCTGGGCTGCAGTATCTATGCAGGTCAAGGCAATTGATCCTTCTCCTCTGCTCAGTATTTATTCAGTATTTAGGTTCTGGTGTAATGTTTCCAGTCTCTGCCTCCCCTCCCCACAGACACTGATGAACTGGAGAAAGTGCAGAGGGTGGTTACTCAGATGGTTAAGGTATTTGAGCTCTTAAAGAAGTTGACAGAGTTGGGTTTATTCAGCCTGGAAAAAGATTAAGAAGGGTGTGTATGAGGCAGGAGGAACTAATAACCGCAGCCCCTATGTAAAAGGTGGTTAAAGAGACACCAGTATTCATGATTTTCAAAGAACCATGCAAAGGAAATTCCAATGGGATACAGAGGGACAGAAGTTCAGATCGAGCAGTTAAAGCAGTGGAATGGGTTGCCCAGAGGACTTTGGATTCTCCATCCTTTCAAAACGCCACCAAATAAAGCCTGACCAACCTAATCTAAACTGTGAAGTTAACCCAACTCTGAGCAGGGTTTATCCTGTGACTAAACTGTTGGATCAAACTTCGTTGGTCACGTGTAATTTGACTCTCACTCTAAATAAAACACCCCTCAGAGACGGCATAACTTCAACAAATCCTGACCAGTTTTTTTTTTTTCTGTTTGTTCTTTTCAGACAGCAAAATTGTTTCTACACGAGAATAATAAAAACACAACTTAAAGGTCCAATTGGATGACAAATAAAGCAAAAAAAACCAAAACCTTTGAGTCCCTAAATAAATTTCATTAGGTCACCTTAGGAAACCTAACTGCCCAAATGTAGAAAAAATTTAGAGATTTATAGATTCAGTTGCACAAAAACAAGCTGCATTTTTGCCAATGTTTCCTAGGGATCACTGCTGTGTAGCACTCCAAGCCTTGAAGAAGGCAATAAGAATGAGATATTGAATTCCAACCTCAAAAGGAAGCCTGAGTGCTGCCTTATAGATGCCTTCACAGATTAAAATAGTTTTCAGCTATATGGCACTCCAATGCACTTGAAGGAAAAGATGTTTCTCATAAGAAAACAATCTTTCTAGAGACAGACAAGAAACATTCTTCTAAACAGAAATTATAAATACAGGGGGATTTGCACTTGCCAACTGCTGAAAGGAAGACGTTAAACTTCTAGCTGTTTTGGGTACAAATACAAGGTCCTTCATAGAATCACCTAGCTCTCACACTACTGCACATTTTAAAATTTCCCTATTAAAAAGAAGTAGAAGGACTTCTTAAATCAAACTTTCATTAGATGAGAGTTCCAAATTATTACAGTCCATCACTAAACTGAGACAAAAATATTTTAGAAAGAAAATTTATCTAGACAAGATTTTACAGTTTAAAAGATTTTACAGATCAATATATTGCTTCCAGATTACTAAAACAAAGGGAGTCACAACAATGCTAATCAAACCCAAAAATCCCATTGGCTGCTACTCTAGTTTTCGTTGGGGCAAATTTCTTCATAGTAGTTTGTATAAGGCTATGTGTTGGACTTGTGATGTAAACAGGGTTGCTAACACAAGAATAATTTAATTCCTACTGAATAGTACTACCACAGTGTCAAGAGCTTTTCTGTTTCTTACACCGCCCCACCAACAAGGAAGCTGCAGGTACATGGGAAGCTGGGAGGGGACACAACCAGGACAGATAATTCCAACTGACCAAAGGGATATTCCACACTATAGGGGGTCAAATAAAGCTGGGGAAAGGAGAAGGAAGGGGGGAACATTAAGAGTCATGGCATTTGTCTTCGCAAATCACCATTATATGTGATAGAGCCTGACTCTCCTGGGGATGGCTGAACACCTGCCTGCCTATGGGAAGTGGTGAATGAATTCCTTGTTTTGCTTTGTTTGAGTGAGCAGCTTTTGCTTTACCCGTTATACTGTCTTTAACTCAACCTACGAGCTTTCTCACTTTCACCCTTCTGATTCTCTCCCGCATCCAACAGAGGTGAGTGTGTGTGTGTGTGTGTGTGTGTGTTCCCAGCTGCTTACTGCCATACAAATCAAAGGCCTCAGCTCAGAACAGGACTTCAATTATGTGTGTGTCTAGCTCACTTTCAGCATTAAAGGCTTTTTTGGTTTTTATTCACCAGTGCACAGCACCGTGTTCTAGACAGCTGCCTACACTTGCCTGGTTTTCTACATGACAGAGGGAAAAAGTATCTACAAATAAAAGCTAAGGAACACCATGTGGAGCTCAACATTTTGTTCAAATAGACAGCTTTTTTGGATACCAATTTTATCACCAAGAACAACCCAGGGATTTGCTGCAGACACACACAGAAGAAAGCAAGCATCTTTCTACCAGACAGATATGATGGAAGCAGGAATCAAGAACTGAACTGTACGAGTCGTAACCAGGACTTGCTTAGATGCATTAACAAAACTGTGGCCTAACTGAACAACATTATTTGTTTATTTTGTCTTACTTTGTATGTCTGAGTCAATGATAGGACTGTAAAACTGCATTACCTCTCTGTTTTTCTTTCCTAATTTCCTTAGCCTTTCATTCCATTCTTCTTTATCCCTGAGATATTGATTGTACTCCTTGTTTCTTTCAAGCCGTAATTTCTCCTAAAATAGGCATTGAAAAGGGCATCATAATTTTGCATTTTTAGCAGCTTTTAACTTCATAGAACTGCAGTACTAAATAAATACATGCAAACTGTGTTTGCCTCCCACCCTTTTACATTCTTTGTGATATACAAATAAGGCCGGAATTGCTTTGAGGTTTTAGTTCATTTTCTCTTAGGATAGCATTTTCTCTTAATCTGAAACCTGTAAGCAGAAGTCAGCTTCTTGGGCATAAACTCTAGTCCCCAGAGACACTGCTCTATATCAAGGTCCATCTTAAAACCAAGTAGGTTTCCTCCTGCTAAGCCTATTCCAAAATTTGTCAAAGCCTCTAGCCCGCAATTAGCAATCACCTTCTGATTTCCAGTTTAACATATCTACAGCTGATTCTCAAACAGTTTCTTTGTGTTAAGGTTAGTGGTGACTTGCCCCATGCACAATTAAAACAGGATAACAAATACAAGTATAGACAAGATTTATCAGTTACAGCTTAGAGTATTATAACTTAAACTGTCAAATTCAAATAAGCATTTAAACTGACTGCAAAAAGTCAAAAGTGAAAAAAATGCAAGGAAAACCAAGAAAAACAGGATCTATGCTTGTTGTCCTAGCTGGTTTTGCAAGGTGATAGCTTTTACAACCATTTCTCAGGTCTAAAAATATCCATGAATTGTACATCAATAGCCTAATAATACAATATGAAATACAAAGGTCTCCAGATAAAGCAAACTCTAATTTGCATTACTTCTTGATATTAGCCCTTTATGTTTAGAGCATGGGGCATCTCTTATACTACCTCATTCCAACAATCATATAAAGGAAAAAAAGAGAATTATAGTACAGTATATTGAATCAGGCTCTTTCCCGATGCAGCATTTTCCAATAAAAAAGTAAAAGTATTTGAAAAATCAGAATATTACACATCAATTTACTTTCTCATGAATAAACATCAAACATAAACAATTTACACCTCAATCACCATGTAAATACCAGATTACTACAAATTTTGCAGATTAGACTAATGCCCTCCAAAACAGTTTCATTTTGGGGGGTTTTTTTCCAAAATGTGTGTCTATAGGTTTTCTAACAGTGACAATGTAAAACATGCAGACAGCCATGGAAGCTGCTTGAGAGGCATTTTCCAAAGCTGAGAAACCAGCATTGTCTTTAACAGGTGGCAAAACACTCAGCAGAAAATTCAACATGCTATGTGACTGCACATTTGACCTAATAGAGGAAACAAAAATGCAAATGTTAACCTCTCATTACTCTGCACAGAAGCCAACTGATTAATAGGGCACAGTGTGACATCTTCTGGCAGCTTTTAGGTTCTGCAAGGGCGATAAACAGATTGGTAAAAAGGATACAGCACACCTGTGCAGAGCTGATAGGATATAAACCCATTAATGATAAGATGTTTCCAGTACAAATACATCTTTAATTTCCACAGAATTAATCAAGCATACTTTATTTTTCACTGCTTCAGCGCACATACTTGCAAGGGTTCAAAGTTCATGAGAACTTGAAGTGAACATAAACCCAGTGCAAGTGCATGCTGCCCCTGAGGAGTCCTTACTCCTTTATGGGTGTTTCGTTCTTGCTGGTTCCTTTTCATACTTTTATAACCTGGAGTTTGGGGCTTTTTCATAAAAGCAATTTTCATTTATTTGAGTTCTCACCTGGCTCCTCCTATGGCCAAACCAAGAGCACAAGAGGGGCAGAAAGGTTAAACACAAGGGCAAGACCAACCCATCCTATAGCAGAAGTCTTGCACCAGATTGCAGTGACAGCATAGCCCCAAACACAGATCAAAAGTGCAACTTCAAGGCAACAAAAGTTAAAAACAAAATCAAAAACAAACAAAACCCCCTGGAGTCCATATGTCTGGTCCTCCTCCAGCAACACAGTTTGTCTTTTGGCATTGAATCTCTGCTTTGGTGCTTTTGGTGCTTTGACCAGTCTTAACAACCAGCCAGTGGTGTTCATGGAGTGAGCAAAAATATCAATAAATTACAATGTTTCAGCTGATTCAACTTCATGGATCAATTTACAAGCAAATACGAGAAAGGAACTGGGAATATAAGGCTAACAGCGTGAGCACAGGAGGAGAGGTGACCCCTCTGAGAGTGATTTAGGCCTCCACAGTATCATAACATACATCAGAGGAAAGTATCAGAGGTTAAGAAAAGCCACACATGCATGTTGCATTTTCATATTTGAACTTCCATGAACCACCAAGAGCAGGGAGACTTTTGTGGCTGGTATCCTTCTCCAACAAATGAAAACAAGATCATAAACTGGTAAGAAACCTCAGGGAGATCGAAGGGGCTAAACAAGAGAATGTAAACTCCTTTCAAAAAACAAATTAGCATGTGTACTTTCAGAGAAAGACTGGAAATTGGGAAGATTCCTACATTAACAGCACGCAATATGTGAAATACCAGATCAGCTTTTATTTACATTCCTGGACTCATCTTTTAAAAAAAAAAAATTGCTTGAGGATAAGCAGGTAGGTTAAGTGTACACAACAGACATCAAAGCAAATTGTGTTCAACAGAGAGCCCACTTCCTTCAGTGCTGATAGGAACTGATGCAAGTGTTTTTAAAACCATATCCAGGCTGCAGTAAGAAGAGTAATAAATTAGAAAAGTATATACAATTTTAAGAAAAACAATGTTCTTTATCAGATCAATATTGACTGCCGAACAAAACCCAGTGCTCTGAGCGTTGAACAGACCAAGTGCTCCAGATGTGTGGATCAGAGGTAGCAAACCTCAAACTAGTATCAGTATAGGATTATATCTATATAATAGAAAATAAGTATCTAAAACTTAAGAGTATAGGTAACCTAGGATTAAAAATTTTTTTAAAAAATTTAAGAGACTTGACTTTTCTGAAAATTATTACTAATTACCTCCTCCAAAAACATTAACTTCTGTAAGAAAAAAAAAAAAATAAAACCCAACCAAAAAAAAAATTAAGTGGAAGTAAGTGGAAGTACTTTTTCCCTAACAGTTTCAACACCCAGATTCATTTTCAAGTTATACTCCATTTACTTAACTTCGTATACTTACCTTAGCAGATCTTCGTTCATCAATAGGAAGAGATAATCCCTGAGTATATGGATCTACTTCACCAGTAGTCAGATAATTTTTCTACATTAAAAAAAATTAAAACTATTTAATACATTTTAAAACATGAAATTTTACTCAGTAAAGAGTTGTCAGGAATTATATTTTCTGAAATTAATTGCAGCAGTTAAATGAAATAAAGACTGAAGACAATCTTCACATTTTGAAAACGCAGGATGTTCTTGGAACACATGAATGAAGTCAAGGAATGCAGGAAGTAAATATCAAGTTTTAAACTTGAGTTTGAAAGTGTTTGTCACTTCTTTCATGTTACACTATTTCCAGTGTTATGCAAGTTAGTCTCTATATAAAAAAGCCCTATTTTCATTCAAAGAAACCCCACTCAGTTCTTCTGTAGCACACACACAAGCATCTGTACATACGAGGAATTTTCCAAGACATTTCCTTATTTAAGGAATTGTTAAAAAAATGTAAAAATTGTTATTTCTAGCTGTAGAAAACATATGTCTACCTCTTATTTTAACAGACAGAATTCATACTAACACTAGCACACCTCTCTAGCTCAGCAGGGTTTTCTATACCAGCAATCCCCAAATGTTTCAGGACAATGCTCCACCACCAAGTCTGGTCATTCCTTACGGACCGTCAGTCATTTTCAGAACAGAATTTCCCATCAAAACCTGTAGGTTGCTGCTCCATATAAATCCCTGGGCTGCAGTTGGGAACTGGACTGTGCAGCAAGTCAAAGTACCTGCTTTTCAAACCAAACAGCAGTGCTAGAGCAGGTCCTTAGATTTCGGGTCTGGTGGCTTCTCACACATCACTTCTTTACTAAAAGGATCCCCAGGCCACTCTCAGTCAATCAGTTTTATAAATCTGATTATCCTTAATAAAAAGATCATCAGTTTGTGTGCCATGGGCTGAAGAGGGGAATGGGTGAGATACAGTATTTCACGAGCATTGTTTCCTTTTATTAGCTATGTTGCGATGTAGCCTAAAAGCTCAGAGGAATATCAAGAAGAGCTCTGCCTGTTCCAGTAAAAGCCCATATCATTATAAATGATATTTCAAACTAGACATTAAAAGATTTAAGGGATTTAATAATCCTGCAAATATTCAAGCACCAAGACAATTAGATTTATATGGAAAACCAAGTTATTTCTACTAGAAAAAGCAAATAAATTGCAACCCTCATTATTAAGTCATTCTTTACATGCATTTTGAAGACATCTCTAGAGGTTACATCTGATCTGAAAAACATATTTTCCAAAATCAGAACCTGATATGGAAGCTGCATTTTTCTATATAAGCAAGACTAAGCAAGTTATTAACAAAAATCACTGCGAGAACTGATAAAAGTTCCACCATCACTTTAAGCGGGAGAAGGAAATTAGAGGTTGTTATCGTTGCTCTTCCTAAGTCCTTACAAGCTTAATATAGCTAACATAGACCAAATACACAAACTAACAAAAAGCTTTGTAAACCTAAATTTGTAAAACTGAAGTTCAGTTGAGAATAAAACACTAGAAGTTAATGTACAAATTATATTATTTGGCTACTTTGGTGATAATTATGAATCATTCAGTTTTAACACAATATTTTAACTTTGAAAATAATCTGGAGTCTTAAATTACACAAGAAACAAAAATTATATAAGGATAATTTTGATTAGAGGTTAAGAAGACAGTGTATTCTGCTGTTGCTATTGTTATTCAAGAATTCTAGTGCATGCTAATATGCCCAATTTGTATCATATGCATGTTATCCAAAGCCCCAGAAAAAAAAGCAGATCGTGTTTCTGCCACGTTACCTCCTTGGTCCTTTACTGAAGTTGCTCAATCTGAGCAATCTGGACGGACAGCATTAAATTCGAAAATTATAGATACGTGAAAGTATAAAAATATTTTTAAAAATTTAAATTAATTAAACAAAGGTTGCAAAAATAACACCAGAGGTGTTCTTTTTTCCTCATAATACTTGTTTGTATTCTTGCATTCTGGCCAGTAGGTGCTAAATAACTGGCTCTACTTCTTTCTTAAGCACCACAGATGAGATTTCATAGAGACAGGGAAGAAAAAAGCCCTGACTCTGGTTGTGATGACATGTTACAATATTTATATAGGCTACTAATTTATTCCAGCTTTATAAAGTATGTATACTAAGAAAAAGAAATCTAAACCCTTAATATCTACATAACTGATAATTCTTGAAGCAAATGTCTACTAAAATAAAAACTATTGTAGAGCCAGCATTAGACAGCAACAATGGCAACTGCAAAGGGAAAAGGAAATCAGCAAGTGTTTTAAAAACTTAATAATGGAAAATAATATATATAAGTAATCATTTTGCACAGAGCAAGCAATGCTGTTAGTCACAACTAATCACTACAGCATGCATAAATGCACAAAGCATAAAAAAAAGGTAACGATTTTTCAAATTCCAAGAGCATACAGCTTTCAAACAAAGCAAAAGGCAACTAATTCGAAAGAAAAAAAATAATATTGAAGGCACCCTACCTTTCTTTTTGCCTGTGAAATACCCTAAAAATCAGGGAAAAGATACTATTCAAAAAGAGACTTAGATTCAAAAATATTTGACTTTAAAAAAAATTCCTTTCTTAAAACAAATCCATTCTTTCATTTTAAGAACTAAAGATACAGGTAAATACCATTTTCATAATACAGAAATTATTTGGTTCCTTATTTTTCTCCATCTCATGAACAGCAGCTACAGAATATTCCCAAGATGATGACATTTCATACATACCATTTCAATTTTAAATTTACTGTGACATTTAGTAAATCATATTAAGCAGAACATCAAAGATTTTTTCTTTCTAAAATTGAAAAGAATCTATCAAATGGAGTCACACTAAGCATAGGGATATTCTTACCCCAATTACAGACCACAGAATACATAAGTACTTCAGGAAGTAACAGATTTTAAATTGTTAAGAAAAAAACTACAGAAGAAGCAAAATCAAATTAAAAAAGTATTCAGAATAAAGTGTACTAAGTAAAATGTATTCTCATGGCAATGAGATCTGTAGAAGCCTAAAATATGTAAATGTTCCTAGAGGTACCATTTTGAAATTACTTTTACCCAGGTCTTCAAAATCAGTCATTGTTCATAAAGAATGCCTGCTTAAAAAATTTCAACAGATGTTATTAATTTTCATTCCATTAAATGAGAGAATAATTTTAAGAGACCCACTAAGTCAAGCAGCCAGACAAGCAGCTTTACCTGAGAAAGATATCGTCTATAATCTTGTCGAAGCTCCTCTTTAAGTTTATGTTTTTTTCGTTCATATTCTTCTCCAAGAGGTAAACTCAAGCCATAGCCACCTGCAAGTTTAACAGCATTAAATATCATTATTTACAATTTTGAATCAATACAAAGCAAAAGTTACATCTGGATTTTTATTAGACACGAGCAATAAAAAAAATTAACTGTGCAAACAGTAATTACAAAACAGCTTGAAAAAAACACCTCTGTATGAATAGCTGGGTGAAAAGCAGAGAAAAATAGACTGGTATTTGAGTATCAGTTTTCTTCTCATCCTTTGACATTTTCTTCCCATTACAAAAAAAAGAGAAAAAAGCCAACACAAGCTGAATTCATTTGAATATTGTACATATTTCTTCTGTCAATGTATGTTTCCAAAGAAATCTCCTTTGACATGTAAGCTTCTAAATTATTCTGATATTTTAAGCTGTGCTTACCACACAACAGAAAATATACTTCCCAAATGAAAGCAACAAGCTATTTGTTTTGCATGTGAAAAATGTGTTTGTTCCTACACAACCAGAGGGAATCTGACCATATGATAATAATAGTAATCATTTTTCTTTCCACCTCGGTGTTTCCAATCATAGTAGACCCAAAACACACTAGTACTTTTCAGAGATTACTATCAGGTCTCATAACAGCTGCACTCTTAAAATATACTAAAATATAATGCTATGCAAGCTGTTTGCTGCTCCCAAAATACATTTTAAAGTACTTCATAAGAAACATCCTCTACCCCAGAAGCCCATCTCTGTAGTCACTTTCACTATCCACAGAGGGTAGTGAATTCCACAAAATCACACAACTAATGACAAAGATTACAACTGTGTATTATTACTAATTCATATTTTTCCTCTAAAAGCATTTTTACATCTTGTGATCTACGTAAAATTAGTAGCAAGGAGTAAGAGGGAAGAGAGGGATATTCAAGACTTACCCTTAGATCAGTCTCAATTTATTGTAGGGTAGTTTGTTTGGCCTGTCTCAAGACACATTCTGACTTATTCAAAACTTTCCCCATGAGCTAGGGAAACCATAACACGGAAGAAGTGGCAAACAGGAGTCAGCCTGATGTTCTGCAGAACCAAAGGACCCTATATCTGATCAAATATCTCCTATGCTATTCTGAAACAGCCTGTAGAGTCCAACTATTAACCAAAATCTGCATGGCAACTTCTCCAACCTGCAAATTACTTTTCACTTAATTTTGCACATAGGGTAAGTGAGAGCTCCACTTAAAAAAATAATGTACCATTTCAAACTTCAGAAAAGAGTAAGTATAAAGAGGAATAGAATACAGAAGAAGAAATTGTTCCAGCTACTTGCTCTTGCCATTTATTTTCACATGAATTATTGTTGAATTAATTATAGAACACTAAGAAAAAGATCAAAAGCAACTAACAAATTGGAGGAAAGATTCACTCAGTAACTTCACAGATGCCACTGAAATTCACAAC
>VZRL01003984.1:612447-634875 GCA_013397895.1 Origma solitaria | reverse complement strand
CCTTCCCTTCCGCGGCCTCTAGCCACCATTATTTCAAGTACTGCAAGATCTCTGCGCTGGCGCTGCTGAAGATGGTGATGCACGCCAGGTCCGGCGGCAACCTGGAGGTGATGGGGCTCATGCTGGGCAAGGTGGACGGGGAGACCATGATCATCATGGACAGCTTCGCCCTGCCCGTGGAGGGCACCGAGACCCGCGTCAACGCGCAGGCCGCCGCCTACGAGTACATGGCTGCCTACATCGAGAACGCCAAGCAGGTAAGGAGAGGTGGCAGGGACTGTTTGAGCCCCCTCCGTGGAGATCCTGTGGGTGTTATGAACTGCAGGATCATGCTCGGGGGTTGCAGGCTTCCCCTCTCCCCCAGTGATAAAGCGCCTGCCCGATTGTCCTGTTTATCCTCAAACAGGACAATAAGAACTGTGTCAGCAGCAGGGAACGCAAGGCCTTGTAAACATTTTCACGTACACATTTCCCTGACTTGCGGTAGGTCATCAAAGGTTGGACTTGATGATCTTAGAGGTCTTTTCCAACCCTAAGGATTCTATGATAAATGCTGCATTCTCCTCTTTGTAAATTACTTTCATTGCTGAGGAAGTGTTTTCGTGGCTGCAGCTGCTGGCTGTGTGAAGGGAGCATGTTTCTAAAATAATTGATACATTTTTCTAAAAACAGTTTGCAAAATTAAATATATGTGCGCATTGGACATACTTAGTACTTGTAGATCAGGATTAGGACATTTATTCTTACCTTTATCTGAGGTCTTACTGTATAGCCATGCTGCTCTTTTCCACAAAATAAAAAAAAACATATTTTGAAGAAAATGCATGTGAGGGAATACATACATTTCAGTGCAACTTAATTACTCATATTTATCATTTGGAAATTTAGATTAACAGAGTCATGTGTCTGTTTCCCATCTTCGTGACTTTCTATTCCGAGATCCATGTCATATTAAAGCTGACTGTACAGTAAAGTTCTCACATGCAGAAGGATAACAGAAATACAACCCTGCTATGTGGCTGATGGGGAAACCAGCTTCTTCCAATACAGGACAATCCTGTACTACAAATAAGAGTTGAAATAACTTTAACATTCTAAGCTCAAACAGTTTTGAGACCCAGTTGACCCTTTGGTTTTCACACCAGCTAAAATTAGAAGCCCCTTACTTACTAAGTGGGTATAACAGATGAGTATTTGGGTTATTTTGGAGAGTTATACTATATCCACAGCCGTACATGCAGTTGGAGATGTTGAAATGGATGTACATTAGGCTGAATCATAATGTCAGCAAAGAGTAAACATCCAGAAGTAGCTAGGTTCTGGGACTTTTTAAAATAATTCATTAAATTCAGAAAATTTAGAAATAATTTAATCTAGTTTGTTTTATCTGAAAACAACATCACAATGCGAATACTCCTGTTGCAGAAAATAGGTTACTTGAAGAGATGTCTTTGCCTAAAGATATGGTCATACTATCTTTAGATAAAGATACATTCATACAATCCCATTCTTAGGTAGAAATACTGACAACTAAAATGGCAGGTGTATAGCATAAAATTATAAACATTTTGTCTTATGTTTAAACAGTCCAGGTTGCTGTAGGAGTTCTTATATGATACAGAACATTTTTTTCCCATTGTTCATGTTGTTTGGTTTTGTCTATAGTTGGTTTTACAATTTTGTAACTGAATTCATGTGCAAATAAAATAACTCAGCTTTCCTGGTGCTCTGGCAGAGTTTTCATGCTGGCTGTTTCATACTTGATTTTGGCAAGCACTTTTTTCTGGAATAGTTTCTTTTATCACTAGGTTGCTAGTTAATATATCCCCCTATATAAGTCTTTATAGATGCTGATGTTCCAGTTACTTGATTTTCCATGGACAGGATCTGGTCTTAATGTAGTTCAAATGTGTTATTTGGCTTTTAAAAATAACACATGTTCCTTAGTGTTTTGCTGGTTTCTGTTATGGGAGTTATAACGAAAATATAAATATTATTCACTAGTTAAAAAATAAAGTAGGCAGTTTGGGTGTTCTGTCGCATCATTACTGGAGCAGCCACTAAACAATTCCTTAGAGAGGATTACAAAAATTAGGTTCAATGGGTGTTTGTTCTTCTGGGGTTTTTTGGCTTTGCTCCTTTCTCTTCCAGTATTTTTAGAGATAGCCAGGTGTATTGTTTGGAAACTCCTATTTTGGTGTTTTATCTGATAAAAAGTTGTCAAAAATTCATCTTTTGGCTTTTAGACCTGGCTCCAGGCAATAGTTTCTGTCACTTCTGGTGTTTGAAAACATCCCTTTGAAGTTCTTTTATAAACCTACCACTAATCTAATAGTGTATGTCTCTGAGATATGTTACCATACTAAATCATTTCATTCATTCTCTACTGGTGTTCCCTACATTATATGAGATTATACATGCTTGTGTTATGTCCCTAAGAAATTTCTCAGCCCTACTGAGACATCCAAGCTCACCATCCAGCTGTGTGGAACCTCTTCTGTGCTTCTTCTGTGCTTCAGCTGGAGAAGGAGCTCCAGGCTCCTTAAAGGCCACTGTTCTGTGGCAGCAGCTGTAGCAGAGAATGCCAGTACTACACGTTGTGCGGTTTTTAGGGAATAGTTGAGCACGAGTGGGAATTACTGTTTGTGCTGCCGCCGCCTTGCAGTGCGCGGGAAGTGCCGCTGGAGGGCAGGCGGTGCTTTGGGAATGGAGCTGAACGCTGGGGCTGTGTCCCTTCCCTGCTCTTAGGTCGGACGCCTGGAAAATGCCATCGGCTGGTACCACAGTCACCCCGGCTACGGCTGCTGGCTCTCGGGGATCGACGTCAGTACCCAGATGCTTAATCAGCAATTTCAGGAGCCCTTCGTAGCAGTGGTTGTAAGTACTGGCTAATGGGTGAGAACACTACATAGCAAACCATGTTGAGGGGGGAATAATTTTTGGATTTCTGTCTGTTAGCATACTAGTAGTGTGTACTTTGTATGATGGAAGTGTTAGATCCACACTTTAAACTGGTCCCACTCGTTCTGGTTTGCTGGCAACATACTGGCCAAACCAGTAATGTTGTTTGCCTAGACCATTTTCACTGCATTATTCCAAGTTATGGTATATTTCTTAAGTATAGGAGTTTTTGGAAATACAGAAAATTTATTTAAAAAACTGATCCACAGAAAGCTATTGATATTCCCATCTTTTTGGAGAGTTTTATACCAAAAGAAAAAGTACTGCTTATAATTGAACTTATACAATTTGCATGAATTACATTTCTGAAATAAAATTACTATAAACTTAATTTATGCCTGTAATAATTTATAAAATACATGTAACAACTATTACCTGTATTTCTACAGATTGATCCAACAAGAACAATATCTGCAGGAAAAGTAAATCTTGGAGCTTTTAGGACATATCCTAAGGTAAATAGTAAAAATTATCTAGTGTGTGATCACTGAACTGTCTTTAAATAACTGTGGATTGGTTCTAAAAATTACTGCAATGATTGTCTGTGTTTGGTCTGCTGTGCTGTACTGAATGTCATTGTTCATTCCAAAGGAAGATATGATCATACACTGGTAACTGCACACCTTTGGATATTGATTATGTTTATAAAGGCTGACTTCTAGTTTGGCTTTCATAAAGTTTTGGCAGTGTTAAAGCAAATACAGTGTCCAGATTGTGGGGCTGTCCCAAAATTATGTAGCTCCATATAGCCATTCTTTAATGGATATAGTTGTAGGTAGCATTCATCAAAATAGTTTTGTGTTAATTCTTGTCTGTTTATTTTTTAGGCATAAAACCAAATGTTAATAGCATGTTTAATATGTTGTGTTTTCCTTTTGATTTTAGAAAAAGAAGGTTAAAAGCTAACAACTTTTTCAAATAAATATTATGAATCTTCACAAACTAATGTTCAAAAAGGTTAATTACAATATGGGTTAGGCTTAAACCTAGAAAATCACATCAGTAGTGGAGATCTAGGTCTCCAAATGCATGCTCTCACATATACTTCTGGCTGTGCTATTTCATTTCAATCCCGTAAAGTTCAGGTATATCTTTTAAATATCCAGTTCTTAGTGACTCATCAAGAACTTCAGGCAGCCATCCAGTAAAATAATTACCAAAATTAATTGTTTAATAAAAATTAAATTTTGTAATTAACAAAAATGTTTGTGAGAGGTCCAAGCATTATTTTTGTTGACAAAAACATGAGAGATCTTAGAACAGTTTGTGATTCAGGAGAATACTCACTTCTGTGGGCGAAACCACTTCATAAATACTTTGAGAATTTTGAAAAAAAAGAAAGCCAAATTGTATCTGGAAAATGCACATTAGAAACCTATTTTTAGGGAGTTTTCACAGGGGACTCAGGCAGTTCTTGTTTAGTCAGTAGCTGTAAGTGGCACCATCTTGGCTAAACAAGTAACTGAAAGTTTTAGGTACACCTAAGACATACCCACGGATGTTTCTTCCCTCTTCTCATGTCTCCTATCTTCCTTCAGATATTTCTGATAATAGGTAGAGAAATACTGTCTTAAGAAGAAGCTTGCCCCTTCTTTGATCTAAGAAATTATCTAACTGTAGCTTGCCATGTTACTCATTTAAAAAACTTAACTATGACCACTAGCTTGCTTTTGACAAGCCTGCAAATGTAATGACTAGTACAGCTAGTAAAGCCAAATGTAAACCTGAGATCCAAGAAAATTCTGAATTTTCTATGAGGGAAAATGTAATTTTCTCTAGGAGAAGTAAACTAGAATTGCATAAAGTAGATTTTTTGTAAAGTTTAGGCATTTTAAAAAGTCCTAGAATTACTGTGTCATTTTTGCCCTTTGTTAAATTTTTAGGGCTATAAACCTCCAGATGAAGGTCCCTCTGAATACCAGACTATTCCACTCAATAAAATAGAGGACTTTGGTGTACATTGTAAACAGTAAGTAACATAAAAACTACTAACTTTAGCTTTTTTTGCACGTTTTGGTTGGTGATTCAGTGTGGAAAAGTAAGTTTCTTGTAGTGTTTCAAATTGAAGTTTCTTGTTGCTTTAGCACTCTTGGTTTTGTGAAAAAAGTGTTACTGGCATTTATCAGGAGATGTTTCAGGGGAGAACTGTTGCAAAGATAAAGATAAACCTGGTTAAAAGCTTTAGCAGTTGATTCCTGAACACCTTTGAGCAGTGATGCCTTGTTAGGGCAGGGAGGAAAGGGTCAGATGTCAATTGATCAGCAGGACTGGGGAGACTCTAATCCCACTGCTCTTCTGAGTAGGGGCAAGTGCTGTGCAGCTCCTTGCCTTGCATTACTGGGACTGTTAATTTTTAACACCACTAAAGACTGGCTTTCAAAGTAGGTGTGGTAGAATGTAAGATTGTTTGCCTCTTTGTAACGTTTACTGCTACCAAGCATTCCTCAAGAAATTAGAGGTGATAGATGCAAAACTACAATCATCTGTAAGTTATTATAGTATTGAAGAACCCAAGCATGGTTGTTAAGAGAATAATTAAGAGAACGGTTAAGAAAAGAACCAAGCACGTTGTTAAGAGAATAATTAAAACCCCCTTGCAATCTCATTAAACAGAATACAGCAGTATGTATGGGCATTATGTATTAAATCTATGTATTAATTACTTATGGAAAATAATACAGAGAATTGGAACTGGGAGTAACTTTAAATGCTTTAAATTTTTGAAGATATTTGTTATTGATAAGGATTTTTTGAGTTGCATGTACTTTGAGTGTGACAGTCAAGACATAATTAGATGTAAACTTATTTTGTTTGCATGTTTGTTTTTAAAGGTATTATGCTTTAGAAGTCTCATACTTCAAATCATCTTTGGATCGTAAATTGCTTGAGCTTTTGTGGAACAAGTACTGGGTGAACACTCTCAGTTCTTCTAGTTTGCTTACTGTAAGTACCACAGCTGTGTGCATTGCTTCATTCATGAGTGCTGGAAGCCAGGCCCTCTGCTGTAAAATGCTTAATAGGACACTGATAGATACAGATCCCACGTTAAGAATTTGTCAGGTAAAACAAGAAAGGAAGGTTTTCCTGATCATAAATAGTGAAATGTTCCTCATATCTGCTTTGTAAAAGTAGAGGGTGGGAATAACATGTTTAATTTTACTGAGTTCTCTCTATACACTTAGATTTTGTCTTAGATACTTTTTAACCTTGTATCTCTATAGAGCACTGTAATGAATAATGCTGTTTAATAAGTAAACACTTTTAAAAGAATAAACAGTGGAACTGTTAAAACAAGGTTACAATAGAAATACTGCAGGCAGACCTTCAGTGTAACATCTCAGCATCAAAACCTTCCCTCTGCAGAAGCCAATTTTTTTTTTCCTCCTGGTCAAAACCAACTGAGTTTTACTTACTCTTTCATGAAAGTAATAAAAAGTATCCAATTCAGGTTTTAGGGACTGAGCATGTCAGATATTCAGCTTCTGTTCTCTGAACCACACTCATGTTCTATATCGCTTCAATTGGAGATATAGCTTAAAATATGCAGCACTACCCTCTTAAAAACTTTTCTCAGATTTGGGTTATTTTGTGTATAAATGCTTGGATTTATAGCTTAAATTCAGGAAGTTTATTACCTTCTTTCTCCTAAGAATGCCGACTATACCACTGGCCAAGTCTTTGATTTATCTGAAAAACTAGAACAGTCAGAAGCTCAGCTTGGAAGGGGCAGTTTCATGCTGGGTCTAGAGACTCATGACAAGAAATCAGAAGACAAACTTGCAAAAGCAACAAGAGACAGGTAAGATAACACATCTGTTATGTGTTCTTCCCTGTAAAAGTATTATTTGGTTTTAAACTTTTAGCATGCCATTGTAACCTGACAAAATTAGAGATAAGAATGGTTAGATTATAGATAGGAATGAGAGACTCCAGAAGTCACTAGTTATTTTTGAAAGTTAAAAGAAAATCTTGCTGCTTTTAAACCCACAACGAATTTTTAATTCTTTAGGGTTTGGAATAAATTCAACTCTAGTCTATTAAACAAAAAATTGCTGTAAAATTCCATCAGTATCTGGCAAACAAAAAAAAACCTATGTTTTCTGTCAGTTGCAGAATTGTAAATTTGCTAGATATTTGCACATTTTTGTGGTTAATCAGGTTAAAACTAACAGTAAATAAAATTATAGTATAGAACATGATTTTAAGAACAGGTGTTAACAGTCCAGTAAGTTTAGTTTACACTTGCCTAATACTTTTACTAACTTAAAAATTATTAACTCTTTTTTTTCATATTTCTTAATTAATGTATCTCTTTTTTCCACAAATAAGAAAAGGTTGGGTTTTTGTGTTGTTTTTTGTTTCTAAGAAGTAGATCACCGATATTCTGGCCTTTATATTTAGTTACCCTGCCTGACAGCAAATACTTGCTATTACCTATAGCAAGTATTCTTATCACTGCACTTACAACATTATTTCAAAGAAATTGTAATATATTCCCTGAGTTTTCCTTATGTTTATTGGTAATCAGCTCTGTTTATTTTGAACTTTGAAGTACAAAAGTTGCTTCTCAGTAATACATCTCTTTCCCAACAGTCTTAAGAATGATATGTGTGCTTAGACAATATCATGTTAAGAGTCACCATTTTTCCAAGTAAAATCTTTTAACAAAGGGTAATAGTATCCAACAGGTCATAAAGCTATGTTGTTCAAGGACACTGTATTTGGCAAATTTCAGACTTTGAACACCAATACTGCACTGTACATGCTGGTACAAACTCAGGTCCATCTGTGGAGAAGGCAGGACTCACCTGCGCACACCTTAGGAGTGTTCTGGGTGAGATGTAGTAATTCCATTTTATAAGGAACAATTCTGTAGAATCCCTTGGAATAGGCTGCAAAAATTAAACAAAATGTGGGATGTTTGTGGTTTTTTCAGTTTTTGAGGCTTTATGTCCATCTTCCCTATCCCTTTATCTTGACAATGGAACAGTTTCCTGGTATCCTCTCCCTCTCTCCATGTTAGCATAATGTGTCATAGTACAGACTTTACTAAGGAACTGATTTTTGAGAGACCAGAGGAGTGGTGACTTACATAGGTAAAAAAATCAAGAGACAAAAAGGAGTTCTTGTCCAAACAGAAGTAACTATTTACATCTTGCTCACTGTGACTCAGTGAACACGGGTTTTGCCTTAATAAAGAGAGGAGTCAGCCTGTGTTGGACAAGCCTTTGTTCTCCAGTAAGGAGTGGGGGAGTATCTGCAAATGCAAATATGGTCATTGCTAAGTAGACTCAGAGCTGCTGTTATGCTGGTGTCTTCTGTGCATTTGTTTCCTTCTTATGGGAAGTTAACAGCTCTTAAAAGATTCCTAACAAACATGATCGAGTTGGAGGGGGGTTGACTTTATAAAAATTAATACTCGTTTAGCCTATTTCAATGGCAGAATACATTTGCAGTGGAGTTAATGTTGGTGCTAGCTCATAGCAGCCAGGTTAAGTGATACATCCCAGTTCCTGTAAGGAAACAGAATAGCAGTGCTTTAAAGACATGGGAAGGATGGAGTTGCTGACAAGTTTGCATTGATTTTGATCTCTATTTGGAGTCCCATAATACTGACTGCATTTTATTTTCCCATTACTCTCACATGCTTGTTCTAAGAAATAACTCCTCTGATCATCCTACTATATTATTTCTTGCAGTAGTTCTAGGTATTTTTCTGTTTTTATTTAGTCTTCATCAGTAGTTAGTTTATAAATTGGAAGGGATTGGAAGGGATTGTTTTTGTCATGAATTCTGCTTTCCCGTGCAACAAAAGCTACTATAATTCCCAAAATGGATTGTAAAGCTTTTACAGATGGGTGTTTTTCTTCAACTAGTCATGTTTCCTAAGAGAAAAGACAGTAGAAGACCTGTGCAGAACCAGGACAGTTAATTTAGTATCACCTAAATTACTTTGAAGAAATAAGGTTGCAAAGTTTACTAAGGGATTGTTGGACATACCTGTTTTAGGAAAACAGTGCTCTAAGGCATTAACATAAAGATGGTTATACCGGGCTGTATGGTAACTTCTGTTACTGTCCATGCACATCTCTAAGTCATTTTCTTAGGGGACATATGCATTAACTAAACTGTGCTGCAAGCTGGCTTCCTTTTTTTCTAGGATTTCTTTATCTTTCTAGTAGTAATTTGTCCCTATTCTCCACACCTTCAGGGCTAATTCATCTTTAGCATTTGTATATTCGGTTTTTATTTGTTAGTTTGACACTACCCTAAGTCAGAAATTGGGGAAAACTCGGAATCCACTCAGCTCTTTGGGAGTTTTGCACATTACATATTTTGACCAATAACTGCTTCTATAAACTCCTCCTTTAGTGTTCCCTATAAAGTTTCTCAGGGGAACTGTAGTTACGGTGCACTGCTGTCCCATGTGCTTGGGCAAAGGAGATAAGGTAGGGAACAGTGAGAGCCTGCAGGTACTGATAACACCAGCTGATAGCTCCATTCCCTCAAGGATTTTTTTTTTTTTTTTGTTCAAATGACCACAGAGCCCACTTGCTATTGTTAATGTAAGATGTCCTAAACTGCAAGACAAAGAAGTTTTCTTTGGTCTTTGTGTGTATAGTCAGTGTGCTTTTAAAGTAACAAAAAGGTATTGGCAACAATGGCTAAATTGCTGTGTGTGACTGTTCCTTTCTGGACAGTTTTTAAGATTCATGGGGTTATGGGCACCCTGAACTTCCAAAACAGCTGGATATCTTCAAGGAAAATGACAGTGCAGTTCAGTTTTTGTCCAACATTGAATTTATGCTTGTTTTTCAGCTGCAAGACCACCATAGAAGCTATACATGGATTGATGTCTCAGGTTATTAAGGATAAACTTTTTAATCAAATTAATATAGCTTGAAGTGCATCACCAACTGATATGTATCTCCACATCAGAAAATATAATAGTTTCTTTTGCTTGGACTTGTTCAATATGGGAAATGAAACTGAAGTGGAAAATAATTCATTTAATTTGTAGTACTTTAGTATTTCCCACCTGTTTGACCAGTTTTAAAGAACAAAATGTTCCAAAATGTAGTGCAACTTTTTGTTCTTTATCATAAAACCAGTTCGCAGAATTGTTCCGAAAGAAAATAAATGTGACTTACTGGATTTTGCTCTTAGATATTTATCTCTATTATCCACCTGCAATAAAAGAATTTTGAAACTAAATGTGTGTTTTGGACCTTGATATTTTTGGCAAATGTTTATCTTCTTTTACTGTTTTTCTTATTGTTCTGTAGAAAAGTTCTGTCTACTTAGATTAGATAGGTAACCTATGCAGTGGAAGAAGTTTGTTTCTCAGATTTAAATATCTGTGCTTAATTTTAAGAATTGAAATCCCACTTGTTTATCTTTTAACAAGTTACTTAATCTAGTGGAGCCTTTCCTGATTTATGTTTACTGGTCCAGCCAGCAATGGTTTCTTTTCACAATAATGCAACATTTATGCATGGTACAACAGTGTTTTGCTTATAGCTTCATACCCATAATGGACATTCTGTATTTCTAAATAGTCAACTATTGACCAGCTCTGCAATGAAATTCATAATATGGTTATGTACCATTACTTTTCTCCTCACCTTCTAGTGCTTGTCATAGTCACTTGTTGCATTCAAAGGGACAAAATGAAAAATTACCTTTGAAATAGGCAGTAGGCTAATTTCAGGCCACAGATATTAAATGCATTAATCATAATTTCTGTGGCTTATAACATGGTGCTGCTGCAGGGCTGATCTAAGTTTGTTTTGGAGGCTTTCGTGCTGCATTTCAATAATACAAGATGTTTGGATTCCTTTAAAGTTTTCATCCTTAATCCTGAGTTTCCTAGGGGTTTTGGAATGTTTACTTTTGGGATAATTTATGCTTTATAGATTATGCCATTAGGCTTTATACCTTAAGTAACTGATACTTCTTTCAACCTTAGCTCTGCCTTGATGTGGATTTTGTTTTTGTTTTGGTCTGGAAATTTTAATAGCTATTACTCATTTAGGCCTTTTTATCCAAACAGTTTCAGTGCATTTGAAGTTAAGATGCAAGTTATACAATGAAAATTTGTAATTCAGCAGGGAAATGCAGATACCCTGAAGCAGAAGTTCATCAAGAGTTTTAAAGCAGCAGCATTGAACTGTATAGGAAAAATATGTTTAATCAGAGCCAGTAAATTTGAGATAATTATCAGATGTGCAGTTTGATAGGAGAACAGTTTCATTCTTGCGGCATGATAGTGGTGGTGGGGAGTCAGGAGAAGAAAGCTGTGGTATTTTAATAGTCAAAGCTATTTATTTTCTTGAAAATTGCGCCAGTAGACTTCTGTACAAATAAGCACAGTACGTAAGTACACAGCAGTTCCTTTTAAGTGCAAGGAAGACACAGCAAGTGTACCTGGCCAGTAACTTTTCTTACTTATTTTCTTCCACAGGTGTTTGAGACTTTAAATTTAGCACACAGCCGTTGTCCCAGTCAATATGTGTTTACACAAAGAAGTACCCTGCTTTTGTGAGATAGGTTGTATTTCCTAAAGGGAATTTCTATGGCCATTTTGTAGAAATCTCTTCACGTAACATGGTCCAAAAGTTTTGCATTTCTTGTATCTACCTAAAATATAAAATAGTAGTTTAATCTCATATTAGTCTATTGACTGTATTTAAACTGTCCTTGTGATAGCAATGAACTGAATTTTTTTACATGTAGGCTCACACCCAATGTTTTTTAGTCACAGATGGCTTAATTTAAAAGACCAAGTTGTTTTATAAACTATAGCAATGTGAATGCTGATGTTTGAATGCTCATGTGAACAGTTGTCCATTGAGTTATGTATCTCGTTACTTGCTGAGCATATGGTGTTGGAACTCAATTTCAAATCATACAGGTAGTGGGGCTGTACCTGTGGCCTGCACAGGATCCTTTCTGCAGTGTTCAGGAACTAAAATAACAGGGCCCTTGTCTTTGATCAGCTATTTTAATGCTAGCATTATTCCAAATTCTGAGTTCAGAATTCTGTGTATTGAAGATCATTACCACAAAGGAGTCATCCCCATCTACAGACACAAACAAGTGTATTCTGAACAATGGAGAATCATTAATGGATAGGTGCCTTAATTATACCAAGCAGCTGTGGGACTTCAAAAATATTAGTAATAAGGGTGTTCTTGAGAACAATACATGTTGTGTACCAACAAATACATCCATTTATTCTTCCCCATTTGCACCCACTTTTTATTTAGAAATTAGTCCATGGAAGTAAATTTTATGTAAGTGCCACATATCAGGTAGCTGACAACTGAAGTAGCGCAGTACACACTGAAGCACATACAAATGGGTTCTTTTTGATAAAATTTTTTTGAGATAAGCATGCATTCCAAAATCCTGCATGCCTTCTACATTTTAATAAATAAAAATCTTCATGAACACAACTAATTTCTTCATGTCATGGTATTTGCTAACATATTAAATTTTCAGTATGCTGAAAATGCTGAATTGTGTTTGAACTTCTTCCTTATCCTGTTCTGGTTTTCTTTTTTGAAGTGTACCTGTAAGCTCACCTTTCTCATGTATGCAAATTGCATTTTTAAATAATTTAAACATACTAATATCAACAAAATCTAAAGAAATACATGCATATTTTTGACAGTCAGATACCAAGGACTAAGCTGTAATTCCTGATAAGAGTACTGTTTTGCCATATTGTGAGCAGGCTTGAAGAAGAGCCTTTCAGGTTTATTCTGTGATCACTGGGAAAAAGTTGCTTCATTATCCTATCAGTTCTCCTTTGAAGTTTCCTTCAAATGGTTGGTAAGGAATGCAATGACAGCTCCTATAAATTAATTTTATTGCCCGAAGATTGAATGGTTGGGCTTCTGTTGCAACATGAACAAGAAAAAAAGACATAATGTTTCTTGCCTTTTTCACTTTTAAATTTACTGCATGAAGTAATGCAGTTGTGAGAGACTGGCTTCTATTTTTGTTTCCCTGTTGTCCTGTCCTCCAGCCCACGTAAAATACAAGTAGGCAAGAGAAGGTGAGGGGTTATGGGAAACGCTCACCTTTAGTGATGGACCATTACTAAAGGCAGCTGAAGCAGTGCTGCTGAGAGAGAGCACCTGAACCTGGCCGTGTTTTGACCTGTTTTGAATGATTTTGTAGCTTTCTAGAGTACTTCTAATAGCGTGGCATGGGGTGATTAACAGTTTTGTTTGCTTTACCCTCCACCTTTATGTTTATTAGCTTTCATCATATCATCACCTCAGCCTTCTCTTTAAATTGAGAAGTTTCAGGTTTTTTATGCTGTCATAAAGCTGCCAATTTACCCACTTGATAATTTTAATTGCCCTCCATATATCCCACATCCTACTTTGGCTTTGACACACAGCGCAGACCTGCACTGTACTCAGGATTTGGGTGCACCGAAGTTACAGAGAGAGGCAAAATTGTTCTTCCTCATTCCCTTGTCTCCCTTATAAAAAGCTAATTAGATGATCAACCTATTAGGGTCAGGTTTTTTTCTAAATATGTCTGCATCCAACAGCTCCAATTGGTACCCTGAAGCACACAGATTTTCAAAACCTTAGCACTTAATGTGAGGGAAAATGGGCGTTAGTAAATGTTAAGTGTTTGCCTAGATCTCTTGCATTAGATATCTACTGGAGACTGAGCCTTTCTGAAGGATTATGCTGAATGGGAATTTTAAATAATAAGAACACTGAAGAAAGACAAATTTTAGAAAATATTTCAGTCCCAAAACCTTTTTCTGGCACCATTAACCACAGGTATCTGGGTTTTGTCACAAACTCTGTAGTCTCTACTCTCACAAGCAGCCTCACTGAAGTCAAGAAATATTTTTGCTTCAGAAAAAGCTAATAAAAAGGCTGACCTTAAGCTTTTGCTTTTGACCAGCATCACAAGTTCATCAGTTGTTCCTTACCTCACATTCATGCCAGGTCAGAAGAAATATTTCTTGAGCTTTTCATAAATTATCTTTGATTCTAGTACTGGAATAACAGGCAACTGTGACCTGGTTACAAGAGTTCTGTTCAGTATCTATCTTTGGTATTCCTTGAAAAACTTGCCTTACCCCAAAAAGTCCCTGTTCAGATCCTATTTGACAAGGGACTCTTGTTTTCCTTGCCTTTGGTGGCAGTGTGTGCACATGTGCTCAAATTAAATAGAATGAGCTCTTTTAAACTTGATATTTATTAAATGAAACATAATGTTCTTGCATTTCTATCACTTGTGTCTTTATAAAGTCTTGACTGCAGCTGGTTTTGGATATTTTGATTTTACCTTAACTTGTCCAGTGTTTCATGAAACTTCAGTGTGGCAGATATAGTTGCTTTAGAAAGTATAAGGTTGCCATGAACTTGGGTACGGGATCACTCATGCACAGCACAGTACATTGCCCCAAGACATGCAGTGTTTCTATAGTAGTCCTCCATTTATTATGAACTGTAATGCCGGTTGATTATTTAATGTTGATTATGAAAAATGGAAGAATTCAAGCTGCAAAGCTAATTGCTGACGTTACTATTTTGTTTATAAGGTTAAAAATATAGTTAATGTAATTAAACATTAATCACCTTACTTATTTTCTGCCCTTTGTTAAACTTTGGACTTCTTTTAAAATTTAATTCAGTGTTTTAAAATAAGCTTGGTATGTTAGTTTCTCTTTGGTAAATACGCTATTTATTTTATCTATTTTTATGGCTGTGCCCCAAAAATTCCAAATCAGAATTGAACTCTTGTTGCACCACTAAAATTTCTTCACTGAGAGGAGTCAAGCACTGGAACAGGCTTCCGAGGGAAGTGGTTGAGTCACCATCACTGGAAGTATTTAAAAGACATGTATATTTGGCACTTAGGCACATGGTTTATAAGCGGACTTGGCAGTGCTAGGGCAATAGTTGGACTTCATGATCTTTCCAACCTTAATAATTCTATGGTTCTAGTATATTTAAAGTATTTCTTGAAATCCCAATATAAAGTGTTTTGTATATCATACTGTAAACTAGGTTAAGATAAAATGATAAATACTTTAAAAAGTAAAAAAAACAGAAAATACATAAATACTACAGAGCTGAGCTAGCATCATTTTAGGGTGCAAGTCCCTAAGAGATGAAAATTATTAAAATATGGGGTGATAAAATATAAGATTAATTGCATGCACATAGGACTTTTTTTGTGTGTCAAGCCTTGAAGAACTGACATCAGAGTATCCAGTTAGTTGAAAGATTTTTCTGGAGTTAAAAACAATTATGCTAAATCTTTAAGGAATTAATGAAGTATCTTGTTCCTCAGGGTGTATTTTTATGAGCTGTAGTTTTACTTTTCAGAGCCTCAGAATAATATCCACAAGGAAATATGTAATTTGGGAAAGTTAATTTTGACCCTCAGATGAAACCTCTAACATATGAAATATTTGCTGTGACGTCTGGTTTGTTTTTAATTATGAAAAATTGCTTCATACAGGGCTTTCTGAAAACTACAGTATTCTGGGAAGTAGCATGGTCCAGTGGATAGGTCACAGGACTGCATCTCAGGAGAATGGGGTTTTCTTCCTGGCTTTTCAAAAACCAGGAGTGCATAAACTTTAGCAAGGCATTTTTGCCAGAGCTGGTGTCTGTTTCCCTCTATGAAATAAGATTGATCACTAGTCTTTTAAAAATACAGATGATAAATCATATGTAAGTATTACTGGGTTTATACATTAAAGGTCATCACTGCACCTCTAGTTTGTCAGATATTACCACCTTAAATAACAATTTGTAATAATGCTGTTAGCAAAGAATGTTTACTCTGTTTTGCATAGTTTGTCTCTTTAGATCATCACAGATAGGAAATGGCTAAGCCCTTTGAGAGGATTATAAATGTATTGTTTTCAGAACTCTTCATTTTCGACTGAAACATGTCTTCAACTCCTATGTAAATTTTTCCATCATTTCCTGTGTGAATTTCTGTTTGCTCTAGCCCAGATTTCCTTAGGGCATATGTACAACTGCAGTGGCATTACTTTATTATAAAAGGAAATTAATTTATGTGCCTGCATCTAATGGCATGCAATCTTTAGTAATCACAACCATCTGAACTTTCTTCTCCAGCTGAATACAAGTTGCATTCACATCATTTGGGGTTAGAATTAAGCTTATATTTTAATCTGTTTCTAAGGGAGGTATTTTCAGTCTGAGTTCTACAAAGGTGGAGATTTAACTAGAGAAAATGGCAGATACTGTTTCAACTTAAACAAGGTGTGCCTATTCTATATGGTGATACAAACTCCAAACTAGCTCCTCATTATTCCAAGTTTGTGTAGAAGTTCTTCCTTTTCCCCTTTAAAAATTCTTCTTAGGACATTTAGGTAAAACTCTGAGAGTAGCAAAAATGGTTTAACACAAATATTTATGTAAATCATCAGCTGGGGAAAAATAACATGTAAATAACATCTTGTACTTATTTAAGGACAAATAATGACTGTGTGAGTACTCAGATCTTTATACTACGTTTGACAAAATAATGCTGAGATACCAGTACATCTTCGGACAGTTTCTGAATCATAATTTTTACTTGCTGTTCTTGATTCATCTGTCAAACTTCATTACAATATTTGCTAAGCAGTTATTTTCTCTATTGTGAAAACTTTGTGTTTTGAATTATTTCCTATCACTCATCTGTGGAGACAGGATTTTGCATTTCCCAAATCTATATCGTCATCTCTGCTGGAGGTAAGATACAATTTTTATTTTTAAAAATAAATATTATAAAGATAAAATGTTTATCCTAAGAAACAAATAGTTTTCTAATAACTTCACTTTTTTTTCCAGGCTCCAACAGATTTTAATGCTGCAGATCTAAGATGTCATTTCATTGTCTTTGTTGACTGAGGTGCTCTAATCCCAGTTGCTTAATTGTTCTGATCATGCAAGTGTATAGCATAGATGATTTGAAGAGCTCTGTCCCTGCCAGTCTAATGAAATGAGCTGTAGTAGTACGTTGCATAAATAGAAGCAGCTATCTAAAGCTACAACTTACTTGTTTTAAGTTGTTTTGCTTGCCCCAGCCTGCATATTGGTTGGGCCACACAAAACAGACCTGAGAAACTTAACAATTTGTGGGGTTATAGTATTTCTAAGCAGACAATCATGGTTTAATAGGATAAAAACTTCTATTTTATTTGAAGTCCTAGAAGGCCCAAATGGAACAAATACAGATCTTTAGACTGAACTTGCTCTATAGAAAGGCATTCTATTTAAAGGTAGTTGAACCTTCTCTTTTCTCCTTTATGTTTGGTTGTTGTGGTTTGGTTTTTTTTCAATTATAGTAATTTCAAGGAATTTGTTTACTCCTCATAAATATTAAAGCCTTTCATTTATTTCTGAAATCTTTTAACGAAATTGTCTGGACTGTGAAGAGAACCAGCTTTTGCTTCTAATAAGAAAAAAGATGTGTAGATCTCTTGTCTGTGCTGCTACAGAAAATGAGCCAAAGAATTGGACTGTGGCCTCCGTCAATGCTGCATGTTCTCTTGAATTCAGTGCCTCTCCACTAAAGACTTTTCTTCTTCTAACATGGTTTGTTAGCTTTCTAAAAGAAGTTCTAAGAATGTGACTTTACCTTGCAGAATGAAGGCAACATGAAATATAAACTTTTCTCCCGTTCTGAACTTACAGCAAATGTTTGCAGAGGGCTCAGTATTGTTGCTAAATAAATGTTGAACCACTGTACTGTGCATGGAAAATAGGGAAAGTAGGGTGATGTGTAAGTGTTCTTGGCTTTATGAAAAACATATTGCGGTCAATTACATCTTGTATGGAAGGAAAACAAGAAAGTAACCTACCCCCTGTAATGAAATTTAAATAATTTTAAGCCAAAAGAGTACAAAATCCCATTCTCTCCTTCTCACCTTTCTTAGGATGTGGGAACAAAATGCTATGTGTTCTTATTGACAAGAGATGGGGGTTTGAGATGGTGGATTCAGGTCTGCAGACAATGGTGTTCAAGCATATGAAGAGTGCACAGGAGGGTCATAACACTGCTAATTCTCCATTTTTATAGATACTTGAATCATTTTGTCACTTCAAGGTCTGAATAAGATAATTCCTAACATCTGTTGATCCAAAATTAATTTTTACTCAGTACAAATTTAGAAGCCAAAGTGCTGAGCATCAGCATAAAACATCTTGGTTTATGGTAGACTTATTTGTCTAAAAATAGTGTGCTAGCTACGGAATAGAAGATGCAGCAGCCAAACATTCATGAAACATTCATGGAAATTTATTCCATTTGTTAGTGTTAGGGCTGAATGGGCATTAAGTATTGGTGTCAGGACCCGTCAGTTTAACAACTTTGTTGGTGACATGGACAGTGGGATTGAGTGTACCCTCAGCAAGTTTACCAATGATACCAAGCTGTGTGGTGTGGTCATCATGCCGGACAGGAGATATACCCTCCAGGGAGACCTTGACAGGCTTGAGAGGTGGGCCCATGCAAACTTCATGAGTTCAACAAGGCCAAGTGCAAGGTCCTGCACCTGGGCTGGGGCAAATCCCAAGCAGAAATACAGGCTGAGCAGAGAAAGGACAAGAAGCCTGACATGTCTCAGGAGTGTGCACTCACAGCCCAGAAAGCCCAACTGCATCCTGGGCTACATCAAAATAAGCGTGGCCAGCAGGTTGAGGGAGGTGATTCTCCCTCTCTACTCCACTCTCATGAGACCCCCACCAGAGTACTTATGTCCAGGTCTGAGGCCCCAAACACAAGAAAGGCATGGACCTGTTGGAATGAGTCCAGAAGAGAGCCACTAAGTTGATTACAGGGCTGGCGCACCTCTGCTATGAAGTCAGGCTGAGAGAGCTGGGGTTGTTCAGCCTGGAGAATGCTCCAGGGAGACCTTACAGCACCTTTCCACTACCTAAAGGGGCCTACAAGAAGAATGGAGACGGACTTTTTACAAGGGCTTGTTGTGATAGGACAAGGGGGAATGACTTTAAGCTGAAGGAGGGTAGGTTTAGTTTAGCCATTAGGAAGGAATTATTTTCTATGAGGGTGGTGAGGCCCAGAGAAGTTATGGAAGCGTCATCCCTGGAAGTGCTCAAGGCCAGGTCAGATGGGGCATTAACCTGGTCTACTGGAAGGTGTCCCTGTCCATGGAAGGGGAGTTGGAATGAGATGATCTTTAAATGGATCTTTAAGGTCCCTTCAACCAAACCATTCTAGGATTCCACAATTTTATGATGATTTCTCAAATATTGGAGCCACCACCACAGCCCCAAGAGCACAACAAGGACTAAAGCCCAGCTCTGGCACTGCAGCGTGGCAGTGAAGGGCTGCTGTCTCTGGGCTGTGTCATTTTGCTCCAGTTCCTGCAGCAGCCGAGTCATCTCCCATCTCAGCATTTCCGCACGTTGCCGCACGCGCTCACGTGTGGCCTCATCCAGCTCCCTATTGACCATCTGCACGTGATGGATGATGGTGTTTCACACCACATGAAAGAATGCTCAGGCAACCATGGCCTGGACGAGAAGGGGTCCAGTAGGTCTCGGAAGGAGCAGGGAGCAAGTACAGGAGCTGCACAGAGCTCGGAGCAGGTAGGAGAAGGGGTGAGGCTGCCGGCAGGGGGCTGGGCTCTTGATTCAGGGTGAGAATCCACATTTCTGTCCCAGCCCTTGCCCAAACCAGCCTCCCCTTGCCCGTTCTGGCCCAGGCCCTGAAAACCAGCCCCGCTGTGACCTGTCCCCTAGCATGTCATAGGGCCAAAGCCCCTCACAGGCATTCCCAGGCCCACTCTGGCTCTGCAGCTCACAGCTTCCCTGGCAGCCAGAGCCTTGACAGCCTTGAAGGACAGACCCACCTGGCAGAACAGGTAATAGGGGTAGGATACAGGCAGGGCTCCTTCATGCTAGGTGAGAAGCTGCTAGTAGTTCCTTCCATGTCTGACAGAGCCAATGCCAGCCAGCTCCGAGACAGACCCACCACTGGCCAAGGCCAGTCCCATCAGTGATGGTGGTAGCGTCTCAGGGTAACATATTTAAGAAGGACGGGGGAAAGCTTGTGCAACACCAGCAGCCAGGAGATAGAAATGAGAATATTGGAGAGAAACTCTCCAGACCCACAGGTCAGAGGAGGAGGAGGAGGGGCTCCAGGCACCAGAGCAGAGATTCCCCCGCAGTTCGTAGTAAAAACCGTGGTCAAGCAGGATGTGCCCCTGCAGCCCATGGAAGTACATGGTGGAGCAAATAGACACCTGCAGCCTGTGGATGTGCCTGAAGGAGTCTGACTCTGTGGGAAGCCCTTTGTTGGAACAGGCAAGAGTGTGAGGAGTCCTCCTCTAATGAGAAAGGAGCGACACAACCCCTATTGCCCTATTGGCTCTGCTCCACATTTCTGAGAATCTTATATTTGCTACCTTTGAAAACATAAAACCCAAACTGAAATTAATTGGATCAAGTTATTTCAGACATATTTTACATAATAAAACATGTTTGCTCATAACAACATTTTGTGTCATTTTTCCTGTAAGAGAAATAAAGTCCTAATCTTGGTTTCATTGGAAGCAATCAACCTGAGCCTTCTCTTCTCCAGACTGGACAGTCCCAGCTTTCTCAACTACTCCTTAAAAGAGAGATGTTCCAGTCCCTTCATCATCTTAACAGCCCTTAGCTGGTCTCTCCCCACTATGTCCATGTCTCTTTTGTACTGAAGAGCTGGACACCAGCACTTTGCTGTTAAATACAGTATCCACTCCATTTATGAAACTATTAACTTTTCCAATTCAAGCATGAGGGAAATGAACCATGTAATTTTGGTTTTGCCAGTAGTCCATGCTTGCATGGACTACTGGCATGCAGGAAGAAGCGGCAACATGAAATGGAAAAAACTACTGGTTAACAAGATTTAAAGACACATAGCCTTATTAAGACATTAATAAGACAAAGAGCTCTTTGTAGGAGTGGGGGGGAGGCACGTTGTTCAAAGTCCATTTGCATTAGCAGGTTTCAAAATTTTCTTCCGGGATAAATTAGAGTTGGGCAATTACCAACAGTATGAAGTTTAACAAGGTCAAGTTCTGGATTCTGCACCTGTGATGGGGCTATCCTGGACATACAGACAGACTGGGAATGAGATGCCAGAAAGCAGTACCATGGAAAGGGACCTGGGGATCCTGGTCAGTCGCAAGTTGAGTCAGCAGTGCCCTGGCAGCCAGGAGGGCCACCTGTGTCCTGGGGAGCATCAGGCACAGCATCACCAGCTAGTCAAGGAAGCTTATTGTCCTGCTCTGCTCTGCACTGGGGCAGCTTCACCTTGAGTACTGTTGTCCACAAAAATAATATTCATTACCTGGTGTGCAACAAACCAATAATTACACACTTGAGAGAGACACTGATTATTTATTTTAAATTGTGTAAGCCTGGGTGCCTGGTGGAATTTCACAAATCAAGCACATGAACTACCAAAACTTTTTACTATTTATACATTTTAGCAGACAAAAGAATTACTGTTCATTGGCTACTAGTTACATAGTTTTCTTTTGAATTCATATTCTACTATTGGTTAACAATTATCTTGATTCTTATGCGGATTAGTTCACATGACCAATCTTTCTCTTCTTTTGGGGTTGGTGGTCTCTGAGTTGGAGATTGTAGATCTCCCCCTACCGGAATTACCTTTCACTCATTTAGGGCTGATTTCAGCACAATTGCTGAGTTGGCTTTATTAGTTCTTTCCTTATCTTGGGACCTCTACCAGATGTCTTTCTGGCTCATAAATTCTGCATTCTTTGTGTCCAGTATCAGTCGGCATCCTTTTTCTCAAGCTTTATTAACCTCCCCCTAGGTCTCAGATCACTGAAGCATGTCAAGCCCCAAACTTTAACAGGGCAATCCACAAACAAGTAATTTATTTTTCTAACACATAGATATCACTTAGAGCTTGCTTGTTAGCTGCTGTTTCGCAAATTAAATCTCCCTTGTTGATTGGACTTGAAAGTATACAAAGATCAAACATCAAAGAACATCCGTTCTTAAGAAAATGTTTACATATTCCACATTTTGCAACAGTACTGTGTGCAGTTTTGGGCACCACAACATTAAAATGACATTAAGCTGTTGTAGAGAGTGCAAAGGAGGCAAGGTGGCTAGTTGAAAGGAGGGGAGGGGAAGCTGTACGAGTGGCCAAGGTCACTTTTTCTGTTCAGATTGGAGGAGACTGAGGGGACACCTCTGCGCAGTCTACAATTTCCTCGATAGGGAGAGCAGGTGGTCACACACGGATCACCGATCTCTTCTCTATAGTGCCCAGTGGCAGGGAAAGGCCTGCAGTTGTGTCAGAAGAGGTTGAGGTTGGATATCAGGAAAAAGTTTCCCACCAGAAAGTCGCTGGGCAGTGGAACAGGCTCCCCCGAGAAGTGGTCGCAAGAGTGCAAGAGCGTTTGAACAA
>VZRL01003984.1:585177-612036 GCA_013397895.1 Origma solitaria | reverse complement strand
CGGGCCGGGCCGGGGGCGCTTTGCTCCCGGGAGGGCCCCTGGAGCGGATCCCGCCCCGTGCCCGCCATCGGAGCCGCCTTCCCACCGGCCGTGCTGGGAGGTGGTTGGTGGCGGAGCGACGGGACGGGGAGGGTGGTGTGAAACCGCACGGCTCTTGGTAGGAAGCAGCTGGGGGACCGAGGGAGGGTGACCTGCCCGACTTTCCCTGGGCTTGTTCTGCTGGGTTTGGAAGAAGGTCTGAGAAGGGGCTCAGAAAGGTAATTTTATCTAGTAAGCGAGAAACTCACAGTAGAAAAAACAAGCAACCCACAATGTCCTTTCAGCTTTCCTTCATCCCCTCCTTTTAAAATAAAAGTTAAAAGCAAATCCCCTATGGATACAGGACAGCTACTGAGCTTCAGCTTTGTTTAGTAAGTAAGGACGTTTCTTCTGCCTTCACAGCCTCGATCTTGGCTTTTTTTCAATTTCTCCTAACTGTAATGCTGGCAAGCAGCATTTGCTGTGCGAGATTTAGCTCTGGGATGCTTTGTGCCGTCTCCTCAGTTGTTCTTATACACTAATGTGGGGCTTTTGTGTATCAGCTAAAATACATAATATACACTGGATTATGTACTTGCTAGAGAAGTGACCTTTCTATTCTGAGTCATTAAGTTATACCTGTTAGGGTATCTTTATCCCCATGTCGTTTATCCATCCAGTTCAATATTAGTCGCTTGCCTTCTTCCCTCTCCCCCTGTCCCTTCATTTATAAGCTCACTTATATGAGCCACAGTTTGAAAAAAAAAATTGTGTTATTGTGAGAGCCTCTATAATATGCCTTAGTGTGAAAAACTCACAGTTTTTAACTGTGCAGAACATGCAGTTTTGTGCATGACAGAAGTGCTGTGCAGATATATAAAGAGTACTGTAGCTTAATACCACCTCTGACAGCCTGTAAAACCTGTTATGGAGTGTCGTGTATTTTCTAACTTATTATTAGATTATGAGCTTCCATTAGGTGGCTACTATGTGTGAGAATTATGTCTGCTGTGGAGCATAGTGCTCATATTTCTGTATGAAAAAGACGAAAACTAGAATACAACCTTCTTAAGCAAATTGAAACAGCAAATCAAATAGAAAAATCATTTTACATGTTAATACACCAAAAACTTGATAAAATGTAAGCAATAAAAGGGGTAGGTTTTTAAGAGCAACATAGTATCACTGTAAATGAAAAGGGCATTGGTGAGGATATGTCAGATTTGAAGTACACATGTAATCTTTGTTGTAGATCTGGACACAAGTCATATAACATTTTCCTTTTTTTTTTTTAAGGCATTCTATAAAACTACTTAGTAGAGCACGTGGAATACACTGTTAAAAGAAGCAGTAGAGCAGCTTGATGTATTACAAAACCATGGTTCGACTAACAGTGGACCTAATTGCTAAAAATGCCAGTCACAAGTATCGTAGTGAAGAGGACTTTGGACAGCATCTGCAAAAAATAACTCATCTGAATTTGTCAGATAAAAATATAGACACAATTGTAAGATTTATTTTTCATTATTCCTTTTAAACTGGCTACTCTAATGTTTTGTAGTTACTGTTATGATGAGGTGTTCATAGTTGGAGAGATAAACAAGGAAAGCCAAGTTTTACAGAGTTGTTAACTCACAGCACAATCTTTTCAATCTATCTGTTATTTATTCCTTAAGTTTCAGAGGAAGTCTGAGAAAGGAAAGGAGAGTTCAGAAACAGGAAATAACCCAAGTGAGGTTAACAAATTTGGACTGGTGTAGTGGCTTTTTCAAATTAATTAGGTTAAAAATATGCCTTTTTTTTTTTCTTAAATTGCTCCCTGGGGCTTACTCATTTAAAAAATAATCCATGAGCTTTTCATTTTCAAAGACTTAACCTGCAAACTTCACCCGGTCCTTCCTTTGAGTTTAATAATAGGAAATGTATACAGGTTTCAGTAAGTTCTGAATTAATTCAGATCCCTTCAAGATACTGAGTAAATTTTAAAACTGCTGAGCTCTGAACAACTGCACTGTTGAATGTGGTGGATTTCTTCTTTAAAAGCTTCATTTCGGTCAAGAAGAAATCGCTTGTTCTGTGTGAACAGATCCCTGCAAGCAAATGGGTTTATTCAGCCCCTTCCTAGGAATGTGTGCAGCCATAGTGAGTTACTCATTGGATTGGTCCATTTGATGAGATCTGCTTCATCAGCTGCCACAGCAAAGTTTTACAGAAACCTTCATAAAGAGTGGCCTTTTAGTTGTTTAATAGGAATGTGTTCAAAGAAACTCAATATTTGAGTGCAAACTTGAGTTCAGAAGTATATTAAAATAGATTGAAGTGCAAGGGTTTGTATAAACCAGTAATTCTTTGCCAAGGAGACTGGTTTCTAGTTACATCAGTGCAGTTTAATGGAGACAACTACACTAAAAACTCTGCTTTCCTGAAATCCATCTGATGAAGACAGGGAAGGTAATGAAGTCATACTGGGTGTGGTGTATCTGCTGGTTATGCCTATAGTCCTCAACTTCTGTATGGCAAAATAGTAATGACAGATTCCAGTCTTCAATCTGATGATAACTGACAGTACCTAATAATTCCATTTTTCTAGGAAAAATAGTTTTAAAAAATGTTTGCTAAAGGTGAAAATTTATAAATCATGCAGCAGAATTTAAATATAAGAGCAATCAATAGCTTCCAGAAGCAGGCAGTGAGTGAACATTAAGTAGCATGTTATTGTTTATTTCAGGGTGACCTCTCTTTCTGTAAAAATCTGAGAGTTCTATATTTATATGATAACCAAATCAGACAAATCCAGAACTTGGACTTTGCTTCAAATATAACACACCTTTACCTTCAGAACAATCGTATTTCAAGTATAGAAAATCTCTCATCACTGAAGAAACTTGAAAAACTGTAAGTTGAAAATAATGCATTTATTTTACTAGTAAAAAGAATATTTATGACACTTAAGAAATTTTTAAAATTGTATAGCCATTAAGGTCCTTTCAGCTCTTAAATTTCGCTTTTCAAACAGAAGCAATTGCGTATATTTTTTTAATGAGATGTTCTGTGATAAAAGTAATGACATTAACTTGACATATATATTTGCATTTAAATGGTTTTATTTTTTCAGTAATAATAATAATAATAATAGCAGTAGATAAAACTGAAAAAAATTCCTTGAATCAGTTAATTTAATGTTCTACTTGTATGCTAGGTTATTTACTGTTTCTATCATAATTTCCAAGTATTATTCAATAATGCTTGAAAAATGTTTTTCTTTATATATTGAAGCCTTGTGTTTGCTCTTAGTTTCGAAGGATATTAAATCTATTTTGTGTTCTGTTCTGTAGGTATTTGGGAGGCAACTATATCACTGTAATAGAGGGTTTGGATAAAGTAGGAGAAATAAGGGAGCTACATATTGAAAGTCAACATCTGCCTCTTGGTGACAAGCTTCTGTTTGATCCAGTATGTCTTAGCTCCCTGGCAGTAAGTACATTTTGAGAATTTCAATGAGCCAGTTATAAGGAGATCCGTATTTTTAGGAGAATTTATTAGGACTTGATCACTGTATGTTTTCCTTCTTTGCCAATTGGTGGCTTTCTTTCAAATTCTATGGAGGGACTCCCACCCTAATTCTTATATAAGCTAGGAGTCTGGCAAATTCTACTTCATCTTTTTTTTTTTATTATGAGAGAGAGAAGAATTAAGGAAGTGTGTGGATGCCCTATACCAACAGAATGTGAATAAATTTTAAAAAGGGGTGGGAATTTATCACTCATAATTTTCTTAGTCTCTTTCATTTTTAGTGAATTAGTTTGTTGATATTTCTCTGATTTGATTGTTAGAGTTGCTTATTTATTGCCTTCTCTATTTTGTAGAAAATGGAATGGAAAAAAAAAGACACAAACAGCTTTTTTTTCTGGATATTAAGAACAACAATCAAAAGCATTCAGTTTTAGTTCTGCAGTTTTTCTACATTTTGTTATGTCAAGATTTCGGGAAGTCTTTTTGAAGTTGCTTTTCAACGTGTTAATTGCTCAGAAAACATAAAATGTATAGTTGAAGAGGTTAAAAAGTAGTCTTTGTCAGCTAATGGATGTAGTTCGGTACTAAAAAAATTCCTCTTGCTCCATCTCCCATAGTGTAGTCAGGGCTTGATGAGCCTTTTTTTGTGAAGACGAAGCACTCACTAAGAAGTGAGTTCTTTTGTTCACATGTGTATCATAAATATTTGACCTAGCTCTTATTTTTTTCCTGTTTTGAGATTAAGTAATCCAAGACATGTATTGCTGTTTTTCTTCAATAGAAATGAGTCATTACTATGAGAGCATTTGTGCTTTGTTCCTTCTATATTGGAGAACTTATCGAAATCAATGGAAGTTTTATAGCTATAATCTTCCCTGTATGCCTGTATGATAACTTATAATAAACTCTTCCTTTTTTTTTTTTTTTTTTAAGCATTCTGGCCTAGATTTTGTTCTTTGTGGCTTTTATTAAAGGCCCTTTGATGTGGGCTTTGTTTTGTTTTCTAAGAAACACTTTGCATTCTTGACTACATAACATCTTTTTTGAGGCTAAATGTAAAGACATTCTATTTTATCCTCCAAGTGCTAAGTGTTTGGAGCCTTTTAAAGACACCACTTTTTACTTCTTCTTCATGTTTCTGGCTCTTTTAATAGTGTCAGAGATGAAAGAGGTAAAAGCATAAGGCTACATAGCTCTCTGTGTACCACAGGCAAATGTTTTAATTATGACAGTGTCATGAATCTGACTGAGAAGATTAAGTTTATTAGGATGGTACTGGTGATTACTGTCTGCAATGTCAGTTTTGATCAAATTTTTGAAGGGGGTTGCTCTTCCTGTATAAACTGCTGAAATAGAGATTTTCCAGCTAATTGTAAGTCCCATATCTTGTATAATTCTTAACTCACTGGATTAAGTGTCCCTTTTCATTTTCTAGAGATATAAACTTCTTCCTTTTATGTGAAAGACATTAGTATTTCCCAAGATAAACACCTGAAACACATTTAGTTTTTTATCTAAATTGTAAAGATCTCTGTAACTATTGTCTGTTACAAATGGCAAAGTGTAATATGTGACTCAGTACTGTTCCAGAGAAGGGGTAAGGATCAGGAGTACGGATACCGAGAGGTTTGTAGGATTAAGCCTGAAAGAAAAACAGTGTAGTCCATCTGTTAAATGAGGCTACATGGGTATCACATATGGGCTTCAGCTCTGCACTTCAGATGCAATCTTGGGGCCCCCAGTATAAGAAGAATGTGGACGTGATGCAGCAAGTCCAGAGAGGGCCACAAAAAGGATCAGAGGGCTGGAGCACCTCTCCTATGAAGACAGGCTGAGAGACTTGGGGTTGTTCAGCCTGGAGAAGAGAAGGCTCCAGGGACACCTTATACCAGCATTCCAGTATTCAAAGGGAGCCCCCTTTATAAGAAAGCTGGAGAGGCACTTCTTACAAGGACGTGCTGTGATGGGACACAGAGTAATGGCCTGAAACTGATTGAGGGCAGGTTTAGATTAGATGCTCGGAAGAAATTCTTTGCTTGTGAGGGTTGTGAGACACTGGAACAGATTGCACGGAGAAGTTGTGGATGCCCCATCTCTGGAAGTGTTCAAGGCCAGCTTGGATGGGGTCTTGGGCAACGTGGTCTACTGGAAGGTGTCCCTGCTCATGGCAGGGAGATTGGGCTGGATGATCTTTATGGTCCCTTTCAACCCAAACCATTCTATGATTCTATAAAAAGGCAGTCAGTTTCAATGTGTGTTTTATACTTCAAAAGTAGAGTAAGTAGCACTTGGAGAACTCTGTAAAGCATTTGAACATGTTTGAAGAAAAACAAAAATTCTGTATTTATTAAGAATTCCTGAAATAATTGAGAAACAATCTTACTTTGGTTTCACTTCAAAACCAGAATAAATTACATTTAGGACAAGATGGAAAACCAACATAAAACAATCTGTATGGTATGTGAATGTTGTATTTGCATGTTTCTTCTTCATGTATTTGTCCATCTTTTAAGATAATTTTCTGTAATAATTTATAACTTGACTCCTACATGGCATGAAAAAAATACTTATTTTTCTGCTTTTTTCCTTCAGAAATCTTTGTCTGTTTTGAATATCAGCAATAACAACATTGATGAATTAGAAGAACTGGGAGTTTTGGAAAATCTTTCTTATCTTAAAGCAGTTGACAATCGACTTAAACATATGAAGGTATTAAAATAAATACTTGTTATATTAAGTATGGATCATAAGAAATCAGTCGCATTCATCTTTATCACTAAATGTATGAGTAAAAAGAAATTTTACTTCTGCAGTTATTAAATCTCTGGCTTGTCAAGCATGCTACCTTTTCTCATATAGAAATCTTACTGAGATTAAAAATGGAGAAGCATTTATCTAAGATGTCAAAATTTAAATTTTTATTAATTAATACTGAAATGAATCAGCTTAAATATTAACCAAAATCACCAAGACAAAGCCTTGATTAAAATACACTCTTTCTTTTCTGGTTTGCATATACATTTTATTTCCTTAGTAAACTTAGCTTTCATTGGTTAGTAATTATTAAAATAACTATTCTTATTACTTCTTAGAACACAACATATTTTTAACAGATTATTGAGAGAATTTGGCAGTTCTCTGTACTAATGAGGAGATTGCAGTATTTTGTGTGCATAACGAATCAGTAATAGATCAGTATATTTTATTTGGACTCTTCATTTTTTTACACTTTAGTATTAAAAAATGTTGAATGATGCCCTTCTTTTTTACTAGAGAATTTGTATTTCAAGTCCTGTCTATGATTGTGATTGAATTTACCTCAAAATAGAATTTATGTGGGCTTTTGCTGAATAATTAAAATCACATTGAAAATGTTGGTTACATCAAAATAGCAGAAAGCTTTTTCAAATAGGCACTCTCCCCAAAGCTTCTCTTTTTAAAAGGAATCCTTTTCTAAATATAACATATTACAGAGATTTTTATATTGGCTCTTTCTTATAAATAAAATATACTTTGGTTGTGATGATCTTAAAAGAAAATGTCATAGGCAAAGAACCAATTAATTTTAAGAATGAGGATGCCAGTTTGGAGACAGCATTTCCAGTATCTCAGAGGAAAAAACAGTATCCTCTGAAACAGAAAGAGAGGACAAAAATACTGCATTATTCAGTAACTGTGTATATCTTACTTATTCATTACTAAATTTCATTATGTAATCAGCAAGAAAACCAGAATTATATTTACCCAAATCAATTAGACATGTAGATTTTTGTGTTACGTGGTCACAACTTTTGAAAAATTATATTATTAGCATTTGAGTTTGCTACTGCTCCTGCTGCTGTCCATTACAGTCAGATTAAGCTCCAGTATATTTTGAAAGTGACTGTTCTGTGAGTTTTCTAAACAATCTCCAAGTTTTGAAATATATGGAGCGGGAAAGGTGTTTCTATTCATATCTTTGCAGACATGTAAAATTAATGAACATATCAAATGTGTTTAATATACAGTGTAACACAGGTGGATATCCAGCTTTCCAGCTACAATTACTGAGTTTTAAGGGATTACATTTTGTTATGCTCTACCTATCACTAATATTAATTCCTTAATAAATAAAAAACAAACTGTTGAAAAAAGCAGAAAGCCATGAAAAGTATTTTTAAAGGATCAGTTTTATCTCTGTGTAGGAGGCTTTAGTTCACAGTGGACATCTAGCAGGAGAACAATCTTATACAGCCACTGACTGTTAAAAAAAATAACTGAGGGAAGTTTTCAGTATGTTTCAATTTTTTTGCATCCCTGAATTTCATGATTGCATGACATACATTATTCTACAACTGTGAAAGCTGCAAGGATTTAGGGATATACAATTCTATACACTTAATTGGATCTGCTGGCTGAACTTGTTACATGCAGCAAAGGCTCTTTCATTCCCACACAAGCTGCCTCCATTCCCCTCCCTCTTGTCCCTCTGTTATCAAAGCTGTGATGTATACCTCTTTTTCATCCCAAAAGTGCTATATCCCCTGCTTTTCCATTCTTGCTTTCCCATCACTGCCATCAAGAACATCCCCAGGAATGTCTGGTATTGATCAGAGATCATGGCAGTGCTGCATGACAGGGAAGTGTAGGAGAGCTCTGTACCTAGCTGTGCTTCACCTGGTGGGAAGATAAACTGTAGAGGAGCTATCTGTGTCTGAGCAGGTCTGGTTAACTGCAGGAATAACCTGGAATCTTTGTAAAAGAGGATAACATGAAAGGCATAAGAAATACATGAAGTGCAATCTTCTTGTGTAGACTTTTCTCACTTTTGTGGGTTTAGTATAGTTTAGTATAATTAAGTTTAGTATAATTATTTTATATTTAAACATTTCTCTCAGTTTTTTTACTTTATTATGAAAACCCATATTCCTTCACTTTTCAACTATGCCACCTTGATTTCAGTATAGTTGAAAATTAGGACTAGTAAATTCAAACACTGAAGGTTGTGCCTAATTCAAGGCTTAGTTAACATAATTGACAGACATCAAGGCGTATGACCTTGTTTCACTTGACTGAAATTTATATAATGCAGTCTGAACAGTAGACAGAAGAAAATCAAGTAATTTTTCTGAATTCATGCAAAATAATATGGCTAAATATGGCTAGCTACCACATGTAAAAAGTATGTCTTAGGTCAGTTATCAAGCATATAATTGATTTTAATAGAGTTGACTTTTCTTTGTTTTCTATTGCTTGCTACTTCGTTTATTCATCCTACTGAGGTTCTGGTTTGCTGTAGTCAGGATCACAAGGTCTTCTAGACAGCAGTGTATTTGCATTGGAATTAAGGACATTTTTAAAAACACTATGTCTATTAAAAAACCCTGACAACTATTCCTTTTTACAAAAAGCCAGAATATAATTTATGTATTAAGTTCACTAGTTTTGGGAAGATTATGATTTGTGTGAGGATTTGGATAGATAGAAAAAATATAGCTAAAAAATACCTGTAAAAATCTGTATGTCTCATCTTTAATTTATTCAACCTCTGTCCAGTATTGATTATGACAAGAGGATATCACAAAAGATGAATTCATTTGCTTCAGAATTGAGTCAGGAACAAGAGAAAAATTATAGATTTTCTCAAATAGATTATGACAGGTAATCAAACTGGTGACAAATTGCTGTCTGTAGATGTAGCTGGGGCAGTTGGATTAGATGTTTCCAATAAAAACTGGAGCATACTGGTCAAATAGCAATTCTTAAATGGCCACCGTTAATTGGTAAGAAAGTTATTGCCAGCACTACAGCTGCCTACTCAGGCACTTGCCCTTCCCCCTCCCCACCCTCCCTGATGGAATATAATTTGCTCGTCAGTATTTTGTAGCAGACCTCAAAGTGATAGCATGACATGATCATTTATCAAACGGAGCCTGCCCAGAAGAGTGTCTGGTCCCTTTAGTACAGCTTATTGAAAGGCTGGGAAGTGAAAGCACTTTATTAGAGACAGGAAGGCAATGAACAACTAGAGCGTATCGAAAGGGTAATCATATTTCAGCACAGGATTAGTGTGCTCTTAGATAAACATACACTGGAGTAAGCATGTTCTGGGTCATTTATCAAGTAAGTAACAGCTAACAAAAATCTACAGGACTCTATACATTCATCAAAGTTAAACAGTATACATTTTATTTCAGTAATAGACAACTTTGTGTTGCAAACTATTATTTGGAAAAATTCTTTCTAGTGAAATCTAGAACACATTACAGACTTCAATGATAGTGTCTGAATGCTTAGGTAAGAATAAATAAATATACTTGCTAAATTATTTTTCTTTTTTAATAAGTCTAGCCTAAAATATTTTGCCCCTAAATTCTGTTTGTGCTTAAGTGTTAGCATCTGAACTGGGTGGGTTATCATGTTGCTATCCTGATACATACTGATTGAGCTTTGCTGTGTAACATTACAAGAATTATTAACATTTCTTCATGTGGACTGGTCCTTGGAGTTTCTTGCATTGTTTTATCAGTCTTGATCCTCACAGAACCAGATTTTGCTCTCTATTTTTCTAAAAAAACATTTTTATCACTGAATAACAATCGATGATTTTCACCATCATCATAGATTGACCAAAAATTATATGGTTTGGAGGTATGACCTCTAAACATATATAATATAACCCATAGAATATTTCCAAGAGGGTCTTCTACCAAGGGACATGAGCCAGCAAAAGCAGAATTCTCTCTGCTTGTGTTATCCAAGCAGTTTTCTAAATTTGAAGGAGCTAAGAGATTGCTAGAGACTTTATTGTTGGCATCAAGCTACAAAATTTTACACACTTTGCGGTTTAGAATCTGTCACAGCATGATTAGTAGATTTTTCCAGATTATTACAACAGTAGAACATAAATTCTTTCTCCTCTTCTATTTATACAGGTTGTCTTGAATCCCTCCTTAAGCTTTTCACACATGCAAGGAAAGCCTGTCAAGAATGGGAGTTAAATGAAATTTTGGAAAGATAGTATTTCAGAAAGTAGGGTATCTGAGCAGAAAAGAGCAATCTGCTAAACTTTGCATGTTTTTAACTTGAATTTATTATATTTAAAAGACAGAGTAGTTTCATCTAGATCATACTGCCCCTGGGTAACCAGACAGAAACAGAGAAAGGTATATTTCACTACTTTCACTGTTTAGGCCAATACTATAACTGACCACCCACAGTTATGTTGGGGGGGATTACTATTTCTCCTGTAAAATACATAGAGATAAAGAGAGAGGCAGTCCACTGTGGATTGCATGATTTTTAGCTTTTTTTTCAGTCTGTCTTTTATCTGTATGAAGTACTTATTGTTCCACACCCTGATAGTCTAAGGGCTCTGTAAGACCACGGGGATACTTTGACAGACATTACATATCATACTTTTTCTTTCGTTAATAACTCTTAGGCTTTAGGTGCTTGGAAGTAGAACTGAAGTGGTAATTTTCCATAGCTGGCAATACTGTATCCTTAAAAATGCAGCATCTTCCAACATGACCGTTTCTTCTGTGCAATTATGATATATTCAGGGGATGCTGTGAACCACTCTATTTGAAAATGCACATTCTTAATGTGCATATTAATACATGTGAGTAGTCTCAAAGAAGTTATTTCTGTGTGCAGGATTTGGGCCTGGCTGAACAAATCACATTACTGTTGAATTTTGCTCTGGAGGGTGAAACAATCACTATGTTCTGTTGTTGTTTCAATTACAGGATTTGGAGGTTGTATTAAACAAATGGAAAAAGCTACGCAGAATAGATCTTACGGGAAACCCTGTCTGCCAAAAACCAAAGTACAGGGACAGGATTATAGTACAGTCACCGACTTTAGGTAAAAAATGGAATCAGTAGTCCACCCATAACCCCCACGCTTTTAGGAAACAACTGAAAAATTAATTGTTCTTGAGTAGCACTACGTATGTAAACACAGTTACTGCTATAGATATTTATGTCAAATCATAAATTTTTAATTTATGTAGAAAGCTAAAACTGCTTAAGTAATCAGCTTCACAAGCCATCTTGTTTGGCTTTTGGTGGCAGTAGTAGTAGTGGTAGTAATCATTTGTTTTATAATAGGTGATTGGTGACATTGTTACAAGACAATTTTTTATGTTCATACTCGAGATGTGAAACTGATTTTCAAAGATCAGTTTAATATATTCCCCTATCAATTTATAGTAGTTGCTAAAGTGTTTTTGTTGTACACTGTCAGTTGTGTAGATCCCACCTTACTGTGTTTGAATTTGTCATATAATATTCATCCTTAAATTTACAAGCAGTTCAGACTCTATGTTATGGGTGTATTTGTTAATCTTAACCCTTATAGTGCAGTTTATATTATTATTTTGAGATAATTTTAGCATAAAAGGAAGGAAGTTACTCTTCTATATCTAAACAGTTATACTGTAGAAATAAGTAAAAAAAACCTGCTAATTTTTTACTTTTTTTTGGATAAAGGTGGCAATTATCTTTAAGGCTATAATTACAGAACTTGGTTTTTCTCAGAGTACAAAATACTGGCCATTAAGAAAAAGAAACAACCTATCTGCACAATGAAAATAACAGTGCCTTAGGACAGTTCTAATGCAACCTAAATTTGTGGTCACATAAGGTATTTCATTTGGGGTGACTCAAAAATGCAGATGCAACCAATGAATCATAGAGCATAAGATTTATGGCACCTAAATGAGTAAAGTTAACCTTAGTGAGGCAAATCTGTGTGACTGTCTTCATGATCAGTAGAATTCCTTGACTGCTAAGACGTGTAGTTTCCCTCTCAACCTGAATTTTTGCGTCTGTCTATACCCTGTGTAAAAGCATAACTTTTCTTCAGAATTTTATAGAAAGTGTTACATGTTAACCAGATGTGAAATATGTGTATTTCCCTTGAAAGTTAAAAAAATTGTAGGTTTTTTTTTTGTAATTAAGACATGTTAACTCACTTTTGCAGCTTGAATATGAATATCAATTGTTATTGTGTATTTTTTTTTTACCAAAATACTAGAAAAAGAAAAAAATATTTAAAGAGAATGAATATAGAGCCAATACACATTGCATACAACTTTGTATAGCCCTTTAGTTCACATTGTATCACAGAAAATGTTCTCTTTTGCAGAATCCCTGGATGGGAAAGAAATTAAAGAAATGGAAAGACATTTCTTAATGAATTGGAAGGCCTCCAAAGCTGCCAGGAAAAAAAGCAATGAAAGAATGACAGATGAACATGCAGCCCATGTACAGCTTTGTAAGCAAACTAATCAATTATTTCATGCTTATTTAAAGTTTATGGAAATCATAAAATAGCAGCTAAAAGTAACTATACTAAGAATTGTATATAAGAGACTTGTACCAGTGATGAGTCCAAAAGACACAAGTGGAAATTGAGCTTTTCTAACACAAAATTTAATTGTAATGCTAGTTCATGTGGTGGTTTTTTCCTCACATCCCAATCTCCCAGAATTATGGAAAGTGGCAGCTAGTACATTTTGGCTGTGTAAATACTCACATTTACTTTCCATATTTAAAAAATATTTGGGCATTCTAGAATAAATATGTATAAAATACATCATACTTCTATTTTAAAAGTCTATGTGTTGATAGTTATTTGATCAGTGTATATTGCCAGTCTTTTTAAAGGCCTTCACAAAGACACATGTCTAGCAGAAGTCCAGGTTTTAAAATTGGAAAGAAATAAAAATGTCTGGGTAATAAAATAGCCTTAAACCCTTTTTGGGTTTTGGGTTTAAGGCTACATGTTCTTCAAGTGGGAAAATGAATTAGTTTTGAAACGCAAGCAAAACCTGAACTAAACATTGAGTTTTTTTTTAAATGGTGGGGACGTGGTGGTTGTTACAGGGTGGACTGCAGGTTAAAATATAAAAGACTTAACAGCATGTCTTGTCATTTTGCAGGATTTGGATACAGATTTGAAATTACTCAAAAGTGTTTGAATGACCATAGTTATAAAATAAACTGGTGCTAGTTACACTGTTGCTATCAGAAGATAAATTAATATGTTATTTTTGAAGACGTGAAGGCTGATGCTTTGCCTGCCAGCACCAGCCCTAAAATAGTTGGAGTCTCAGTGTTTGGAAGCCATATGTAAATGGCAATGGTTCTGGTCTTCTGAATAACTACTGATGTAAGGAGGTGCTATGTAATTGAATTTGCTCCCTTTCAAATAACTCTACCTGAATGGTAATACCTGTTTTAATATTTATCTTCATCAGTGTTTGCAGCACCTTCCATAATTCCATTCAAAGTTTTCCATTCTCAATTATCAAATTGGAGGTATTTTACGTTAAAGTTTATTACACTGTTTTCTATAACGAGATATATTTGAACCTGTGATCAATCCTACAATATGAAATAGATATGGTTTGACTTGGGATATTGAATTAATCCTTTTTTCTTTCTGTTTTCTGCAGCTGACTCTGAAACACCCCCTCCCACTCTTCCCTTTCACTCTGTGAATGAAAAACCAAGTTTTTTAGATGTGTCTCACATGCAGAAATTTGAAAGAAAACCTCTGCCAAGAATCCGTGAAAGAAGAAGTCAGATGGAAAGACAGGTGTGTTGCTCAAACATCTTCCGTTTAGTTATGTTGGTTATTGCTTGTACAACTCTTGCTGAATCAGTTGTAAAATGAGTACAGGAAAGTAGAATTTAATCTGAAATAATTTTTTAACCCTGTTATATTTATTGTCTTTATTTCTTTGAAAGACAGGATAATAGATTTCAGTTTCTGGTTATAAATCAGTAGACTTGCTAATAGGAGTAAATTTAGTCTTACTAGTTTCTGTCATATGCATTTAATTGTAATCACTTTCCACAAAGGTAAAATAATATCGAAGCTAATTCTTAGAAGTAAGTTAAGATGTCAGCACCATTGGTGAATGGTGATCCTGTGCATGGAGTCATCTGCAGAAGGAGAAACAATCACTTCATCATTAGAGCTTACTTCTAACAGCCATGCTCCAGTTTCACCTGTAGTAATAGTATATTTAAGTATTTGGGATCTAATATCATTCCTTCCAGATTTTTAATGCTATTTTTGACCTAATGGTTTTATTATTTATCAGCTGAAGTATCCAACAAAAAAAACCCCATAATTTATACAATGCTGTAGATAAAATAAATAAATACATGCAACTGACACAGGTATTCTTTTGTAACTAAATTACTAAATGTAGTGTTCTATTTTACATTCAAGTTAGAATTTATTATTATGCTTGACAATTTAACTGAGCAACATTTAATGCTATTTTATTTTTGACAGCTTACCACTTTTCGTTCCATCAGTTTTGTTCCTTATTATTATTTGTTCTGATTAAAAATAGTTGTCTTTCCCTTGAGAAGGGAAGAAGAATTGCAAATCACAAAGCTTCTCTCTTTCAAATAATTTTTGTTCATCACATGACAATGGATATATTCTGGCCTAAAAAGAAACTGAACTTGTCATATATGCCTTCTTGAATTTTTTCTTGCTGCACAAAGCACAAAGCAGTGGAGCAGTTAAAAACAAGAACTGCACGAACAATGTACTAGTTATTATAAAAAGTAATACTGTTACTGCTACTATAGTAGTACACTGTTCTTTTCCAGTGAATAGTCCAGGCTTCTGAAATTTAGAGGGATACAGACTAATAGTCATGCCATATAAATATGATCGGGTGTTTTTAAATTCTATTGTAAGATGGGTTTGTCCACATGCTCAGTGTTCTGTCAGCTTGCATGTCATCTTTATTAGCATCCTGTCTTTTGGGCCAGCCTGAGTAAAACTGTGCTTTCCATTTACCATTCCCCTTAGTCCTAAAAAAGGATGGAATATGCATGTACAACAGCTTTTCTCCTGTAAGACCTTCTGCTATTCCCTTTGAGACAAATCATTCTGATTCTGCTTTACAATGTTAAAAGGCTGTCCAACTGTTGAGCTTCTCTGCTTGGCAAAAACTTTCTCAGTATTAAAAAGCTGGAATACAGTCCTGGCTATTTTGAAATCCCTTTTGACCCTAGAAAGGCAAAGAGTGCATCTTCCATACTTGATTGAAATAAAATGTCTATGTTTTTATTAATTTACATTTATAAATGAAACAATTTGAGTGCTTTGGGTTGTTTTTTTTTTTACTGTTAGTCTAGAAGATTTTAGTCCGATTTCACAGAAAGGTTAGAAGAAACTGCAGTCAAATAACATGAATTTAATATTTTCTAAGAACTTGTAAGTGGGACTTTTAGATGCTGAAGGTTGCTGTACCTTACAATTTCATGTGTAATCACTGATTTTGAGACGTATTCTAATCTTGTTACCGGAGGAATTCCATAAAAACCAGAGAATCTTGGGAGTTAAAGGTTTGTGAATTCTTTAGAATGTTTACTGGGAAAAAACTCCAAAACCTCAAAAAATATAAATATTCATTCTCAGAGTTTATGCAGATATGAAAAAATGACAAATCACAGTATTCCCTTGCCAGATCCAGTAATTAAGGTTATATATGAATGTGCCCACAAGTAAAGGAAGGAAATTTTGTCAAACTGAACAAATACCTGTATTGTTTAATTGAAATTCAGTATTGGACCAAAGAAATTAGTGAATTTTAATCCTACCCTCTGTGTTAGTCAACTAAATTATTCCAACAGATGTTTCCTCTTTCCCTATACATGCTAGGTGATGTTTGACCTTGGCAACTGAAAAACAGGCATTAAATACCTTTTTAACCTACATCTAAGATCCACTGAGGATTGCATACAGCTTGAACAATGAAAAAAGCCATTTATTACTAGATTACTGAAATATGTCATTAATCTTTCTTTTTTATTATATAAAAACAATAGCAATTTTATATTGGATTTTAAGTTCGTTTTGGACATTCAGAGAAAATTATGGATATTGGCAGGAAGTAATTAAAAGAAACCAAATCACTTAACTATTTTAAAGATACCTAATACCTTCCAATGGGATACACCATTATTAGTTTTCCCTGAGTAGAGAAGTTGTTGAAATTTTGATGTGGTAAACTTAATCACTAACCAGCAGTTTCTGCCCACATTGCCTTACTCATGGAATTAAATATTGTGGTAGGTATTTGTAGCAATTCAGAATGTGGTGGGAAAGTCACCTTTTGTCTCTCCAGCATATGTTATGGGATTAGCAATATGGAAATATCTTTAAGTTATATAGCCAGCATGTAATAAATACTCTGGATTGTGCCAGCTAATCATAAGCCACTCTGCTGCCACTATGCACATCCTGTATAGTTCAAGTTCTAGTCCAAATGAAAGGAACTTGCAGTGAACAATGCTAATATTTATAAATGCCTTGAGTTGTGGTGATTTGTGTGGTCTGAAATCTACACAGGATAATGTATATTTGGTAACAGGCAAGAATGTACATGTTCTGCATGTATACTGATCTTTTTTTATATGAATCCAACTAGCATTATAATAAATAGAATTATTAAGACCTGTTATATGACAGTTTTTTGGGGAGAGATGATGCTGAGACTATAGTGATATGTACCCAAAACAAACTTTGCAATCATTCACATATTTCACATTACAGAATATAGTTCTCTTATTTGAGAGGGAGGTGGGGAAAGATTACCTCTGGGTAACCTAAATCTTGTTCTCTTACTGAATATGAATTTCAGCAAACATCTGAAAATTCAAAAATAAAAAGTATCCTCAGCCTTGGCTCCAGGAGGAGGAGAAATACAGATTTAAGATACAAACCAGTGCAGTTTTAGCGGCACATCCTCGAGATGGTTTTAGAAGCTGAGGAGCTTACAAGCGCTCCAAATGTATTCAGAATTAGGTGCATTAAACAGTTAGAGATACCAGCTGGAGAACTTCGCCAGAGCTGAGAGTGTGTTTGGAACAGACAAGGAGTGCCTTTTCCAGCAGTCCATCTCCTGCCTTTCCTTGGTGATGGCGTTGAAGGAAAAATGTAAACATCTCCTTAGTGAGGTCTAGAAAGTATCAATCAGCATTTAGTGTTGAAGCCTGAGGAGGAGAAATGTAAGGAATTTACTTGCCGTTGAATTGTTCAGCCATGACATAGGATATGAAAGGAGTCACCACAATGCTAGATAAAGTGTAAGGATAAAGAGATAAAGTAAAGTTCTGAAATTAAATAGTGTTGCTGAAGCAGAGCCATGTGAATGAAGGTCAGGTATTAGCAGTTTCTGGTTACTGTGACCCATGTCAGGTCTCAGCAGGCAATTCAGCCAGTTTAGTGGTTGGTTCCCTTTTTTTCTGGAGAATGTACACTACCTGTAAAGGTGAGTGTAAGTGCTTTTGCAGGACCATAATTAAAATTACAGTAATCTGTACCCTAGTGGTATTTTTGGTATTCATGTTTACTTACAGCCTTGCTGAATATAGTGCTGGATGATTCTCCCCATGATCATTCATACTCTGTTCAGAAGGAAAAATATAACTATCATCACAAACATACAAGGTGATATACAAATGTCCTTGTCTTCTTCTAAGCTTCTTTCAGTAGTGGTAATTAAAAAAAACAAAACAAGCAAACAAGAAGAAGTAGGTCTAATCTTTGTCAAATCTGTAGTATTTAACACTGCCATGTCATCCAGTGTCCTAAAAGCAGTGATAAAGGACATCCCTTTTTGCCCACGCCCTGTCTCCCTACTCCAGTTCTTTTTGCTAGTAGCTCTGCCCAAAGCTGAAAAGGAGTAAAGATCTAAACCACCCTAACAGAACACATGCACTGACAAACCCCCCGTGCCCTTGAAAAGAATAATTCTTTTTTAAAAAGTAGAATAAATTCTTTTCAAAGCGCAGAGAGAGAACACATCTGCTGGTGAGCAGATTGCCAGCTAGACCACGCGTACTCCTACATGTCTGGCTGACCAGATAGAGGAAAGACACATTCTTGACTGGCAATCTGGCAGGAACACATTTGTTTGCAATAGTCTGCTCCTCTTCCACGAGATACGGGCTATTTCCTAGACATTTGGAAGACCAAATGGCACATGCGACTTGTCAGCCAGTAGGTGGTCAACAACTTACCGGGACAACTTACTCTGGGGCTGCAGGCTGTCAGATGCTCTCAAGAATATTGAAAGCCAGCCTGTTTGAAACCTGCTACAGAAAATACATGAATATTTAGAATCCTTTAGGTTGGAAGATCATCAAGTCCAACTGTAAGCCAGTAACATATTAAACAGAATGCAGAATGAGAGAGGACTACTTAGTGATTTTAGAGTGAGTTGCATCTTGTAACTTGTAACTGGCTCCATCAAAATTGTATCGGGTGAGATACTATTTTAGGATGGTCAACAAAAAGCAGACTCAGATCTTTGTGTATCTATTTTTCAGGTGTTATGTGTTCACCCTAATAGTTACTAGACAAATGAAACACTCAGTATGCAGTGTTTATTTTTTTCCTTTCCTTAGATCTTTGTTGTCAGTACTTTTAGACTACTGTTCAGATAAGATCTCAAAATTTCATAATATTTTTAGTCTTCTGCATTAGCATTGCATATTTTTTATTGTGTTACTAACTGACAAAATTATAAAAGTCCCTTTAATAACACAAATATGAATCTAATTAACAAAGTAAATAAGTAATGCTGTGTTCTCAGGTTTTTAAAATACATACTTTATGGGAGTTTTTAAAAGTGTTTTGAGGTTTTGCTGCTTGAATAGGAGTATATAAATAAATTCTTTAATTTTGGTGTAACTCTGTTGAAGTCAGTTCCAATAATCTAATTTACGGCAATGATATAAACACTGTTTCAATATTTACCTTCCTGTGTCCGGTCACACATTGTGTAGGCACAGTCCCCCCTCTGAAAAGTTGAAAGTGGCTATTTTAACAAACCTGAGGTGAAAACACAGTCACTGTGCCCTCATCTAGCAAGGTGAGCTACTATATTTTGGAGGACAGCATTGCAACCACTAATTCCTTAGACCTCCTCAAATTCACTTTCAGCACCTTGGGATGTATCCCATCCAGTTGCAAAGACTTGGATATGTCAGATTTGCCTTAGTGGTTCTTAAATTAGTCATCATCTACTGTTGGTAGTATTTCTCCCCACCAAAAACTGTTCCTAAGACCTAAGAGGTGTGCGACCAGGCCTTACCAGTAAAGACTCTGATGCTTTTAGAGCTTCCACAGTACTGTTGGTGTGTTAGAAGTAGCAAAAGGCAAAACGAAAGACATCACTGCCTGAATACTTCCCCTTGGTACTGCTCTTACCATAATCAGAATATATGTAAACGCACAGTGTTTGAGTTACTGATCTAAAGTTCATATTTGAACTTTAAATCCATAACTGATGAAAAAGTCCCATTTTTCTTAAATATCACATTAAAAACAGCAAGGTGTAATTTAATTTAATGCTGTATTGTTTCTTTATATATGCAGGTATAAAGCAGTACACAGCACTGCATGTGATACAGCTATAAAAGCCATACATTTCAAAAGTTCTGAGACAGGGGCAGAAAGGGGGAAAAAACAGCCAGAAAATTGTCAATGCCTATTGATTTTTCACAATGAGGATTCAGACATAACTGTTAATATGGGATAGTATGTAATTGTATTCAGAGTGTAACTGGTAAAAGTGAGTGCATCTGAAAGGGTCTCTTCCCTGTTTGTCTTACGATTTTTTATCTCGGTGTGGTGTGCAAAGTAACTATCCTGATTAGCAGAGCGCTGAGACAAAATGATTAATTATTTGAACTTGCTTATTTACAGTCACAAAATGATAAATGTTATGCATTGTAACTAAAAGCAATACTTTTTAGTCTGTTAGGAAAATATATTTTAAGTCACTTGGCCTTGAAGAATTCTAGGAATTCACTGTTAAAAAAATTGTATTTGAACCTTCCCTCTTCAATCAAACAACGCTATAACCAGAAACTACAGAAATGACTGACTACATCTTTCTGTTCTCTTAATTCTGAGCAGAATTAATTGCATCAAAACCAAGATAAATCCAAGCCAGCTGTGAAATTATCCATGTAATAGACTAATACTTTAAATTAAAAAAAGTTTTGATTTAATAAGCTCTTCTTTTCTTGGGGAGCTAACATGATAGCCATAGTAATCACTGATTACATGTCCAGTGAAGTCAGATATAATCAGTTACACATAGTTTGCAGGAAAATGTTTTGGAATAAAAGACTGAATCTTACCTGATTTCATTTATATGAGAAATTGCTTCACTCAATTATTACTAAGATTTTGTTCCTTATGGGACTTGAAAATTGAAAGTATTTGATACACATTTCTGTGGAAAAAAGTTAACACCATTTTTGTCCATGGAAAAAGTCAGTCAATTTTGTAATAAAAGAATGTACAATGCCCCAGATGGACAGATTCTGTCAGTTCAGAATAGTCTGGTTCTGGGTTTGTCACTGAGAAGAAAAACAAAAGGGCTTTCACTGAACAGCCACTAACCTTGCAATAGGTAAAGATATTTTTTTCTCATCAGCAGCATTTGATAACACTGCTTACAATTTTTGTAGAAATGTTGAGTGTTCTTGGGAAGCTTTAATAACAACAGGAGCAATAGGTGTGGTTGTGACATGAAGATCTCACCTGTCTTCTCTGATCTCTCTGATGTAGGTTGAGGAGAAATCTGAAGGCAGAAGTAATTTGAATTCTAAAAGCCAGAAGTTACAGGATGTGAAGATTTAACCATTATTGATTTTTTTTCCCTCTCAAAGCTTACAAAGAAAGATACTGGTGTCTTCATGGATATGTTATCTGTGTCTTTTTAATCTCAAAACCAGACAAAATTAAGTATGTTGAACTTAACACTGCTTTCTAAGAACATTCAGAAAAATAAGGGGAGTACCTATTTATTTGTCTCAAAAACATGTGAAAATATCAGCACGTGCTAGGCTAAACTGCTTGGCTAATTCTTAAACTTCTTCAAGAAATGAACTGTTTTTAGCCAGTGCCTTACCTAGTAGCTGCTTCTTTCCCTCTATGGTACTCAGCAATTGTGCAGAGGCATGTTCACTGTGGAGTCATGGAGTCATTAAGGTTGAAAAAGACCTCTAAGGTGATGCAGTCCAGCTGATAACCTACCACACCATATTCTCCACAAACCATGTCCCCAGGCATGACATCTACATGTTCTTTTAACACCTCCAGGGATGATGATTCCACCACTTCCTTGGGTAGCCTATTCCAGTGCTTGACTACCCTTCCAGCAAAGAATTTTTTCTCAACACCCATTCTAAACCTCCCCTGGTACAACTTCAGGCCGTTTCCTCTTGTCCTGTCACTTGTTACTTCAGAGAAAAGACCAGCCCACACCTGTCTACAGCCTCTTTTCAGGTGGTAAGGTTCCCAAGGCTCCTTTTCTCCAGATTAAATACCTCCAGTTCCCTGATCAGACTGATGCTCCAGACCCTTCACCAGCTCCACTGCTATCCTGTGGACACATTCCAGCACCTCAATGTCTTTGTAGACTAAACACAAGGGCCCACCTCACCAGTGGTGAGTACAGGGGGACAATCACTGCCTTGGTCCTGCGGGCCACACTATTGCTGATACAAGCCAGGATGCCATTGGCCTTCTTGGCACATGGCTGGCTCATGTTCAGCCCGCTGTTGACCAGCACCTCCATGTTCTTTTCCACTGGGCAGCTCTCCAGCCATTCTGCCCCCAGCCTGTAGCGCTGCCTGGGGTTGTTGTGGCCCAAGTAAAGGATCCAGCACTTGGCCTTGTTGAACCTCCAGCCACTGGTTTCTCACTTCAAGCAGAAAGAAGCTATCAGCACATGATTTTTTGAGAAGATCTGCAGTCCTAAAAATAATTTTCATAATTTGGATTTTTCCAGGTTCTGGTGAATAATATGGAACAGTTAGCAGAGAAGGCACAAGAAGATTAATGATGTCTGTGCTGATTAATTTTTCGATTGGGAATATTGTTCATTAAGTTCGAATTCTGTTTGTTTCACTGCTTTGCGCTAGTTTGAGAAATTAAATAAATGCTTGAGACTTCTGATACAGGAAAATTCCAAACCTACAGATAAGGAAAGGAAAGCCCAGGTTACAAATTGCCCCTGGGAGAAAGAACCTTTCCTAATGCAGTTTCTCTGTATGAATGGCAGCTCAGCATCTTATGCTTACAACCCTCTCTGAAATTTTCTCTGAAAGGAATTTTTCCTGAATAAGGATATCAGGGTCTGTCTTTTTGCATGGAATGTTTTGTGTATTTTTTTATCAGATATAAAGATAATTCGATACAGATGATTAAAATACATTTAACTCCTGCATGTCTTCTCCCCTTGAATAACAAGATCTTCAATATAAAGAATGATATTTCCAAAGCTAAGGTAGTAAATGAGTGGTACTATAACCCTGAGGTGCCAATGCTTCTGTCATGGCTTAACTCCTGCCAGCAGCCAAGCCCCACACAGCTGCTCACTCACTCCTCCCATTGGGCTTGGGAAAAGAATCGGAAGGGTAAAAGCTGTAAAACTCATGGGTTGATATAGTTTAATAGGGAAAGCAAGAGCTACACGTGGAAGCAAAGCAGACCAAGGAATATAGTCACCACTTCCCATGGGCAGGCAGTTGTTGAGCCATTTCCAGGAAAGCAGGGGCTCATCACGTGCTATGGTTACTTGGGAAGGCAAATACCAAACATCCAAACATCCCCCACTTCCTCCTTCCCCTCACTTCAGATACTGAGCATGATGTCATATGGTGTGGAATATCCCTTGGTCAGTTGGGGTCACCTGTCCCAACTTCCTATGATTTCAGTTCCCATGTTCCCAGTCTCCTTGCCAGCATGGCAGTATGAAATCCAGAAAAAGCCTTGCCTCTGTGTTAGCACTGCTCAGCAATAACAAAAACATCTCTATATTATCAGCACTAATAATGTGTTCAGCACTAGTCCAAAATACAGCCTCATACCAGCCACTGTGAAGAAAATTAGCTATACCCCAGCCCAAACCAGCCTATAAAGCTAGAGAGTAATTTGCCTTCAGAATGAGAACATTCCAAATACTAAATAAAGCTCAGATGTGTAGCTGTTGCTCTTAGTTCATTACTGAAATGAGTACTAATCGAGCACGATACTTCTTGTTCTAGCTGTAGTCATCAATGATATTCAGGTCAAGAAAGACAGAAAAGAACACATTTTAAAAAAAAAAAAAAGTTAATTCTTGTTTAAGCAATTTCCATAGAAGGATGTCAATAGTCTTGATGAGCATGTTCATGTACACAGTGTCAGCTGCTGATTGCTGTCTCAATGCAACACATCAGGAAGTCACCTCCTGATCTCTATGTCATGGTGTTTGCATCTCACACTTCCCCTTGCCTTACACACACCCATTTAAAACTATTCAAGGGATTGTTAGTATTTCTCCATGTGGGTTATGCTGTGTAAGCCATCTAGAGCATAGCTTATTTTTCATAGGTTCTGAGTATTTCTGGATTAAAGATTTTACTTTCTTGTACCATAAATAAAACATTGAAGACCTGATTGAATTACTACCGATACAGCATGTGCCAGGGGGTTTCACACAGAGAATCACAGATCCAAGCAACTCATGTCTAGCTAAAGCAAGCCCTTAACAAAGCCTTCCCCTTGTAAAACAGCAAAGTGGGTCTCACTCTTTCTGGATCTACTGTCCCTCTCACTTTTTATATTCTGTAATAGCTTGGCTACATCCCAGCTGCATACATGTGTCTTCAGGCCCATTCTCTGGCCTGGCCTAAAGACTGAAGCCTGCAATTCGCCTTGACTGCAATCATCCATGCTGCCATCTGATGCATAAATATTCACACTTCTCCAGCTCCAGCAGCAAAACCTGCTGTGTTCCCACTGCTTACTCGCACGGGCTACAACACCGCACCTCTCACACGGCTGCTATCAGAGGGACAACTGGGAGCCAAACCTCCTGGAGTTCTCATCCTTCACCCTGGTTTTCCTTTCTTTTTTCTTGCAGTGAGAACAACCAAATTAGCAAAGACCCTTCCAAATTGAATATCTTCCTACAATGGAATAGTTTAGAAATATTTTCTTAAATATGTGTGGGTAATGAAATGGAATTATGGTGGGATCTCAGTATGTCTAAGTTCCTTGATACTGTGGTCTAACACCTATGTACACACGCACACCCCAGAATGGAGCCCTTCTGGTACATATTTTAAATATATTTTTAAAGTAAATATTACTGAGAAAATGCTATAGAAAGTATATTGATACATTGTAATATGGCATATTTAACATAAAGGTGAAATACACTATGGTTCTACAGTACACTATCAATATGGCATTTGAAACAAGGGGGGGGGTAATATTAAATGGGATATCTCAAAAGTATTCATTTGGCTTTGGAATCCGTTATGAAATGCTGAGATTTCCACAAGAAGCAAAAGTTGTGAACTGCAACTTATTTTTTCTCCCCTGTGGCTGTGCCTTGCCTTTGATTTTATCCCAGGCTACAGCTGGAATCTGTGGGACCTGACACAATCTGTGTGTGGCTTCCTGCTGGAGTTGTTTTACTCAGACAAGCAATGTTTCTGCTGGTCTCTGTCAGAAGCACCAGTTACTGCTGCACCATACCAGCAGGCAAGCACACTTGAGAAATCCTTATACAGAAATGGAATGGGAGAAAATGAACAAATTGGAAAGAAATACCCTGAATGTTCATGCTGAATTGTAGCCATAAAACCAGAAAATAATTTGACATGAAGGGAGCAGAGTGTACCTGGAAAGACATCACTCTGTCCCTAGTAGAACTTCTTACCTAAATCACTCTGGAAATCAGGCTGTGACTCTGGCATTTCTCAGATTTGAGATATACTGTGGAAGGTAAGGCAGGAAAAGTAATTCTCAGTCATTTGTCTGGGAAAAAAGAAAAAGAAACAGCTGCAGCAGCTTGTTACAGCTTTAGACTTAAATAGTGGGTTGATACAAGAAAATAGTCACTGGATGGCTTTCTGGTTGTAACAGAGGAGGCGTCATCTGATGGGAGAAAATCTTGGTGGAGCAAAGAACAACTATTTCTAAATTTATATATATTTGAGGTTTTTTAAATATATCTAAAGTACTCCTTTTTTGGTAACAGGGCTAGCAGCCAGAGTGGTCTCTCCAAACCCTGCACACAAATCTCACTGTGCAATCTCCCTAATCACACTCTGCAGCAAGCTGGATTTGGTGTTGTCTAAAGATGGTAATGGGAGTTCCATCACCACTTCTCTTCCAACTTCTTCCACTGGTTTTCCTGCACTGAGGCAGAGCTCTGTGTACAGTGTGAAACTCCGAAAAAATATTATGTCATTAATCCCATCAGAGCAGAGAAGAGCACTACACTCACAATCTGCTAATTTAGGGTGGCTGGGAAGTCTCAGGGCAGTTGGGACACCTGCTGTAAAGTTCTTTGTCAGTGACATAGTTGAGTGTCCCATGGCCTGGTGAGGAAAAGTCCTCTTTGAGTAGGCATTTCTGAGGTGGGCAGACCTAGAAACCTCCTTGGGGTGTGGGAGAGCTGATCCCCAGGCTTGTGTGCTGGTCCCAGTGTGTGAGTGTTTGGCACTTAGAGGATGACAGAGGAGCCCCAGTGGAACTGAGGCTGGAAGGCATATCTCCCTGCTCCCCAGGGAGGCTGGGATCAGTTCTTCCACACCACACCATAGTGTCAGAGCGTTTTCAGTACCAGCTTAAGGATATGTTCAAGAACTGCTTGTTTGAGCCCCAGAGGCTGACTGAGCAGGGGGCATCTGTCAAGTGAATTTTTAAGAGGTTTTGGCTGCAGAAAGGATTCAGCAATGCTCACTTGAGCTGGAGGCAGCCCTGAGAACCTCAGAGCCAAAATGTGGCTTAGAAGGGCTACTTGGAGACATGTCCACTGTCCTCCAGAGAACCAGTGTCTTTCTTCTTTTGCACCCTGGATGCCAAAGGATGGTCTCTGGTGCCAGTTGAAGTCCATCAGCACGGCCATGTACACACTGACAAGAGTCATTTTTGTCAGAGCAGCTCCTGATGGCTGAAGGGAAGCCCCCACCGAGGCTGCCAGCACCAGACAAAGGTAAACGTTGAGGCACGGTTTCAGTACTTAAATCACAGATTAATTTAACTTAGAATTTAGTGCTTAAATTCAGTACTTAATTCAGAACCTTTAGAGCCGCTCGACAGCATTCCTTGCCATGCAGCCCTCTCCGGCCCGGCGGCGGCGGCTCCTCGGGGCTACGGACGCCAGCGGGAGGGCAGAAAGGGCAGCAGGGCCGGGCGGGGCAGGGGTCCCGCCCGCGGGCAGCCCCCGCCCGTCCCCGTCCCCGTCCCCATCAGCGCGGCGCGGGTGGAATTCCCGGCCCGGAGCGC